>OZ018388.1:71956861-72330709 GCA_963969525.1 Ontholestes murinus
ATAGGAAAGAGAAAATTTCTTAAATTTTAAATAGAACATCAGAATAATTTTTTTTGTGAACCTCCGCTTTTTACATTTTTTTCAGAAAAACGTTAATAACTCGGAAATGCCACATCGAAATTAAAAACCAAAAAAAGGTTCAAGTAATAAAATATTATCCAAATTAGAAAATGAAAAAATATACAGGGTGTTCCATTTAAAAAAATGTTTGCTTTTGTTATACCGCAAAATTGAGACACCCTGTATATTTGAAAATAATTTTACGGCACGCAACAGTGCGTCAGGCTTTCCTAGCGCCTTTCTCGTGAGAGATAGAAAAAAATGTTTCGTATGAAAATTTATTGATTTAAAAATCTCTATGCGGTAAAATTATTTTCAAATATACAGGGTGTCCCAATTTTGCGGTATAACAAAAGCAAACATTTTTTTAAATGGAACACCCTGTATATTTTTTCATTTTCTAATTTGAATAATATTTTATAGCTTGAACCTTTTTTTGGTTTTTAATTTCGATGTGGCATTTCCGAGTTATTAACGTTTTTCTGAAAAAAATGTAAAAAGCGGAGGTTCACAAAAAAAATTATTCTGATGTTCTATTTAAAATTTAAGAAATTTTCTCTTTCCTATGGTTGTTCATAAGTACTGTTTATGTACCAGTGTTAAAAATTTTCACTTTTGAGGAACCCTGCCTTTGTATCAGACACGCCATTTTCTAAAATTTCAAATTGTCGTAACTCTTTTTTTTAAATAGAATCGTATATTTTTTTAAATTTTATATTATTCTACATCTAATTTTCTACAAAAAATATTAAGCATATCCTATACCTAGAAGTGATATTTTTCAAGATATAAAAGAATTTATATTTCAAACGGTTCTTGAATACGAATTTGTTTTTGAATAGATAGCTATGACTGAAAAAAATGCATCTGTCAATTAAACAATTAGTTTGACATGTAAATCGGAGGTGTGATTTACAAAAAACAAAAGAAGAAAGCCTATCATCAACGAGGAACCAAAAAGACATTGGTGAAGGAACTGGCATGAGCGAGAGGTCAGTACAAAGCATTCTGAAGAAAAATCGATATCAAGCATATCATATTCAGCTACATCAAGAACTGAGTAATACTGATTTTTAATTTCGTTCCGAATTTTGTTTCTGGGGAAGACAGAAAATACAGGAGGATCTTGCGTTTTTCAAATATATTTTATTCACAAATGAGGCGTCATCCCATAACAACGGATCTGTCAATAGGTACAATTTTCACTATTATTTAACTGATAATCCGCATGTTATGAGACAAGTTGATCATCAGCATCGAATGTCTGGGGCGGAATTTTTGGAGACCATGTTGTAGGTCAACATTTCTTCGAGGGTCATCTCAGTAGGTCTATGTATTTGTACTTCTTGCAAATTGAATTACCCGGAACGTTAGCTAATGTACCCTAACTAACAAGAAACAGGGTGTGGTTTTAACAAGACGGAGCACCTGCCCAATTTTCACAAGACGTGAGGGCATTTTATTTTCCCAACCAGTGGATTGGTAGGAATGGACCCACCAAATGACCTGCTAGATCTCCGGATCTAACAAAACCTAAAATTGTTTATAAGGAATCACCAATAGCACTGAATATCATATGCTTGATATCGATTTTTCTTCAGAATGCTTTGTACTGACCTCTCGCTTATGCCAGTTCCTTCACCAATGTCTTTTTGGTTCCTCGTTGATGATAAGCTTTCTTCTTTTGTTTTTTGTAATTCACACCTCCCATTTACATGTCAAACTAATTGTTTATTCAAGAACCGTGTGAAATATAAATTCTTTTATATCTTGAAAAATATCACTTCTAGGTATAGGATATGCTTAATATTTTTTGTAGGAAATTAGATGCAGAATAATATAAAATTTTAAAAAATATATGATTCCATTTAAAAAAAAAGAGTTACGACAATTTGAAATTTTAGAAAATGGCGTGTCTGATACAAAGGCAGGGTTCCTCAAAAGTGAAAATTTTTAACACTGGTACATAAACAGTAGTTATGACCAACCATAGGAAAAATAAAATTTCTTAAATTTTAAATAGAACATCAGAATAATTTTTTTTGTGAACCTCCGTTTTTTACATTTTTTTCAGAAAAACGTCAATAACTCGGAAATGCCACATCGAAATTAAAAACCAAAAAAAGGTTCAAGTTATAAAATATTATTCAAATTAGAAAATGAAAAAATATACAGGGTGTTCCATTAAAAAAAAATGTTTGCTTTTGTTATACCGCAAAATTGGGACACCCTGTATATTTGAAAATAATTTTACGGCATAGAGATTTTTAAATCAATAAATTTTTATACGAAACATTTTTTTCTATCTCTCATGAGAAAGGCGCTAGGAAAGCCCGACGAACTGTTGCAGGACCCTGTATATATATATATATATATATATATATATATATATATATATATATATATATATATATATATATATATATATATATATATCTGATAGATTATTAATAATTAAATTCAAAAAGAAAACATGATTATAAACAATAGAATAATCTCATATGGGACAAACGAAGACATGAAAACACACAAAAAAGATTCATTTTGGAATGAGTTGAGCAAAATAACAGATGAATGCAAAGAGGATGTTATAGTAATAGGTGATGCAACAGTTGGGAAATGGGATGAAATTTATAAATAAGTGTTAGCAAACTACGGAGAAAATATAAGAAATAATAATGGGAAAAGGCTACTGAATTTTTGTATGCTAAATAATCTAATCATAGCAAACACATGGTATAAACACAAACAGATACACATATACACAAAAGAGATGCCCAGTAGAAATGAGAAATCTATTATAAATTATATACTAATAGATAAGGAGAAATTAAAGGCTGTCAAGGATGTCAGAGTAAGAAGAGGCGCAGAAATTGGAAGTGACCATTACCTACTAACTCTTCAAACTAAAAACCTTATTAACAACAATAAAAAAAAACATAGAGCAAAAAAAATTGAATTTACGACGATCAAAACATTTAAACTAAACGAAATAGAGGTAGCTAAAAAATTTCAAGAAAAATTAAAAAATAAATGGAAGAAAGTCAATATATACAAGGACACTAAAATAAAAAAAAAACATTTTGCAAACAACATCTGAAGTATGTGGTACATCCAGGAAGAAAAAGATCGAAATAAAAAACAAAAAACAACTTTGGCAAATATACCTAAATGACGAATAAAAATTATAACAATTATAAAAGCAGTAGACAAAAAGTAAAATCTGAAATAAAAAGAGAAAAGGCAAAGATGTGGGAAAATTTTGTAAATAAATTAGAAAAGGATGGCAAAACAAATATATAAAAATGTTTTATGGAGCACTGAAGAAAATGAGGCAACCCAACAAATCAAATAGTGTATTAAAAATTAAGAACAAAAAAATGAGATCTTGACAGATGAGAAAGAAATTATGAAAAGATGGCGAGAATATTTCATGGAATTATTAACAACGGAAAACAGGAATATAGAGGAGAATCGGAAAGAAAAATACGAAAAGGAAAGCAATGAGACAGAGATAACAGAAGAGGAACTAAGACAAATAATAAGATCATTAAAAAATGGAAAGGCCCCAGGAAAGGATAAAATAACGACGAAAAAAATATGGACGGCGAAGGATTCGAAATTTTACTAAAAATAATAAATAAGGTATGGCAGGAAGAGAAAATACAGAAACATTACTGGTACCTATTTACAAGAGCGGAAAAAAACAAAATTGCAATAACTATTGAGGCATAAACTTACTAAACACCATCATCAAAATCTTGGAGCAAATCATTAAGAGAAGGATTAGAAACAAAATAGAAAGCAAATTGCACGATGCACAAAGCCGATTTAGGAAACAAATTACCGAAAAATATCACCAACAACTTAAAAAAAATTATCTAGCATTCATAGACATACAAAAAGCATTTGATACAGTTAGTAGAAGATTGGTATGGAATATTTTAGACAAACATGAAATTGATCACAAACTAATAAGACTCATTCGAAGAATATATGACGATAACACCACCTTTATTATACAAAATAACTATATATCTGAACCATTTAAGACAAGCGAGGGACTGAGCCAAGGGGGTGGGCTAATCCCGCTAATATTTATAATATTTATGGATAAAATTATTAAAAAATGCAGTACCCAAACAAAACCACTAAATATAGGATTCCACAAATTAAATAACATTGGAATAACGGAAGGCGTGTATGCTGATTATGTAGTCATATATGGGAGTAGCATCAAGGATATCGAACACAACCTAACAGTATGGAAACAGACAATAAATAAATATAGAATAAAGATCAATATACAGAAGACAAAGGTGATAGTGATCGGAGATATAAAAGAATTAAAAGTAATAGTAGACGGTGAACAAATACAACAAGTGGAAAGCTGTAAGTTCCTAGGAATAAATATTGAAACAAATGGAAAATACAAGCTGAAATAAACATACGATTAGAAAATACGTCAAAACTCTTCCATGCAATGAAGAAAAACTTTATACGGAATAAGGAAATTACGAGTGGAACTAAAATAAAGGTCTTCAAATCTATATACAAGCCTATTTTAACGTATGGTTGTGAGACCTGGAAAAGTAAGGTTCAAGCGATGGAAATGAAATTCCTGAGGGCAGTCAAAGGAATCACAAAAATGGACAAGATACAAAATACAAAAAATAGAAAAGGACTGGAAATGGGAGCAATGTTAACATTTCTAGAAAGGAGGCAAATGAGTTGGTGGGGACAAAGGATGGATGACAACAGAATTACGAAGAGGGTATGGCAAACACGGACGATGAAGAACAGGAGGATAGGCAGACCTAGGAAAACATGGAAGATGGATTGAAGAAGATAATAGAAGAAAAGGGGATTCCGATAACGGAGGCAAAAAAATCGAGTCAGGAACAAAAAAGAATGGGCGAAATTTATACACGGATAATGAACATGTATTTTATGGACTTCACTCAACATCCGAAAGGGTAAAAGGGTATTTTGATTATATATATAAATATTGAGAACTAATTTTAGCATGCTTGCAAATTAGCAATACTGAATTCCTAAAAACACTTCACGTTTTGAGAAGATTGAACTCTTTGTAAAATTTAGAGATTGAGGAATTTATAAAAAAAAAATAAAAATCAATAACCTATACCAACAATCCGACCTTTTTTTAAATCACTTAATTAATGAAACCGACGGAGTACACTAATCTATGCATTTTCGCAAGGTTTTTCAATATACTGAAGAGCTCATAAAAAGGTCAGCTTAGAACAGGTGACTGATTATTAATATTATTAAATTGGCTTTATTTTTCGGATAAGTCTAAAAAACGTACACAAGAAACTTTAGATAAAGAAGTAAAAACGTTATCACTTTTTATTCTTTCGAAGGTGAAAATAACGTGCGTAGTTGTTGCTGGATTAAACCACATCTAAGGGGTGTTTGAGCTCTAGTATATGTGTATATTTAACAGTTCATATTTTTGTATGTATTTGTTTAAAACTTTAATTTAATAAACTTAGAAAACAAATGTCCCTCACATTCAGATTTACTGAATTGCCGAATTAAATAAATTAGTCTTTCTTACGCTAAGAGAATAACAAACGAGAATTTCTATTGTACGTATAACAAGATGAATTTTCAAATATTTGTGAAAAATCTAGATAGTTCTAGAGATCTGGAAAGGAGTTGCTAAAAAAATTAGTAATCTAGCAGAAAAGTTCGTAAAAGAATCAGGATAAGATAAAACAATGAGTTTTGGAAAATGTAAGGAATTTAACACTATAAGTACCGACCGGCCATAATGAGATTTTCTTTTTAGATAAATAGATGTATATACCATGTACTTGCAATATTAGAATAAAATAAATTTTATTTTCTTCGAATTCTTATATTTTTCCAACTAAATATCACACCGGTCAAAATGACCAGTTTAGAGAAATAGGTATATAATAACTATTGTTAGTTCTAGTGTTAAAAAAAAAATGCTGATTAAATTTTAGAGGATTTCATAGGGATAAAATATTTCGAAGAATTTTCCCAGCACTAAATTAAACAAAATAGGAACAAATCTTGTTAGTATAATAGCAATGCAACCACTTTATTTTATTGTCAAACTTCCTAAGCTTGGATTAAAACACTTTCTTCACTATTCTATTTGTAACCAGATGTTCATTTCGAACACAATGTGAAACTGAAATAGTGAAGAATGGTTTATGTGTTTAATTCAAGTTATTGCCATCTTCACGTAACTCAATTAATCCAAATATTCCTGGGCCTATTTTTTCAGATAATTTGCAGCTGCTTCAACAATTCTTTGGTATGTAGCATACAAGGCTACAGTATTGATTCTACCAACGTATTAAGATGGAAAAAGTGACTTACAAAAATTATAAGTGAAATAAACTATAACTTAATGAAATATCTGGTGATAAGGTATGGTTACACACCATCAAACACAGTCTAAAAATATGCACTAATTTATAGTAGATAGACACGATTTTTATATCCGAATACATCTTAAAACATCTTGAATTCCTAGACGTACTAAAAAATTAAGATGTACATTAGAAATTGATTTTAAGTCCAATTGAAGCGTCTACTTATTCATTTGGTCCTAAAATCAATTTCTCAAACTGCATTTATTGAGTTTTTGGTGATAAAAAGTTTATCAAGATTAAGTAGGTATTTAGTCATTCCTCTTCTCTAAATATGGATTTTTTTTTCTACATTTTCTATTCAAATTCATTTTCACATATTAACTCTTTTGGATAATTATATTGCATTTATTTGTTTTAAACAAATTTTTCTAATGCAAAATCAATTTTAAATTAATAACAGAAAAACGTTTAACTTTTTTATAATACTTTTTAATAAAAATTAAAAATTAAATAATAAAAAGTAGTATAAAAAAGTTAAACGTTTTTCTGTTATTCATTAAAAATGTACTACGAAGTGAACGCCTCCAAAATTCAAGATACAATTTTAAATTGTTTCGGCAGTTATTTATAGGTAATTATTTCAAATTTAAAATAATTTGTTGTAGTTTTTACGCAATGTAACTATGCCAGTTTATGTTTTGATAACTGAATGTTTTAAACTATATCTTTTCAAAAATGTTTGACTCTTTAATTATTTTTACCTTATCAATCCATTTATGTTAAGTACATTGACGTTGAAATTTTTGTGATGGTCTCTTAGTTGACGGGTCGAAGATTTTCTAATAAACTGTCTGCCGTTTTGTATTTGCTGAGTTTGTTAATCTTCGACCAAAATGTTCTTCCATTTGAATCATCCAAACGTCCGTCTTGGATTCAGTTATAAGTTTTTTAAAGTCTTTGTTGAAGTTATTATACGATTAATTAATTAAATTAATCAATCCCTTGAAAATCTCTTTACAATTGTCTTTTATATTTAATAAGTCGAGGGATGTATTCAAGAAGGGCATATATACAAAATTGTTTTGTTTTTTTGAGGTGTCTTATGTCTAATGAAAGAAATCCTTTTCTATAAACTGGATGGTAGAATTCGGGTTAATAATAGGATTAGCGCTGATATATTCTTACACTGCTGATTGAACTTTATCTGTGTTGCATAGATGTTGAGGAGGATCTAGAGGAATTTTTATTTGGAAACGGATAGCAATGTGGTCGAAATACAAATCAGGAACTGGATAAATTTATGGATATTTTGTGTAAAATGTAATACATCGGGGATGGTTGCTTGTAAGTTAGTTATTGCGAAGGTAGGAGGGGTAATAATGCGTATAAAGTTTGAGTTTGAGAAGAATGAAAATATATGACGGGATTTGGATTTGTTTATATTAAAGTCACCTATAATGGAGTCATGAATTAAGGAATGAAAACTCTCCTCTGGCCGTGACGAGACCAAGTTTTTTGTTTTTGTCTTCTGTCACCTCCTTCTAAAAGGTTCAAATCCGTGGCGTCAGCAGGCAAAGTATTTCTCACCATCATTTTCGATGTCCCAAGTCCACTACTTGTTGAATACCTCGAGCTCAGAAGAATCAACTGCCATTGAGAAGGAAACAACATTTGAAAGGGCAGCGCTTCAACCCGGACAATGAACTCAAAAACAATGTGAGAGACTTGGTCTCGTCACGTCCAGAGAAGTTTTGGGAACATAGAATCCTTCGTCTCACTAATGAATGGAATTATTGTGCTCAGACCTATTGTATTAATTAACTTTCCTCTTAATAAGTCAGGAATCCAATGTTTCACATATTCAGATTTTATTATTCAGTCTAAGAACGAGTCTTTGTTCCGCTGAGATAAGAATAAATTTAAATAATATTATTTTAAATAAAATAAGTAAAAAGAGTACTTTTAACATGATGAATTTTGGTTATGTAATTTGAAAATTGTATGCGAAGTATACTATTAATCATCTAGAAAATTACCAAAAATTTGTGAAAAGTCTAGATCATTCTAGAAATCTGGAAAGGAGTTGCTGAAAAACTAGTAATCTGGGAGAAAAGTTCCTAAAAGCATCAGGATAAGATAAAACCATGGGCGTTGGAAAATTAAAAAATTTAAAGAAATGCTGAATAAGTTTGGATTCCCTATAAAATTCTCCAATTCTGGAAGAGTAATTATTCACATTTATTACTCTTAGAATTCGAGAATTTTATAGGGTATCCAAACTTATTCAGCATTTCTGTAAATTATCAATATCATCAATCAAAAATTAGGAATATTTTAAAGAATTTCTCCAACACTAAATTAAACAAAATAGGCACAAATCTTGTTGACAGAATAACAATGCAATCACTTTATTTTATGGTCAAACATTCTGGGCCCATTTTCTCAGATAATTTTAAGCAAATTTTTGGGATACAGCATAAAAGGCTACAGTATTGATTCTGGTACCGTTTGAAGATGTAAAAATTGTCTTATAAAAATATTTCAAAGTCAATTAACCTACAACTTAATAAAACATCTGGTTATAAGGCATGGTTATACACCTTGAATAAAAATACTAAAACATTTCGTAAATCTACAGAGTGTCCCAAAATTAACGCAAGATTTAAATTAAATAGAAAAGACAATCTTTATTCTTTAAATTGTGATTTTTTTCATTGATTCATAAAGTATATAGAATAGGGTTATTTATACCAGCCGTATTTTCAAAAAAGTATGATACCTCCGGCCCAAAAACTGTTGGGTTGGTGAAAATGTGCTTCATAGCAGGATGATTTTGCTCGAAAAATTACCATCCACTTTTTGCTGTTTATTCATCCATTCAACGAGCTCTTTTCGCTGTGCATGATCATTAGGTTTCAGTTGTTGTGAGAACTAAATTTTGTAAGAATGGAAACAGAGATATTTTATGAGAATGCGCTGCAGAGAGCTTCTTGAAATTTGCAATTTATGACTACGACGCCGAATGGATGTTCTGAAAACTCTTACGCCCTGTTTCGATATCGACATTTGAACGGTAGTTTTCGGACGACCAATATGTTTAGCGTCACCAGTTGAGCCAGTCTCCCTAAGTTTTCAATTAATCTATTCACAGTTAAAGAATTTAAAACGTTAATCCGACCATATTTTGTATGAAAGTTTCGAACTGTGGCTGCTAAACTTTCATTACTTTTAAAATATTGTTCGATAATGAAAACAAGTCGTTGTATCGTGTAATGCTCCATTTCTACTAACCATAAAATCCTGGCTATCAAATGTTTTTTTTTAGGACTGCCAACAATCTACTGCGCAAATGGCGGCAAATTCAAATCTTGCATTAATTTAAGGACACCCTTTACAACAATAAGCCTTATTAAGACTACAGAACAAATCACTTTGTGAAACAACTACTTCTCTAGCTAATGCCTCTATAGATATTAAATTATACAAACGTAATTAGAGTATTGCAAAATAGCAGAGGCACCAAAGCAACACTAGTTTTATTGTTTTTATTCCTGTATTTTTTTTAAATTGTTAGTTAGTTTTCTACAACCGTCTTGAATGTGTTTATCATACACAACCTAAAAATCTGCACCGATTTATAGTAAATAAACACGATTCTTATATCCAAATACAACTCAAAACATCTTGGATTCTTAGATGGTCTAAAAGAATAAAATGTACATTAGAAATTGATTTTAGAACCAACTGAATAAGTAGACGTACATGCTTTTGAGATTTTATCGAGAAAAACTACAAGTAGTAGGATAATTGAGTATTGATTTACTAATTTATTGATTTTACTTTACATGTTCACTTCATATAAATTTACAATCTATTCAACAATTTAGACTCAAACTCATATAACTTGATGATGGTATTCTTACCAGCAGTGTATTTTAGCTACTTTAGGCAATATTTTAGCCATTATTGGCTTATTTTTGCTCATTTTGTATGAGACTATTATATTTTATGTCATTTTTGATATAGAGTAGAAATAATCTCTTGTCCTTTTTGAATACGGACTTTTTTAACATTTTTTGTTCAAATTCGTTTTTACATCATAACCATTTTAAACAAGTTTTTACAATGCAAAGTCAATTTAAAAACTTTGTCGGAAGTTTTTAATAGGTTAATAATCTATTTGGAATTATTTTAAATTATAAATAATTTATATCAATATTTGCATAATATTCTGCTAGTTTAAGTTTAATTACTATTACTCTTGTTATTTTTTCACATATTTAATAACTTTCAAATGGTTTCAAACATCAAACCATCAAAGTGGTAAAAAATTGATGTGATGTACTTCTTAGAAACGGTCGCAACTTATTATGATTATTACATACTTTGTCTTTTTTGCTAATTTTCAATTGATTTATTTTTCACTATTATGTTTTAAAAAACACCCTAATATTCCATAGAACGAAACAAAAAATTTGACAAAAACAAACCATTAATATTTCTTTTGAATATTAAAAAAAACAATGGAAAATTTGCTTAATCGCACATAAAAACTTATTTAAAGAAACAGTTTAGGACAAAAAAACAATTATTTAAAAAAATTTGAAGAAAACCATTTGGAATATGCTCCAAACAATTGGAATGTAAAAATCCGTTCAAAATTTTCATAAGAAATAAAAAATATAAAAAAAACAATTGAAAATGTGCTAAAACTGAAAAATTTTGAAGAAAAAAATATAATTTTTTTGTTTTTGCTTTAAGCTAAAAATTTATTGTTATTTAATAAAACAGTTCTAATAAAATATATATAAGTCCTTTACGTTGTAGAAAATTAACTAATAATTAGAAAAAACACGAAAATAAAAATTGAAATTTTGACATTTTTTGCCAATTGCTAATAAACTATTAGAGTTATGTGAAACTTTTATTACAAATAATTGTAGAGAATTCAAAAGTGAACAACTCATTAAAAGTACTATGATGGCCACATCACCATTTTATAGATTATTCTCAATTAGTCTCAAAGAGATGAGTTGATTGGTCTGAGCATATTTTCTCTATTATTGGAAATAATTGTTGTAAAATTCTAGAACTCTCTCTCTCTATATATAGAATACTACAAATTCCAAATATTTGGAAGAGAGAACTTTTTGGAAAATATTTGATTGATGAGGCTGTTACTCGAATACTTTAAGAAGATGCTAGCTACTAGAGATGTACTCTCAACTTACATCAAGGTACTTCACTCTGAATTATCTTCTACGCTACACAATGCAGAATTTCGAATAAATTGTTAGAACCCTCAAAAAATCTGAAATATTGTAGTAAATTGAAGTAAAAAAAAAATAGATGAAAAAGTCTAGAATACTTATACAAAAAATATCGAAGTTTGGTAAAGAATTTTTTGAAATTCTAGGAAAATTGTTGAACAGTTTTTTAAATAAGAAAAAAGTGCTAGAAAATTCTACAATCCTCAAATAACTTTACAATGGAATAGAATAGATTCTTTATTGTGTTATAAACATTTAAGTTTTTACATTCGTCAGACATATTTTGAAAGGAAAACCTCTAAAAATCTAAAACAGAATTGACTGGAAAATCTTCATTATTCACTAAAGAAATTAGAAAAAAAATGTTTACCAAATCTTAACACTCCCTAACTAAATTGAAGAAAAATTTTGGAAAAAGCTGAGAGGTCTTAGACTCTTGTCAAAAGTCTGAAAAAATCAAAAATTAAAATGTTTATATCTCGTATAAGAAACGCATGAAAAATTGCTGCAAAACCTAAATAGTTTGAAATTACTGGAAATTTCAAGAACCATAAAATAAATTTTCCACATGTTTCTGAAATATACTAATGAAATTTAAAAAAATATTAAGGAAATCCGAGGTGCTGAAAAATTCTGGGCGTAAGAAATGCTAACTAATTTATTTATTTATTTATTTATTCTGCTTTACATGTCTACTTAAAAAAATGTTCTAATAATTTATATAAATTTATAATATAAACACTTAGCAATTTGGACCAGAAGACATGCGGGCGGAGTTCACGGGGTGTTCTTCTACTCAGACCCATAATACTAGATGAAGGCATCCTCACTAGTAGTATATTTTGTCTAATTAGACAATATTTTAGCCATTGCTGGCTTCTTTATGCTCATATTATATGAGAATTTTTACGTGACGTGACGTTTTGTGTCAATGTCAACTTGAATATTCTAGGAGTCTAGAAAAAATACTGCCCCTAAAAAATTCTTTCCTATTTAGAAGAGAAATTTTCGAAATTTCAGAGATCTGAAACTTTTTTTGACGAATTTTAAAATCCGATAAAAATGCTATGAAAACTAAAGAATTAAATAAAACATGTGGAAAATTCTAGGATAGTTTAAGAAAATCTTACCAATTTCAAAAAAATTTCAAAAAACTGAAAAAAAATTAGTAAATTCTAAAATATTAAAATTCCACAAATTCAAGAATTTTGGAAAATAAATGTCTAGAAAATTCCAGAAATCTAAAATAAATTGAATAGAAAATTTCATAACCTTTCAAGAAATTTCTCTTAATTTGGAGGAGAAAATTCTGGTACATTCTGATGAAATACATTTTTGTTGTATTTCATCAGATATTACAGTTCAATAAGGCGTTGGAAAATTATATGTGTCTGGAAGAGAAAATTTCAGAAAATGTATATCCTTCGAAGAAAAAATTCCAGAAATTTTTAAGAATTATTGTAAAATTTTAGAAATTTAGAGGAAAATTCTTAAACTATTTAGACAAAATAGAATAATAAAGCTATAAAATTCGGATGAAATGAATTAAGAAATAGTGAAAGAATGTAAGTCTAAAGAAAAAAATACTCGAAAATTCCAGAATTATTAACATTCTACTAATTAGGAAAAGAAATTTCTATAAAATTTTATAATAACTTTTTGCATTCTATACTGTTTCTGTTTTGAATAATGTTATTATTATTATAAAAAATCTGTAAGAAATTATGAAGAAACGTCATTGCCAAATCAATTCAAGGAATCTGGATAAGAAAATTCTGAAAAACCTTGAAAAGAAATTTCAAGAAAATTCCAGATATATAAAATAAATTAAATGGAGAATTCTAGACACCCTCCAAAAATATTTTTCTTATTTAGAGGAGACAGAGGCAGGAAAGAGATAAATGTAAGATTAAAAAAAAAAATTAAATGAAATTGCAGAAATCTTTAACAATTGTTAGAAAATTTTAAAGATTCGAAGGAAAATTCTAGACATAGTGTTTTCGAAATTTAGAAATGAAATTATGGAATGTTCTGATAAAATAAATCAAAAATTCTCTGAGCCTAAAAGAAAATTTCTAAAAACTTTTCAATTGGGAATATAAATTTCTAGCATTTCGTAGCTAGAAATCTGAAATTCTAGAACTTCAAAAACAATTCTTCTAATTTAAATGAGAAATTTTGGAATATGCTAATTAAATAAAATAAAAATTGATAAAAAAATTCCAATAATTCCAAAAAAGATTTGTCTGTTTGAGATGAAACTTCAAACTTAAGGTTTTGGTAATAAACTATTAGAGTTACATGAAACTTGTATTACAAATAATTGTAAAGAATTCAAAAGTGAACAAATAATTAAAAATAGTTTTTTTTGCGAAAACCTCATAGTTTTCGAGTAAAATATAGGGAAAGAACTATGATGGCCACATCAGCATTTAGTGAAACATTGTATTAATGTAGGTTTTAGATTAAAATAATAAATAAATTATTAATTTGTGAAACAAGCCAAGTGAATTTTAATTTAATCTAAAACCTACTTTGATAAACTTATTGCTCAAAGCAATAAGAAAGTGAAAAGTTAAACTCCAGTGGGAGGTGGTGCTGCTATAGCTGCAGCAGCTGTCAAGGAAAAGAAAGAAGCCAAGAAAGAGGAGAAAAAAGAAGAATAAAAATGAAGACATGAGCTCCGGTCTCATCGATTAAAAATTTCTGTTTCAGTCCAGTGTATTCCATCAAATATAAGTGATTATACAGTTGTCGTTAATTTTTCATTAGGCTTAAACTAATCTTAGAAAAGAATACTTGTTTTGGATCATTTTATTGTTCTTTATTCATTTTTAATAATCTGCCACACTATATACAACCGTTTTTATAATTGATAACTGTCAACTTCTTGGCATATTTGAAAGTTTGAACAAATCAATTTAACGGTAATATTATTTTTTTCAGTTTGTTTTATAAATATCTACTTAAATTTAGAACCTAAACCTGCAAGGCGTAATTCAGATTAGAACTGTCCTTCTATTTTATGATGTCGATCCATATTTTTGCCAAATGTTAAATTGTCAATTTTGAAATATAATTTTAAAAAATCTGTTTTTGTTTAATAATTTGAACCACTGTCGCCTTTTTTTTAAAGTATTATGATATTTCTTTTTTAAATAAACCATTTTAATAAAAATGTACATTTTGGCATATTCTAATACGAATTAATCCATTTTTGAAAAGTGTGATTGTCTTTTTTAATTGAATAACACAGAAACGAATACACATTGAGAAAATAAAAATATTACTAATAAAGAAATATGATGGCAACAACTCTATTTCAGCCACTAGTTATTATTGGTCAGAGCAACCATTTATAAAATTTTATATGTCTACATTAATATTAATAATAATAATATTGCCAAATTATGTTTCTTTATAAAAACTGTTTCAAAATTCTAACTTATAGACAATACAATTCTATTTCTGGATTTTAATGTGCCTTATAAAATAATGCCTACAAACGAATATCATCAATTTCGTAAAATTAACCTTTCGGGCACGTGTAAGGTCGTCTCACCACTAAAAATAATCTGTTTCATTAAATTAACATCGCCGATACGATTCGCCGTTTCCACATTCATTGTGAATTATAAATATTGTCATCTTTATGTTACGCATTTCAGAAAATACTACGACCCAGAGAGCGCGTCCTCTGTGATATCTCTTTCCTTACATATGTTAATCAAATTATGTATGCGTCGTGGGACGCTAATGCGTTAAATAAATGTGAGCCGTTCTCGAATTATGCGAGGTTACGAAATATATAAATTCTGGATATTATGTTTTTCTTTTTCGAAACGGTCGCTTTGAGAAAAAAAATATAGTAGCGGCGGTCTCTCTGAATGAAAATTTACGAAAGTGTTTGTTTATATTTAGCCACGTAAAAATATACAACGTAGGTAAATTGTTGACGACAATAATATGTGGATTTTTAAAAGTGAAAAGTGTTATTTAAGTTACTTACTCAATTATTGTTTCCCTTAAAATATAGATTTTAAGAAACAAATTTTGTAAGAAATTCTAGAGCCTTAAAAAATATCTACGCAAAACAAGTTGATGAAAAATGTTTAAAAGAACTTTCTAAATTATATCTTTGCCTAAATTTATGGAAATGTTGAGAAAAAATTAAATTAAACTTCTATAATCTTCCAAAAAAGTTTTAGAAATCTAAAAGAAAAAAGGAAAAACTTTTAGAACCCACTAAGAAAGTTTTCTAAAAATTCTAAAGTTGAAAAATTTTTGAAATTTATAAGAAAATTTACTGATAACTACTAACAACTTTGATAAAATTTATATGAATATTAAAAAGTGTTTTTGAGAAATTTAGAAATCTCGAATTTCTATTAAGAAGAAATTACTGTAAACTTCTAAAATACTCCAAAAAAATTTTAGAAATGTAAAAAAAGGAAAACTTGTGAAAAATTCTAGAAGCCTTTATGAAAATACTTTGGACAGTTGTAACATATTCTAAAAAAATATGATGGAGAAATTACTGAAACTTTTAGAACTCATTAAGAAAATTTTCTTCTAAATGTTCTAAAAAAATCTAAAGTTGAAAAATTCTTAAAACTTGTAAGAGAATTTGCTAGAAACCTCGATAAAATTTTATAAATTTTAAAAAGAGTTTTTGGTAAATTTAGATAACTTGAATTAATTGTTTTCTTGAAATTCTGAAAATATAAAGAATAAATTATTTTAAACTTCTAGAATCCTCCAAAAAATTTTTTTTTAGAAATCTACAAGGACAAATTCTAGAATCCTTGCTGAAAACTCTTTGGACAAGAATTTTCAAAAAAACTAAAAGATATGAAGGGGAAATTACTAAACTTTTTAGAACCCTCTAAAAAATATTCTTCTAAATTTCTTAAAAAGTTCTAAATTTGAAAAATTCTTGAAATTTATAAGAGAATTTACTGAAAACTACTAGAAACCTCGATAAAACTTCTATAAATATTAAAAAAAGTATTTGAAAAATTTAGAAATCTTTCTTCTTTCTTTTCTGAAATTCTGAAAATATGAAGATGAAATTACTAAAAACTTCGAAAATTTACCAAAAAAATTTAGAAATATAAAAGGAAAACTTGTGACAAATTCTAGAATCCTTGATGATAATTCTTTGGACCAGAAGTTGTAAGAAAATCTAAAAAATATGAAGGAGAGATTACTGAACCTTTTAGAACTCACTAAGAAAATTTTCTTCTAAATTTTCTAAAAAAATCTAAAGTTGAAAAATTCTTAAAATTTGTAAGAGAATTTGCTGGAAACCTCGATAAATTATTATAAATATTAAAAAGAGTTTTTGGAATATTTGAAAATCTCGAATTAAGTGTTTTCTTGAAATTCTAAAAATACGAAGAAGAAAAACCTGTGAATTTCTAAAATCCTCAAAAAAAGTTTTAGAAATGTAAAAGGAAAAATACTAGAATCCTTGCTGAAAACTCTTTGGACAATGATTTTCAAAAAAATCTAAAAGATATGAAGGGGAAATTACTAAACTTATTTAGAACCCTCTAAAAAATATTCTTCTAAATTTCTTAAAAAGTTCTAAATTTGAAAAATTCTTGAAATTTATAAGAGAATTTACTGAAAACTACTAGAAACCTCGATAAAACTTCTATAAATATTGAAAAAAGTATTTGAAAAATTTAGAAATCTCGAATTGTTTTCTGAAATTCTGAAAATATGAAGATGAAATTACTGAAAACTTCTAAAATCCACCAAAAAAATTTAGAAATATAAAAGGAAAACTTGTGACAAATTCTAGAAGCCTTAATGAAAATTCTTTGGACAGGAAGTTGTAATATATTCTAAAAAAAATGAAGGAGAATTTACTGTAACTTTTAGAACTAACTAAGAAAATTTTGGAAACAACGAAAAAAAATTTTTAAATATTAAAAGTTAAGAGTTTTTGGACAATATTCTCTCAAAGTAAATATTTTCTTGAAATTCTGAAAATATGAAGAAGAAAAAACTGCAAACTTCTAAAATCCTCCAAAAAAATTTTACAAATGTAAAAGGCAAGGAAAGGAATTCTAGAATCCTTGATGAAAATACTTTGGACAATAATTTAAATCTAAAAGATATGAAGGAGAAATTACTGAACCTTTTAGAATCCACTAAGAAAATTTTCTTCTGAATGTTCTAAAAAAATCTAAAGTTAAAAATTAAAATTTGTAAGAGAATTTGTTGAAAACTACTAGAAACCTCGATAAAAAGAGTATTTGAAAAATTTAGAAATTTCGAAATATTTTATTGAAATTCCGAAAATATAAAAAAGAAATTACTGTAATCTTCTAAAATCATCTAAAAAAGTTTTAGAAATCTAAAAGGAAAACTTTCGAAAAATTCTAGAATCCTTGATGAACGTTCTTTAGAAACGAAAAAAGTATATATAAATATGGAGGAGAAATTTCTGAAAGTTCAAGAACACTAATAATTTTTTTGAAGTTTAGAATTCTATTATTTAAGAAAATTGTTAAAGAGCGCATTTAATTATTATTACAATGAAATTTTAAAATATACTAAAATCTGGAAAATAATTTTTTGATAAAATAATTTGCTGAATGATTTTAGAGAAAGGAATTCTGAAACCTTTTAAAATTCTTGAAATTTAGAATTCTATTTGAAGTTAAATTTTCTAAAAAAAATTAGAATATGGAACATAAATTCTTGAAAAAATAATTTGCTGAATTATTTTAGAGAAAGAAATTTTGAAACCTTTTAAAATTCTTGAAATTTAGAATTCTATTTAAAGGAAACTTTTCTAAGAAATTTAGAATCTAGAAAATAAATTCTTGAAAAAATAATTTGTTGAATGATTTTAGAGAAAGGAATTCTGAAACCTTTTAAAATTCTTGAAATTTAGAATTCTATTTGAAGTTAAATTTTCTAAAAAAAATTAGAATATGGAAAATAAATTCTTGAAAAAATAATTTGCTGAATGATTTTAGAAATTTAAAGAAAGGAATTCTGAAAACTTCTAAAATTCTTGAAATTTAGAATTCTATTCTTTAAGAAAATTGTAAAGGAATGTATATAATAATTAAATGAAGTGAAATTTTCTAAATAATTTAGAATCTGGGAAATAAATTTTTGAAACAATAATTTGCTGAATGATTTCAGAAATCTAGAGAAAGATTTTAATTTAGAATTCTATTTTATGCAAAATTTTCAAAGAAATTTAGAATCTAGAAAATAAATTCTTGAAAAAATAATTTGCTGAATGATTTTAGAGAAAGGAATTCTGAAACCTTTTAAAATTCTTGAAATTTAGAAATCTAAAGAAAGGAATTCTGAAAACTTCTAAAATTCTTGAAATTTAGAATTCTATTCTTAAGGAAAATTGTAAAGGAATATATATAATAATTAAATGAAGTGAAATTTTCTAAATAATTTAGAATCTGGGAAATAAATTTTTGAAACAATAATTTGCTGAATGATTTCAGAAATCTAGAGAAAGATTTAAATTTAGAATTCTATTTTATGCAAAATTTTCAAAGAAATTTAGAATCTAGAAAATAAATTCTTGAAAAAATAATTTGCTGAATGATTTTAGAGAAAGGAATTCTGAAACCTTTTAAAATTCTTGAAATTTAGAATTCTATTTGAAGTTAAATTTTCTAAAAAAATTAGAATATGGAAAATAAATTCTTGAAAAAATAATTTGCTGAATTTTTTAGAAATCTAAAGAAAGGAATTCTAAACTAAAAACTTCTAAAATTCTTGAAATTTAGAATTCTATTCTCTAAGAAAATTGTAAAGGAGTGTATTTATTTATTAAATGAACTAAAATGATCTAAAAAAATAGAATTTGAAAAATAAATTCTTGAAACAATCACTTGCTGAATGATTTTAGAAATCTGGAGAAAGGAATTCTGAAAACTTCTAAAATTCTTAAAATTTAGAATTCCATTCTCTAAGAAAATTGTAAAGGAGTATATTTATTTATTAAACGAACTAAAGTATTCTAAGAAAAATTAGGATTTGGAAAATAAATTCTTGAAACAATAATTTGCTGAATAAGTTTAAAAATCTAGAGAAAGGAATTTTGAAAACTTCTAAAATTCTTGAAATGTTGAATTCTATTCTTTAAGAAAATTGTACAGAAATATATTTAGTAATTAAATGAAGTAAAATTTTCTAAAAAAAATTGAATTTGGAAAATAAAATCTTGAAAAAATAAGTTTTAAAAATCTAGAGAATGGAATTCTGAAAACTTCTAAAATTCTTGAAATTTAGAATTCTATTCTCTACAAAAATTGAATCCCTGTAGTGTTCTAATTTTCTCAAAACGTAATCTCTGTAAAGGTTTCGTCAAAATGTCTACAACTTGGTTTTCCCAGTTCACATGTTGTACATCAATTTCACCTTTGGAGTACTTCTCTTGCATAAAGTGGAATCTGATTTCGATTTGCTTTGACCTTTTGTGGAACTCTGCGTTCTTGATAAGCTTGATCGCACTATCATTGTAAACTTGGAGTGACGGTATCAGCTGTAACATCGTTATTTCAGAAAAGAATTCGTTTTAGCCAGATGACTTCCTTCACCCCTTCGTTGGCTGCAACATATTCAACCTCCGTAGTTGAAAGAGCGACACTTCGCTCATCCAACTGATGGCTGCACCAGACGATATCAGTCCTCGAACGTCTCGTGGATATATCGACTGCATAGTCTGCCTCACTATAGACCTCAAGGTCGCCTACGTTATGGTTTGATTGGTAGTGTAAACCACAATCCAATGTTCCCTTCGGGTAGCGTAAGACTCGCTTTACTGCTTACCAACTTGATACTTTCGGACGTGCCAGGAATTCCGACACCAGGTTCACAGCGGTTGCGATGTCGAGTCTGGTGGCGACTGAAAGAAACATCAAGCAACCCACAGCTATGTCGTTCATGTTGAACTACTGCAGGATCTACTGGCAATATCCGCGCTGACCTATATAAATAGAACCTATATAAATTAGTCAATTGCAAAATCTGTATGCCTAAGAAGCAATCTAAAACATTTCATTATTTTAAACTCTGTTTTTATCTTGTTTATAAAATGTTGTATTTCGTCATTGTCACTTCCCGCTACAAATCCGTCCTCAACGTAAATGGCTACTACAATTTTACGATTGTCAGGTTTTCGCACAAATAAACACGGATCAGCTGTGCTCTACTCGAAATGGTTCTTTTCGATCTTAAACTGTACTAAGCGCGCGTTCCAACTTCGAGGAGCTTGTTTTAGTCCATATAAACTTCTATTTAACTTACAAACTTTTCCAATTCCGTACTCGAAACCTTCAGGCTGCTTCGTGAACACTTCTTCAGCAAGGCTGCCATATAGAAACGCTGCCTTCACATCAAATTATATAAGCTGAAGTTGTTCGGAAGCTGCCACACTCAAAACTGTCTTGACGGTGTTGAAGCGAGCTACCGGGCTCTTCGTTATCAACCCCATGTTTTTGAGAGTAACCTTTCGCAACAAGCCTCGCTTTGAATCTTGTGATCTAACCATCAGCTTTTGTCTTCACTCGCAGGATCCAACGATTTCCTATTACTTTCTTGTCATATAGCAAATTAACCAAGTCCCAGGTGTTGTTCATTGCATTCGTTCGACTTCATGGCCTCGAAATAAGATAAAACAGGTGAATGTTCTGCAAATAACACATAGTTTTTTAAGTATGCAGGCTTTTTTATCACTCATTTAGGAAGAGCTGTAGCTGCCTCTTCTTCTGGTTTATCAATCGAGACATCTTTGTTTGACAGCTCGACTTCTTCTTCATCTGTTTTGGAGACTTCCTTTGGAACGTGATCCTCTACAATAGTTTGCCGATCCGCCTTCTCGATGTATTTTTTACACAAGAAGTGTGATTTTGGATTTCCTGCCACACAAACGCACTTCACCGATCTTCAGAAATTCACATTTGATCTCATTCATCACTCTGAATTCGAAACCTTTGCTAATTGTTTATCCTATTGCGAACAGATTTCTGCCCATGTCAGGAACATTCATTTCCACGTTAATAGCTCATTGTCCAGAGGCATAGATAATTTCAAAGTTTCACACCTGCGCGGGTTGTGGCGTGAAAAAATTTTGAGAAACGAAAAAGTAATATTTCCTTCAAGTCATATGTGTTAAGGCTAACCATGGTTCTGAATCTTTGGCATCATCAGTGCTTGTCGAATTTACTCGTGGGTTTCGAAGTTCTTGCGCTTGAGCCTGCAGCGCCATCTGATGATTTCGATTGGCAATCCTTAGCAAAGTGCTCAACCTTACGGCATTTAAAACATTTCCGCCCTTGCTTCTTGGGAAATTTCGTTTCTTTGCTGCCTTTAGCGACGATTGCTGTTGAATCACCCATTTTGTCAGTTAGATGCATTTCTATCAGTTTGAGGCGTTTTGTTAGCTTTATACAGGTCGAAATTAACAGAAGTTCTGGTAATTCTGTATTTACCAACTTCTTCAGCTCCACGTTCAGATTTCTGAAGTTTCACTGAAGTCGAGCCACGAGTGTTGTAATGTCCTCCGTCATATCTTTCGCGCCGCTGAAAAATTGTTCCAGTAGCGATCTACACGCTAGATAGAGCGTAGATGGAGAGCAGTTTTCCCACATTTGTGGTGCACTCTCATATGTAGCTGGTATGTGCACATTTGCGTTGAACCAACGCGTCATCTTTTGCAAACGCCTTTATTTCAGCTTCGTACATTGTAAGATTTGCTCCCTCTTCTGTGGGTTTCACAGGTAGTAAGCGAATACCAATAATGTTACAGAAATATAATGGATGTGGTTGATTCAGGATCTGCAATTGATATATTAGAGCAGATGGTGAATTATATAAACCTAGTGTACAAAGAAACGTAATGCTGAATCAATTTGTTGGAACCACGTGTCAGTGATATCCATATCATCAATACTAAGCCAAAATTGAGTTATTAACATCTCTCGATAGTGTAATCCATTGACCGTAACTGCATTTCTAGCAGAATTTTCGGAAAGAAACTGCTCAATCACGCCTCAGATAACATAGCGCACTATACACTGATATATTGAGCATTCAAAGCCTTCTCAACAATCGCTCTTGGATTATAAGAAGCCCAAATGCGACAATTTTGCTTGTTGACGTAACCAGACAAATGAAAATGGTCTTCGTCTGAAAAAAACTGAATTTTTTAGAAAAACAGTTTTTGAATGAATTCATCGAATCTACTGCGATGTGAATGGTAACCAGCTACAGTTCTTGCACCAGTTGCATCTTGTAAGGCTTCAAAGCCAAATATTTACCCAAAATTCGCCATTTCGTCGTTGTTGTGAAGGTCGAGGAATTGATAAAATCTTCTTCAACACTGTGTTGGCACATTATGTACCGAACCTGTCGACTCAAATTTATCAACCAAATTCTTAATAGCAGTCTAAGAAGACGATTATTTTGAAAATATCACGAATTTTACGAAATGTTACTATTATAGATTCACCATTTTTATTATTTTAATAAGATTTTCGAGCGAAATTAATTCATTACATTATGTATATTATAGTATTACGTTCGTAATTGAAGACATCCGAATGTGTCTGACATAAACCGAAAACGGCGCCATCGCATTCCTCCCCATCGTCCGCACAGTCTACCACAAGAAATATTAAAAGAATTACATCCAACGTAAAACGAATATTTAAATTCAAATCATGAACTCAATTTTAAACACGTTCACCATTATTCCACATCGGAATTGGCCGCGTGCACCATCATGAGAAAACGTAATGATATTTTGTACATTCCTATCAAGGAAACATTTAAATTGAATATTAATTTCATTTTCGAACGCATGAGAACCCGTACGCGCGTTCGCCATGTAAATATACGATTTATTTCAATTACCGTAAAACAGTCACGAAAAATGATTAATCTCACTTAAGTTGAGATCAATTATCGGCGCGATGATTATATAAATTATTTAGAAATCGTTTTGTGTGATTAATTGTTCGCGTTAGTTGACGGGAATTATGACTTCAAGTAGACAAGAGTAGTTTATTAAAATATACAATTTGTTACTATTATAATAAACTGAATGACATTTTTTTATTAATGATTCAGGATTATATACACTTATGTGAAATAAATTTAATTCTAAAAGAAATATTTCTTCATTGATTTCATTTACCTCTTGATAAAATATTGTAAAATACTGAGAGTTTTTTTTTAAATTTAATTACCTATTAAAAGAAATATATTTAATAAGAATTGTAGTTGTATTATTGTAATTCTATCTTTAATAGAAAATTGTTAATATTTTTTAAATATGAAACGTAGACTAACTTTAGAAAATTGTTAATATTTTTTAAATATGAAAACGTAGACTAACTTTATTCCACAATGTTTCACCTCGAGTTAAATGAGAAAATCATTCATGAAAAAAAAGACTAACTTTATATTTTATTAGGAATATATTTTAAAATCAGTCATTTAAAAACAAAATTTAAAATTAGTATTTATTAGTATGTTACATGTTAATGTGTACACAAACATTAATTTGCATTAAAAATGTATTTCACTTTCGCCGTGGAATAACAGTAATTTACGTCCCTAGACTGTCATTTAACTCCCCCTGTTTTGTCGCCGCCATGGGCGGTCTCTTAACTCGGCCACCCTTAACTCTGCAGCACACCTCAACACCCCTACTAATTGAGATTAAATTACGTTAATTCCCATAATTTATTGTTTCCTGTAATCAAATATACGTACATGTTGCTTAATAATACACGTATGTAAATGCACCATCTATGCAAACTGCTACTTATTAGAGTTCATGATTACACGTAAATACAAAACAGCGTGCATAAAGGTCGGAATGAATTATTACAAATGATAATTAAACTGTAATTAGGGATTGACATTGCCGTAATAAGCGGTTGCCAATTTTGTTTTTAAACTTTAAAGCTTTAATTGTGTAGTTGAACCCCTTTATTCAACATGATTGTGTCTAAGGGTGAAATTAAGGGAGAGTAATGAAATAATAATAATTTATTTTATTATTATTATTATTCCTTTATTTGCCCAACAGAATACAAATTCTAATTACAGGACAACAAAAAATAAATTAAAATTCATATAAATTACTAAAATTAGCTAAAAAATAAAACTAAACTACCTCTAGTACATATTAAGTAATACACGCGGGTTCTACGAGTACATTTTTTAGAGACATAAGTATTTCTTAAATATTATTGTAGTGAATATCACAAACGTCGCTAATAGAATTAAAGATGGACGTCATTTCATTAACAGTGGAGTGAATTCCAGTATTGGTTCTCGATGTAGTGTTATAAAATGTATTAATTGAACGGGTAACACAAGAAGGTACATTAAACGACAGTTGATATAGAACATCTTGACAATATATTATATTATTTACAATTTTATATAATACTTTAACACTAACAAATTTTCTCAGAATATACAAGAAGTCTTCATCCGTTATTTTTAATAAATCACCTTAATTAGTAGAATTAATAGTAGAATCACAGAAAAATATTAAGCATAACTCCGCTGTTCAAAAATTAAACTTTAGAAAAGCTAATTTTATTAAAATGTATGACAGAATCTATAGTTGTAATTGGTCTGATGTTATTAGTTGTGAAGATGTCAACCTCTCTTGTGGTTTATTCTATAGAAAACTTAATGATATTTTTAAGGAGTGCGTACCTAGGCAACCCATTAAAAATAAATCTATTCGACATCCTCCATATTTTAGTAAAAAACTTATAAGTTTAATACGAATAAAAGAACATCTTCGTAAATTATTTAAAAAGCGTAAACTATGTATGTATTACGATCGTATTAAAAAATTACGAATTGATATACGCAGACAAATAGAACTAGACTACAATTTATACATCAGTAACTGCGAAAATATGTTATACAAAGATCCAAAAAAAATGTGGTCATAATAGTAAAAAGTCGCATAGTCGTATACCTGGTAACATGGTGTATGATGAAAAAATCTTAGATTCAGCTAGCGAAATAGTTCAATCATTTGCTAAGTTTTTTTTCCTCAGCATATTCCTCAATTTCTTCTATTAACACAATTGATTCAAATAACAGTATAAAATATCATAATTCCAGTTTAGATATTGACCAAATAAATGA
Organism: Ontholestes murinus; assembly: GCA_963969525.1. Taxonomy (NCBI): domain Eukaryota; kingdom Metazoa; phylum Arthropoda; class Insecta; order Coleoptera; family Staphylinidae; genus Ontholestes; species Ontholestes murinus. The sequence continues at coordinate 71,982,744 of OZ018388.1, forward strand.
CGAAGAAATATTGTGTGCTGCTAAAAAAATTAAAAGTAATTTTACTGCTGGTCCAGATTTTATTCCCGGGATTATTATTCGAGACTGCGTACACGCATTATTGATACCACTACGCCATCTATTTAACTTATCAATTAGCAAAGCTTGCTTTCCAGACCTGTGGAAATTGTCAAGAGTAGATATCCATCATTAATAACTTTGCTAAAATTTTTGAAACCATAGTTAGCAATAGGATATATAACTACGTTGATCCATATATCACAACAAAGCAACATGGATTTGTTAGAAGAAGGTCAACAACTACAAATTTACTAAACATCACTGAATGTATAGCACATAATTTAGATAAGAGGAAACAAATCGATGTTTTGTATATAGATTTTGCAAAGGCCTTTGATTCGTTGGATCATAAAAAACTTTTATCAAAGATGGATAATTGGGGATTCAGCTCAAAATTAGTTACATTTTTTAATTCTTATTTATCGAACAAAACACAATATGTTGAGCACAGGGAATATCGTTCGGAGCGCTATATCTCAGTAAGCGGGGTACCACAGGGATCAAATCTTGGTCCGTTGCTTTTTGTTTTATTTATTAATGATATAGTGGATAATATTTCTTCAAATATACTAATTTACGCTGATGATGTAAAAATATATAGATCAGTATCTTCTACTACAGATACTAAACTATTGGAAGAAGACTTATCTCGAATTTCTGAGTGGAGCAGACGGAATTCTTTAAATATTAATATAAATAAATGCAAGTGTATGTCATACTATAGAACATCTAATCCCATTTTAACACAATATAAGTTAAACGATATTCCTATAGAACGAGTAATCACATTTAAAGATCTTGGCGTAATCTTTGATACAAAACTATCGTTTGTTGATCACATAAACTATATTATAAAAACGTCCATGCAAATGCTTGGTTTTATTCGTAGGATTAGTGAACCCTTCAAAAATGTAAATGTCATATTAAAATTATATGAGTCTTATGTCCGCTCCAAATTAGAGTATTGTTCAGCTATTTGGTCCCCATCGTATTTTACTCACATTAATTCCATTGAGCGCATACAAAAAATATTCTTAAAGTATCTCTTTTTTAAAAAGTTTTGTAGGTTTCCTGATGATTCAATATCTTATGCTGATTTATTGTCAATGTTTAATATCCGATCCCTTGTATCGCGGAGAAACACTTTACTGTTAAAATTACTTTACCAGATAGTTCATAGTAACTTAGAAGATCCCAATTTACTATATCTAATAAACTTCTACGTCCCCAGGATACGTAGTCGTAGCGCAGTTACCTTCTTATATAATAGGAGCATTTCAAATATTTATTTTAATTCTCCTTTTAATAAAATGTTTAGGTTACATTCTAGTGTACAGTATTCAGTAGATATATTCAATTCTAACATTAGAGAATTTTTACGAATAATTACTGAACTTATATGAATATTATGTTAACTTGCGTTTGCGTGTGTATAGATTAGCACTGATTATTAATTTTACATATAAGTAGTAACATTGCTATTGTTTAGATTTAGGTATATTAGTTTTCTTGTGCATGTATATAGCGTGTAAGCATATAGCTTTGAATAATATTTCCCTGTAATTAAAATATATATTTTGTTGGGAAATAAAATATTATTATTATTATTATTAAGGGAAATTTTGCGCAGGATAGGTGCCGACTATTTTGTAGTGTTAATGTTAATGTTTTAAAAAGCGTCTTTGAACCCTTTCAACTGCTTTTATATGATAATCATAGTAGGGTGTCCAGATTAAAGATGCTTATTCTAGCTTAGAACACACAAATAAGCAATATAGCATATTGATACATTTTATGCTCTTGAAATCTCGCGTTTGTCGAAAAATGAAGCCTAAACACTTGTAGGCAGATACAGTAATATTTGAGATGTGATGATTAAATCTAAGTTGACAATCGAAAGTTACACCAAGATCTTTAAAGGTAGTAACACGTTCAATAGATGTTCCTTTCACATTAGACGATTATCATCACACTATTTAGCCAGCGTATTTAATTGATTTTGTAATAATTCACAGTCATCATTCGATTTAGCGACAAAGTAAATCTTTAAATCATCAGCATATGCTAATACATTACATTTAAGTTTTAGAAGAACATCATTTATATATATAAGAAATAGCAAAGGCCCTATATTAGAGCCTTGAGGCACCCCAGATTTCGGTACATATCCAAATGATTCAAAGTTATTGTGTCTACAACTCAAATAGTTAGAAAAGAAATGTATAAGCTTATCATTAATTCCAAAGCATGATAATTTGTTTAATAGAATATTGTGACTTACCTTGTCAAAGACCTTTGAAATATCGGTATATATAACATCAACTTGTAGATTTTTGTCCATATTTTCAGATATAAACTCAGTAATTGTTAGTAAGTTACTAACCGTGGATTTCTTTACCATGAAATCATGCTGATTCGGTGATAAAAATGGCTACTTGATAATAAAGTTGACTATATATATACAAATTTCAAAGGCCTTTGACAAATTAGACCAAATACTAATCGGTCTATAATTTTTTATGTCTGCTCGGTCACCACTTTTAAAAACCGGAACTATACTGCATTTCTTCCACAATGTTGAAAATATACAAGTGCGTAATGATAAATTAAATAGTGTGGTGAGAGGTTCAGAAAATATTCCCGCACAATCATTTACTAGAAAACTAGGTACCTGATCTAGACCAGAGACACAATTATTCTTAAATTGTTTTAATACATGTTTAACATTAGAAATTGTGATATCGTCAATGATGATATTTTTATGAAGATTAGAAAACTGAATGGAGTCTGATACTAAATGAATGTCATCGTCATAGACGGAATTAAAATGATTCGCAAATCCATTGGGAATTTCTTCTGGGGTACTAAATGTTAAGTAATTATTCCTTAAGATAGATGGAATCGAGGACAAATTTCTTTTCAAGTTTACGAAACGCCAAAAATGTTTTGATTCATCAGAAATACACTTCTCTGAATTGCAAATAAACAATATGTAATCTTTACGAATACTCTATTTTGATAAATTTCAATGACGGATGATGGATATCTTCTTTGACCAAAGGAGTATTATCTCTGAATATATCAACACCTTCAATATTTCCAGCAATCTATTATTTTGGTTACAAATTGTATTAATTTGAGACATAGAATGATATAGAATAAATGATTAAATCGACTCAGTCTTTCATATACATGAGATTTGAAATATTAAAGTCTCCAAGTATAATTATGAGTTCATCCTTAAAACACGATGACAGTTGATCTAAAAAATTAACAATATACTCTGCGTTTACATCTGGAGGAATATATAATTATACAATAACAAAAAATATAGAGTTCTTATGCGTACATGATATTCCGCAACAGTCAATTAAAGGGTAACTATTGTTAAGCAATGACAAATTCAAAGCACTTTAAAATAAATGATTCCTGCATGCAACGGTAACTCCACCATCACGTTTCCTGCTTGTAGCTAATGTGTTACGGTCCTTCCTCACAACAATGTAGTCACTACAGAATAGTTCTTCAGAATTAAATTTATTCGATAACCATGTTTCACTGATAGTTATAATATCATATTCCTTATTACTAGATGCAACATAAAATTCGTTCGTTTTACTATTCAATCCGAGTACGTTCTGATAATATAAGTGAAATGGTACTTTAGCAGGTATATCTGTATTTCTGTTGGGATTTGTTTGTTTAAAGAACTCATAAAAATGTGTGGAATGCCATTTTTGTGTACGATTGCCAAACTGTCCTTACGTCTCTTCAGATCATCTTTTAATTCAATGGGGTAAAACACTTGTTAAGTTCCATAATATTTTTATTTTCAGTTGCCTGACACGTGTTTCGATCATTCCTGATCATTTTCAAAGTACTTTGAAAATGATCAGGAATGATCGAAACACGTGTCAGGCAACTGAAAATAAAAATATTATGGAACTTAACAAGTGTTTTACCCCATTGAATTTACATATCTCGTTCCATCAAGAGTGTAGCTCTACCAGTATCAATTATATCATCTTTTAATGATTTGTAGTATCGGCGTTGTTGAAGGGTACGATCAGTTGATATGGAAATTGTTTTAAGATCATAATTATTCCTTATATGTTTAAATTTTTTTAACAAAGAAGATACCTGTTTACTGTTAAGTGATTCTAATTGGAAGTTTCTTGATACCACCATTTGGTAAATATTTCCCCACCCTTAGGGGTGTGACATTTGCTTTTATAGAGCACTGGTTCAATATAGACTGAACAACTACTTTATCGGCATCAGTTTGCTAATGTTTTGTCTTGAACCGCCTGGACACCCCATAAATCATTATGTTTTCTTGTGGTTCTATAATTTCATTAATTATTGCATGCATACTAGATTTATCGGATAAATTGTTAGCCGAGAAGTTTGCTTATAAAATGAAGAAGATCTCTAGACGACGCATAGATTCTAGTAATAAATCATATCATTCTTGAAGCAGATATTGTTATATTTGTGATATATTTTGTAAAATTTAGCTCAACTGTGAAGAAAATAAGCAAATTCTTTATCTCAGTGCATGATTTCAGTCCATGTCCATTCATTTTTTAATAAGTTAGAAACTGAAAATTGCTTACAAAAGTCAAAACTTTTGTAATATTGTTGTGACTATATAAATTATTATTTAATATACATTACAATAAATAATTGTGGTAAAAAACATAGTAAATGTTATATTCAGTGCCCAACGGCAATGAGTATTGGGTATATGATTGCCATGCCCTTGGTCAAAAACTGGCTAGAGAAGGAGATAAAATGGATGAAAAGTAAAGGAAGGAAATCGTAGAATGTTGTGAGATAGAAGTTGGGAAAATGGTTGGTGAACAATTTTTGAGTGGCATGTAAATTACGCGATGCCGTAAGTCAATTTTAAGTATGGGAAGCAAGTGTATGTGAGTGCAACTGTGGTTTCTGGAGCGAATGCTGAGGGTTGATCAGTTGACTCCTTAGTACATAGTGTTTCAGAAAATAAATAGGGAGAAAGTCTGCAATGTTAGTCAATGAACAATCATGAAATGAAGTTGTGTGGATTAGAGGAGTAGAAACGGGTGAAATGAATATAATACGAGGTTCCATAAATACACGTTCGAGCGCTGTAGCACGAATGTTAGTTTTGCTAAAACTGCAGAAAGTTACATAAGATGGCCGCCGGTAATGTAGGTGTCTACAGTGGTAGTTTACTCTTGATATTTCTAGAATACGCAGTCAGTGTCATTCGAAAATCACAGTCGTGGAATGGTGTCGAAGATTCAGTAATGGCGACAATCGAGAGCGGATTGTTAGAGAATTGGCAGATCGTTTTGATATCAGTGTTGGAACAACCCATGTTGTAATTCATGAGGCTGGATATCGAAAAGTGTGTGCACAATGGCTATCCAGTTAACTGACTGAATAACACAAACCCAACCGCATGAGTTTTTTACTGCAGCATCTTTAGCAGTACCATGAAGAAGGAAATTCCTTCTTGCACCACATTGTTACTGGTGGCGAAAGTTGGTGTCACCAATGAGCCTTAGTCAAAACGTGACAGTATGCAATGGAAATATCCATCGTCTCCAAGGCACTCAAACTCAAAAACCAGGGATGGTTGAAGCGTGGAGAAAGCGTGGCGGGTTAGGTGAGAAAGGAGAAAAAGAAGGAAGTGGAAATATTAAAAGGAGTTTGAATAACAGTCACCTTAATATAAAGGAAAAGTTCACCGTAACAAGAAGTAAATGTGAGTGAGGAGAGAGGAATAAAAAGCTGGATGGGGGACTGTCATCCAAAATTAAGTGTTAATGTTTTATGGCGGAGTGACCCCATATAATTAATCCATATTTCAAATGCGATTGAAATTAAGATATATAAGTATTTCTTAGCATTTGTTTTGATATTGAAAATATAAGTTTGTGTAGGAGAAATATACTCCTCCATCGAAACTCCATGTTAATTGTCCATCCAAGTCCAATCGTAGAAAAACTGCATTATGTGTATTAGGCTGGATTTTTTTAGATAGTGTAGTAATTAATGTAGCTGTTTTATTATCATTTTAAGTTTGTTACTTGAAAACCCTTGATCGTGACTGTAAACTAATAGTCGTGTGGTCAGCATAGAGACACATTAGTGATCCTGCCACGAAAGTCAGCATATCATTAATGTAAATCAGAAATAATATTGGACCTATCATCGACTCCTGAAGAACTTAATATTCTAGAACTGTGGAATTCAATGAATTATTGTTATAAAATACTCGTTGGGTTCTGTTTGCAGAAGTGGTTAATTGGTTTTGTCTGAATCCAAATTGCTTTCCTGTGAATAACTGTTCCGATTTAAAATAAGAAACGAATTGTTTTTGCAATCGTTTCTCTAATATCTTAGAAAATATGGGTAAAATTGAGATAGGTATGAACACAATTTAGATCACCCTTTTTGTGGACTGGGATAACTTTTGCGTTGGAAAAAAATTATTAGTGATACATATATTAATTAAAACTGTTAATGGGCTGATTATTTAGTTTATAGCCCTTTTTATAACATCCACTCTTAATCCATATTACTCTACTTCCGCTATTTCTTAGATCATTTATTACTGAAGTAACCTCGCATTCAATCACTTCCTTAGAATTATATTTTTGTTTAAAAGACGACTCAAAATATTGAATGAACAAATTATTTATTGATAAGTTAACATTAGTTTTAGAACATTCGTGTTTCTTCCACTCTATAATGTCTAGTAGATTAAATAAGTGTCATATGCCTGCTTCGGTAATGGGCCAAATTTAAGCAAGACCGTGAAGATGTAAAGTTAAGAAAATAAATTATTATCAAAATAAGTGACTGATAACTAGTGCTTTTGGCTTATTAAATCTACAGTTTTTTTTGTAAAATTGATATAGTTTAATGTTAATATTTAAGGTTTAGCTAAACCTAACCAGTTTTAGTTTTAATAGTTGTGTTTATTTTACATACTTTTAAATATCAACTCATAAAGAATTTATACATTATTTAAAAACTATAATTATTGCATTGCACCTGTTTAGAATTTTAATAGAAATAATCCGTCCGGCATAATGAGATACAATAACAGGTATAAAAGGCACACAATACGGTTTCATAAATTGCCTAATAACCATTTAACTCATCCAGGAAACACCGAAATCACATTATTACGCCGGCCATCGTTATGGTGAATTAAATGGGCATAATATTTCGGTAATTGCATAGTACGGGATTCGGGGGTCCATAAATTTTGAATTAAATTCCATATTTATGTGTGTGCACTTCCTTAAACCGCACCCCCTTTTATAACACGTACCGCAATTAAATTTTATTACCCCGAAAGCGCCGAAGGTCCGAAGAGGAAACATCAGCATAAACGTTATGTCCCATTCAAAAACGTGAAATTAAAATGACACGAGTAAGTAGCTTCAAATGAGAGTTAATTATGTGTAACAAACTCGTCCAGTTTGGATTTATTATTACTCGATTTGTACCGTTAGATATGTGTTATATAAATTCGTAAAGCCATTTATTCCTGTTTTATTTTCTACCAATAGTATAAATGAATTAAATCTCTGACTTTGAATAATAATCCAGGCTAGAAAGAACTTGTGGTGTCTTGTGGATTTTCATTCTGATCGTAAATAACGAGAATAAATCTGAAAGTCTATTCCCGTTTCTATTTATTTTGACACCCTCGTTCCATTAACACGCGTTACAATTGCATAATAAAAGTTGGTTTTTATTTTTCTGGCCTCGCCGTTGCAGCGAGTTTAACCATCTTCAAATATTTAGAGAGTGTAGCTGACTAATTTACACAAATCCTGCTTCAATTCTTTAATTTACTTTTTCAATTTGATAGAGTCGGGTGTTTACATTAAAAGTAATTTTAACAGAAGAAATAAAAACTATGAAACACTTATTATAGTGGATAAGGTTTGGAATTTGTAATCGCCCTTCTATAATTTCAAAAGATTTGAACGATTTTAATATGGATTTACTTATATGTAATTAAAAATATCGCGCTGGAGGCATCTACTTCGTTATACATCATATTTCACAAATGAATTTTTTTTAACTTTGTATAACTGGGACTTTATTTAGTGATTATAGTTTCGACAATTTCAACTTGTCATTTTCTTCTTCGTCTAGTTTGACCGCTCTTCTGGGTTTTCTTGGTGTAGCCACCGAAATATTTTTCATAAAATTCTTAGAAAAATAGATTACAATGTAAACTGCTATGTCAACAACTTCAATCCCAGTGAACAAAGACTCTATAACAAATATTGTTGGCAACTCCAATAGACTATAATTTACTGTGAGATTGACCAAATTTTCGTACAAAATCTGATCGCTATTGGCGATCTTTAAAAATTGAGATTATAAACAAAACTCCTATTTTAGAACAGAAACAGCTTCAATAATTTCTTACTAGCAAGGTTCTTAGTTCTTAAACAATAATTGATTGCAAGTTTTCTAAATCGTTTGCCACCAGGAGTTAAAAAAAACTTAGTGTTATCTCGGATCATCTTTTCAAATTCAAATTTGATTCGGAATTCAGATATCCGCGATTTCTCAATAGAACCATATACATCTGTTCCATAGGAATCTTTCAAAAATAGCTTCAACAAGGCGAGGTTCTTAGTGATTATCACAGTAACTAAGGAAACTGTAACAGGTTTTGGAGGCAACTCCAATCAATCAATCAATTATCGTGGTTGCATGATATTTTTAAATCTTTTACTACCAAAGGTTAAAAAAAAAACTTATGTGTGTTATCTCGGCGCATAACTTTTCAATTTCAAATTTATTTTAAAAAGTCAAAACCGCGCTTCTTTGAGATATTTGCATTTTCTTGGTATAGCCACCGAAAGATGATTGATTAAAATCCATATGATTCTGAAAAAAAAGATTGTAATGTGAACTGTTATATCAGAGAAGATTAAGCGTCAACAACTTCTAATCGACAATCACAATGACCAAAGAAGCTACAACAGATATTGTTTGCAATTCTAATAGACTATAATTTATTGTGAGATTTTTTTCTAATCATTGTTGTAGCTCGGAGCATTTCTTTTACAAATTTGACAAAGATGGTTGAACGTACATGATTTTCATACATTACACTATTTTCGTCTATAAAAACCAGCGTTCAACATTTTAAAATTTAATTAACAAAAAATCTTGAGATATTAACAAAGAATATGTCTTATTTATAAGTTTTAGGGAGTATCACAAAGTAAATGCCTTCAATGTCAACCAATGAACTACTACAATTATACAATTTCTAAACCGAAATGTGAGGAGTGCAGGTCGTTCTATTTAATGAAATCGTGATTCTCAGGGTCATTGTTGGTATCGGTAATAAAGCGAAACAAAATGTTGCTCTTTCCAAGTGAGGAAACGATGCATAGATGAATTAATGCCTATCACCAATTCTAATTGATAGTGAACCTTAGTAACAAATCAATATCATCGTTTAAGGTCAACATCGAAAATAATATATCTTGTATTTGTTTCTCATTTTTCACTTGGTGAAACATTATGTTAATAATAGGTTGTTGAAAAAATTCGCTTAATTTTTTATTTTTTATTCAACAACCTATTGTCCAAATTAATTTTTATGAAGAAGTAGAAACTTATTACTAATATTCGGTCTTATTTTTTATTAAAGAATCTATCACTCTAGCTAATTTTGCATTAATTTGCCAATTGTCTGAGTGTTGTACTATGCGTCATTAGCATATTTTTTAATTTCATGATTTCATCACATCTTTCGACCTCAAATTATTGAAACATTGAGTTTTAGTAGCATCAAGATTTCTGATCAACTTGTTTTCAGCAAACCGTACCGCCGCATAACTTAAATTTAACCATTTAATTTCTTCTTCATATTTATTCCAAATAGCTAATACAATTTCCTAATTTCATCATAAATTTTGACCTTACCAAATCAATTAAAATAGGGTTTTTCATAGCATCAAAACTTCTAACTAACGTCATAATAACTAAAATCGAAAGACGAGAGTTCGAACAGCTTTCTCAAGCTTGGTTTTGTTGAATTCTGATCGCTTCTGGTGGCTTTGAGGTGACTACCTAGAATTTAGCAAGATTATGATTTCGTCTTCCTGAAGCATAATTTTATATAAAATGCTTGCAAATTACTTCCTGAAATTGATGTGATTAAGGTTCTATAATCGTCTATCAATTATATCCAAGTCAAGAATAATTCACTGACATATACACCCTAAATAATTTAGCCCTTTGTTCATTGGTCACATTGACATTTACAGAGGCACGGAGGCACCCGAGCTTCTAGAGAAGACTGAGCAGGATCAGATCCTTGACAACCAAGGTGTATGAGATCACCCCTGTATAGCGTAGGTGCAGTCTAGTAGATAAAGGCCTAGGAAGGACCATGCTACTCAGAAAGACGGCGCATCAGACCCAGCAGGTCCATCACAGGATAAGAAGGATCTGGATGCTCCAACGAAGAACTTTCAGCCCTTGGCATTGGCAGGTTGGCGAGAGGAAAACAAGTACCGAATGAAATACAGCTCAAAGCGACAACTAGCCACCTACCATCCGTCCCAAACAGGTGAAAATCGTGGTACGCGGTAATTTATACAGTGAGACGCTGAACATTTTTAGAGAGAGTGTTACTAGAGCCGCCCTAGTCTAGACTGCGATCTAGCACTAGAACTCAGGAGAGGGGAAACATTCCTGGGTGAAGCCAAGGCGACTAAAATATCTAGGTCAATGGAAAATGTAGAAATTAAGGGTTTGGGGGCCCGGTACCACAAAATAGCACATCTAACAGGAAGTGGTAAAGGCACAGAGATTCAAGCAGAGCAGGTGGAAGTTGTATCGATCAAACAGTACGGCCTGACCTCAGGATTTCTCTGATAGAGATCTTAATAGAAGCGATCAACCAACTTCTGAACAAAAACGAATTACCATCAGCTGATTCCGCTGCAGCGTGCAGGAGCGACCGGTCAAGCCACTGGTATGTCTCAGATGCAGAGTGTATGTCCGCCTGGCAACAGCATCTAGTTTGGTTCAGTTTATTGATTTTACAAGTCCTACAAAAAATATTTAAAATAACACACATTTACAATAACTTTGAAATTTAGATCGCAGGACTTGAAGGCAGAGTTCACATAGCAGAGTTCTTTTACTAAAACCATTATTTTGTATAGCCGATGATGATCAGCAGATGATTATTACCATTGTGGTAATCCACCTTCCAATTACTAAAACATACGACAGAATTTTAATGGAATTAAATTAAAATATTAAAAGGTTTTTGCACAATTAACATCAATAATTTTCATCTCCAAAACTAATTTTCCAATTGAAACCTTCGTTCATGTTATAGTAATTTGAAAGTGGAATAGTGGACACCCACCCACCCTACATATGCACTTTAACTTTAACCAGAATTTATTTATTAATTTCTTGATATAAAAACTAAAACTACTGACCTATTTTCCAAAAATAAAACCAAATATTGTGGTTTAGATGCAAACATATATGCAGGGTGGGTGGGAGTCCCCTAACCCACCCTTCAATCAGTAAAACATTCAACAGACTTTTAATGAAAAAAAAATAAAATATTAAAAGGTATTTTCACAATTAAAATCAATAGTTTTCTTTCACGAAAATAGTTTTTATTAATTGAAAATCCTCATGTATGTTATAGTAATTGGATGGTGGGATAGTAGCAACCCACCCAACCTACATATGCACGTAAACTTAAAACAGAATTTACGTTCTATACAGAAAGCTCGACTACTTCACAAGGATTGTGCTACAAGAGGCAACCCTAATCCTGGTGGACACCCAGGACATGCAGGCGGCCAATGACAACGGGAACACATGACCAGAGTCCAGAGCAATAGTTGATGAACTGCTTCTTTGTTTACCGTCCAACTTCTATTTCGACGGCGTCTAATAGTGAGTACAGAAGCCTACTGTTTCTGCTGCTCTCCTACTGCATCTATCTCATTGCTCTACTTTATCTCGCAATTTCTCTACCTTTCGGTACATCTGTTTCTGCTTCCGCTTCTGCAATCGTCTTTGTCTACCCTTTGATTGTCCTCTGTATCTACGTATCCTTTTGTACACCATAGTTGTATCTCCTTCCCTTCCTTCCACGCCTTTAATATGTTTTTGTATATTTCTCTTGCCATCCTATTGTTGTGTTTATACGCTTTGATGGCTTTAGTCGCCGTCTCTGCGTCATTCACGATGTTTTTGATTCCTCTCCTTTCTTCTTATATAGCCAGAAGTTGTTGGTTACACGCCATGCAGCTCTAAGCTTTGTTGTTACAGTCCATTCTCCTCTTTCGACCTTCACTATCCAGATGTAGCCTACTCCATCGTCCCGTACTGCTCCGTCGGTGAATATCACTCTCTCATTGTGGACTTTATCCCATGTGCTATATTTTAATGCGCCTCGTTTTGTCAGGTAATAGTAGGGGTGCATCAACGGTATCAGAGCAGGTTCTTGGTCGGAGGCGACATCAACGACAGAGCCTACCTTTGGTGCGAGACCAGGACAGACCGCAGAGGTCTTGTACTTGTTGACAGCTTGGCGATAATAAACCTGGATATCTACAACAAGGACAATGAGGCTAAACTGGGGGACAGGCTTTTTCCATCATCAATCTCACCTAGCTAACCCTGGGATGCTCGCGAGGATAGCCAACTGGAGGGTTAAGTCAACTTTGAAGAGCCATAAAGACCACAAGCTAATCATATTTAAAATGACCGCCTAAAATGTTGGAATATCTTCGGTGGGCATATAGGATACAGGTAAGATGGACGTAGCCAAACTGTTCGGATACATGTCCACCAGGAACAGCTTTTTAGTTTTAGGCGATAGCCAGGGCCGCTGCAAACTCGGCAAGAAGAGACCTGCCCAAATGCAGGCAAAGAGAAGGAGACCTACACATTCTAGAGGCAACCTGTTTAGAATTCAAGGCGAGCTGAGCACGGTAATCTGTAGGAGGAAGGAGGCCCGGTAAAGGGAGCTCTGTTAGAAGGTAGAGGCTGACCCATGGAGTCGCTCATACAAGATAGCGGCAAAGAAATAATGACGAATCTTTTTCCGCCCGGCAGAAGAGCAGTATTACTCAGGGTCCTGGACGAGGAACTGAAGGATTTGCCCTTCTCGTTGAATAAGAAGAACAAACTTAAGCTGCTGGGGCCAAAAAGTCTCACCTAAAAAAGGATAAAAATGCAATACAAGTATTAAAAATAGAATACAGATGTCCAAGAGGATATTTGCACCCTCAGCATCATGGACAAATACAAGGGTTAGAGTGGAAGAATGTCGCAGCTGCACGAACTCCGCCCAGCTTCATCCAGCCAAAATTTTTCTACGTTTTGTTTTATATTTGTGTATATTCATATGTATTTATTTTTTTTGGAAAGAAAGCTAAAGATTAATAAACATAAACATAAATTACTCAAGGAGATCATTAAAGCAGAAGTCCTGGTGGAGCCCGAGGTATTCATGAGATGCCTCAACACATGCCTCAGGAAGGGATCTCTCCGGTCCATTTACAAGATAGCCAAATTTGTCCTCATCCCTAAGTAAAGGGAACAGAGATCATACAGGTCAGGCCCATTTTGCTTCTAGACGGGGAGGGGATGATCCTATGAAGACTCATAAATTGGCCTGAATTTCTGTTTGTAGTGTAATTTCTGTAATAAAATCAGGTAGGTAATTTCGTTTCATCAAGAGTGTAGTGAACAAAGTATCTACTGTAGTTTTGTGAGCATCCCAAAGTTATTGAATCTAGCGTTTTCTTATTTTTCCTTTGTGCTATAAGAATCAGTATCATAATCCTGTAAAATATATGGCATTATTTATAAACCTATAACACTCTAAGTTGAGTAATGTATTCAATCAGTTTCGAGGTCTAATTTCTAGATGAAATCAATAGGCCAACTATTTTGAATTGTTGGGTTTAGTAATTTGGTATTTCATTGAAGGTCATCATTAATTGAGTGTAATAATTAGAAAGTTTTCTGTAATGTACAATGTACATATTTGGTACCATTTAATAGGTTTTCCTAATTTCTAATTTCTACATAAAATAATTGCAAAATATAAGTCAATTTCTCGAGCATTCAAAATTGTTTGGATTCAGCATATTTCCATTCTAATGAAGAAATCACTGGTCAACATCATCAGTTTTGTAAAATATTTTTCATTATTTGTAAATCTACAATTAATTATACCGTTAAAATCAATATTTATGTTTTTATTTTCATACATATTTACTAACAATTTAAAAGCACCCATTCAGATAATTTAAAAACCTCGGTTATGCCTGAACCCCTCCATACGCAGAATAACTCCCAATTAGATTTTACGGCCGGATATTACAGATATTACATTTGAAATGCATGCAAATTGAACAAGATCATTCGAGAAATAAAACACGAATGAGGATCGCAATAAATCTAGGCAAGCATCAATTTCACGACAACGCGGAAGTGCGAAGGGGAGAAACTTTAGGAACGGAATGCAGGAATATTTAATGATCGATAAATGCAGCCACGCTACGCGTAACTTTTTCTAACTTTATCCTCACCCCCACCGACCGCCACTGACGTACACAAATCATCCGCAGAAGAATTAACATTGACGGTCGTAAGTCAGGCCCCTTTTAAACATCGTTGAAAAAGTGTAAAGGGGGGGCGTTGTTAACATGAATAAATTTTATTGAATATATTATTATGGAGTATACATGGTGTATAAATGTAGAGAGGATAGAATTTTACTAAAGACTATGTAAGGATGAGAACACGTTTACTTTTAATAGTGAGACTTACGTAGAATTTATGCTACACCAAAAATTAAATGGTATTATCTTTTCAAATTAAAAAGAATTTATGATATTCAATTGACGAGGCGGATACATGATGAAACTACATAACACATTAAAATGTTTCATAAAAAAATTAATGTTATAATACAATAAACATATATTATTAACATAGCGTACTCCTGACCTACTCCAATAAACTTAGTATTACCCTACCGCATGCATGATCATAAGATTGTTGAGTAAATGAGTAATAGCTCAGTTTGTTGCGGTTGGTCAGAAACACACCACTGCGATATTGGTTTTATGAGATGGATTAAGTGTATTGATCTAGCACAGTTAGTCCCTAACCTATCTTAATGAAATATATCGTAACAAACCACCGTATTGTTCCTCAATTTTATGAAAATATTAATTTAGATGGCTCATTTTAGACGAAGCCAAAACAGCCGTTTTAAAAAGTAGGTCAAAAACATACTAAGCCAATATATTGTTTATTGTGTCAAGTCAGGAGTACGATGGGTGGAAAATGATTTCTAGAGAATAGCGTTAGATTAATACAGAGTATATTAGAATACGATATGATTTTCTATCGATTATACTAGTGTATCAGTCGTACGTTATCATAAGAGATTTTACTATTTACAAAAAGTGCTAAATTCAAAAGTCAATCTTGATTAAAACTTAAAAACACTTGGTTTGTTTCAGAGAAAATTTATTATTTCTTTTCCGACTAGTTTCGACAATATGTCATTATCAACAAACCAAGTGTTTTTAATTTCCAATCAAGATATTTCAAAAAAATTTCACCACGGGTTAAGTGAGCAATTAATTAAATATATTCAAAAGTCAAAAAAACCCTTTATAGTTTACTTAATAAAATTCTAGTCTAGACAAATGGATGGATAATTAAAGTAAGTTAAAACTACTCTACTTATAGACGTTTTATTATTCTTGACCTTCCAGAGGAATCCCTTTACAAACTACAATACAATATCAATGAAATATTATCCAAGTTGTTAAATTGTTTAGAATTTTACAAAAATATTATACACTTAATACAGGTATTATCAATTTGGTGAATAAAATTTACATACTGAACCTTTCACAGGTGTTGAAAGTTTGAAGGAACAGTTGGCGAAATTCGCCGAATTTTCGATCGGAATATTTTACGTGAGTCATTAATATAATAATTAATTAAAAATTTGAGAAAACTGGTTCGGCTGTATCAAATGAATCATCGCATCGTAGCGAACGTTCACTCGGAAAGATAATCGCGGTGTGAAAAAATTTACTTGCAATACCACCACAAGATCAATTAGTCATCAACTTACAAGAATTAAACACATCGACAAGCTTGATCTTCAACTCAGTCGATCATAAAATTGTTTCAAACTGTATCATAATAAAATTATTAAACAAACCAATTGTTAATCAATTGTCTACATATTATTTCATAATGTTTTGCCAAGACTTAAGTAAGAAAATGATTCAAGAAAAAAAATAATTAAAGTTGATTTATTTCAGGTTGCTAATTAAGAATTTGAAAAGAGAAATTTTGTCCATCTGGGCTATAACTTTCTAGTCGTTCTGTGTTGTCTTGAATTTAATAATGGAATTTAAAAAATAAGGTATCTTTGCTAAAAAGCTGAACTTTTTATATAATTTGAATAAATTAATTTTTGAATTGCGAGGATGATAATATTTAGACCGAATAATTGAGATAAAGAAATTAGTTAAAATGAGTTTATTGAAGAATTAATAGTTGGAATGAGAGAGAAAATATGAAAGAGAATAAGGTTGAGTTTATGGAGGGTGGAGAAGGTCTGGCAAGGGTTAAGTATCAGCAGAGGGTGTTCTGGATAAATGTGAGAATATTGTATATTATTAAACATTGAGATGAGATGAGAAAGGAAATAGATTATAGTTCCGGTGAAAGATGAAGGTGGGTGTTTGGGAAGAAGAATTAGCCAGTACAGTGATTTGAAGAAGATCTCTGGGTAAGTGTATAAATAAAGGAGTGGATGATGCAAGAGGGATGGAAGATATTAAATGGAATGCCCAGAGGAGGATTGGAGAGGTAAGAAAACATAAACTGTACCACAGGGATCGACATATATTGATTACATGGTCAGGCGCTTTTCGAGCAAAGACGTGAAAATAATGGAAGTAAAAGAAGTAATTGGATCGAATAATTTACCACTGAAAGTAGAAATATATATGGACAAAAATAATCAAGCGGAGCAAAACAAGTATGTAAAAAATTAGAAATTCGTGTAAATGCCACTAAGGATATGAAGAACAGGTTAGAGAAGGTATAGTGTGACAAAGTTAGATCAATGGAAGAGTTGGTGTTAAATGCACGCCTGCAAATCCTCATTTTAAATCTCCACAAATGACTGCGCTACCATGGTATAGACTACAACAGTTTCCAAAACTGTTGGCCAGTTTTACACCCTGCTAACGGAAATCGAAGCTGTCCTTAATTCGGGAACATTATGTTCTTTGTCAGAGGAACCCAATTTTATTCCTTGATATTTTCTGATTGGAAAAACCTGGACATCGCCAGTGGACACCAACTATGAAGACATTCGAGACACCGCTCCATAAGATAAGGCAATATTTTAGAAAAGATGGTCTCGAAAGTACCTGACCGAGCAAGAAAGATCATTTGATCACCATCAAGGAGGATAACTTTACCCAATGCAATGCCGTCTCTGTAGAGTTTTCGACGTTAATCCAGGGAAGGATGGCATCGCCAGAAATGCTACTGTACAAACTAGTATCGGTAAAGAAGTTCGACCTTTTGTAAATTTAATGGGAGACATGTTTACGCTACCCGAAAAATATTACGGTCTCGTTTGTTTATCTTTAAATTCAATAATTCACCAAGGTATTATAATTTACTAAAATAAGTCGCAAATTAGCTCTTACGCATACGAAAATGTGAACTTGGTTCGATCAAAAATGGTAACATGGAAGGAAAAAAGTAAGGCAATGAGAGAATTAATATAGAATGGATGGGCAAATAGTGTGATGGCTAATATAAATAAACTTTTATTTAGCATAATTTTCCTGCATTATATTTACACATAATTCACTACACATGTTGTACCTCCTCCATTTTCCACTGACCTTCACCTAGCTACACTTCCCTGCCCTGAATTGCACCAACTGCTTCCACATATCTATTCCTCTACCACTTTCACCCAGACATATCCTTCTAACTCTCTCTTTCCGCATCCTGTCTATCTTCTCCCTCACTTCTCTACACTCATTCATACAATGTTCAAACTCATCTTTTCACTCACACAACTGAATCTTGCCAGCAACCGGACTTCTTCTAACTTTAACTTTTTGAAGTAGAGCGGCAGTTCTGCGAACACTTGCAGTTCGGATTGTAGCTACTTTTCTAAATTTGGGCCTGCCTCTCCTGCAATTCAAGCTCTCATAACCTTTCTGCCACCTCGCTCCCTATCCTCTCCCCCCGTGCCACCTTCACCTCAAAAACAGCACAACTTGCTCCTCTCATTCACCCACTTTATTCCTTCACCTTTCCTCACCCACACTCTCAGACACGCACCCCATGCCTCTCTTACTACCCCAAATTTTCATCTCGAATTTTACCACTCTTCTAGCCGCCTCCCATTCTACAGATATTCCCTGGGACTCCTGCAGCACTATATAGTTCGGTGTGGACCCCTCAAGCCCTAATAACGTTTTTAAATACTGCATTTGTACCCTTTCCAATTTCACATGACCACGCACTGCTGCATGCAATACTATCGACCTCACACATGCATCCCACCATTTGCATGTGACTGCTGCTATAAATATGAAGGATATAGTATGGAAAAGAATAATGATACAGGCTCTAGAAAGAAGGAGTGAAGAATTTACAAGAGTTTAAATTAAACTAATTACAGGTTAACTTGAAATAATAAGAAAATTACATACATATAGTGTGATATCAACAAAGGAAGCGTTCTATTTAAAAATAATATATTATTGGATTGTCCAAGGAATTGAAAAATTTAGATTAAAAAATATATAAATATCGCGGATGTCATAATGTATTACTTTGTAAATAAAAACTATTTGAACAATACGACGCCTGTGTTCATGTGATGGTATTTGAAATTCTTTCTCCAGTTCTGTCAAGGGATAATACTTTAAAAGTTCTATTAAAAAATACATACACAAATACACTAACTTAAAAAATTGAAACATAGAATTTTAAGCAAAGTTTACATGTTCTCGTGTTCTTCCACTCGACCCTTATAGTTGTTGGTAACTGCTGATAATAATCATCAAATAATTTTGGCCACTGAGGCAATATTTTAGCCATTTCTGACATGTTTAGCTCTAATTTCTTGACGAGATATAATATGTGGCTTATTGAAATTTAATTTATTGCCAAATCGGACACCAAAATTGCAAAAACTTATTTTCTAAGTCTGATGAATTAATATTATAAGTAGATTTAATGAGATTCAGCTTTTTAGTATATGTCATTGTTTTGCATTTACTGATGTTTAAGACAAATCCATTTTTTAAGCACCACTCATAAAATTTACGTAAATTATTCTGTAAGGCCAATTACCAGACATTCTAATTCGTCTAAACAATTTTAAATCATCGGCGTAAAGTAAACAATTTGATTAAAAACAGTTATTAATGTCAAACGCACGCGCCGTCTTTCCTGGAAACGTTGACTACGCGACCCCAAACGGCCATTCCACCCGACTGCCTGAAGGAGGACTCGATCCTGGAGAGGCAGCCGCAATTCCAGGTCGTAAAGCTCCCGGGCCCGGCAGAATTCCGAACGAGATACTCAGGGAGTTCACCCTCGGCAACCCTACAACCATCACATCGTCCATAAACAGCTGGCTAAAGGAAGGAACGTTCCCGAAACTCTACAAGAGGGCTCGACTAGTCCTGTTGCTGAAGGAATGCAAGCTCCCATCGACAGCTGGAGGCTACCGACCACTGTGCCTGCTAGATATTAAAAGGGTCGCCACTGCCTGGCAATAACCTTGGACGTGAAGAACGCCTTCAACTCAATCCTCCATAATAGAGACACTGGAGAGGAGAAGGGCTCCGGATAACCTAGTGGCCGCCATTGCTGACTACCTGCACGAAGGTTCGATGTACTTCGAAGGGAACCACAGCTTTCCGAAAATCTGGAAGGTGAAGGGAGGAACCCCGCAGGGCTCCGCAATCAGCCCTACACTGTGGAACCTGGCTTACGGCGACGTCTTAGAACTCGCATCTGTGGAGACCTAGAAGTGCTAACACCGATGATAAAAAATTAGACATTCTGCTTTCAATACAAAAAAAGTCCCAGAAAATCTACCAATCAGCTTGCTTCGGATCATGAAATTGATCAAACAAAAATGGGTCTTACAATTCTTTATACCAAGAAAATGATTCCATATAAAGTTAAAGTTGTACAAGAACATTGTGAGGTTAACTATGATCAAAGACTACAATTTTGTGAAATAATTACCAGAAAGATCGAAAAAAACAATATGGTTTACCATATTGTTTTTTCTGTTGAAGAGACCTTCAAACTACACGGAATGGCCAATAAACAAAATTTTCATTACTAGAGGCGAAATAACCCATATGAAGATCTGCATACACAGTTCCCAAAAAAGTTAATGTCTGGGCTGGATTGTTTGCGAGACATATAATTGGACCCTTTTTTATCGATAAGAAGAAGCTCCTCCGCATGGCCTTCACGGTCTCCCAATATTTCTCCCCTAGATTTCTTTTATTGGGATTACTTAAAAAATAATGTTTATCGGAAAAAAATCCAATAATTTGGAAGAGCTAAGAATTAAAATTTGAAATTAAAGTAAGAAATAAACAAGGGAAATGGTTTTACATACCCAACAACATTTTTAGGACTATTTATATCATTGTCAGTTGGTAAATGGGGGCCATTTTGACTTCTTATACCTATTGTTTTATGTTAACTAATTACATTGTTTACTTAATCCAATTTAATTGTGAGTAAAATTGAATTTTTTGAAGCATATACTGGTGGTTGAAAAATCGACTCCAGGATACATATTGTTTCAGAAAACAAGTAAAGTAACTCTGTAATATGAGGCAATGAAGAGAATAGCGTGTTTTGAAATGAAGTTGTGTGGATTAGAGAAGGAGAGTCTGGTGAAAAGAATATGGAAAGCGTGCGTGGGTCTAGGGGAATCATCTAAGAGCAGTGTTACAGCTTATAACTTATAGAAGGACCAGTTGTTTATTTAAAAACAATAAATAATATTTTGTTTATTATATGGTAAAAACGCTATTTTCAAACACATCAACTTTGGACAATTATTTATATTGTTGTTTACTCCTTCTGTTTGTGAATTAGGCATTCCTCTCGTTCACTGGAGGGTTTTGTAGGTGGGGGATAATTTGTAGTTCAAATATCGGTGGTCTGGCTATCAGCTGTCGGGTTTTCCGGGATGTGGAAGCGTAACCGTGATAGCGACCTCTCCGAATCGCTCTAAGCTATTTATTGACGTATTGTTGGTAAAGCGCACTTTTAAAATACCATACTTTGCGCTTTTACAACCTAATATCTATAAGCCAATTTCAAGAACTTTTGGGATATTGTTTGAAATTTAAATATATTTTGGGTTCGAACTAGGTAAAGTCGAAACAAGAAGAATAGAATGAAATAGAATGTATGACAAATGAGGTGATTGGAGAATATATGGTTTAAGCATGGAGTAAACGTAGTGGCTTGGTTGAAGGAGAAAGAAAAGGAAGTGGAAATTCATGAAAGGCGATTTATGGCTAGTACTAACTTTCAAACAGTACGTGTCAAAATTTCATGGGAATCTGACCGTTATTTTTGAGGAAAAAATGCTGTTGAAGCCAAATAGTGGCTTGATATGTTTTATGAGGACCAGAAATAACGACGCGTCGACGATTCAGAGCGCTGTTTGGTGCTGTTCAAGAGAAATATAAAGGATTTCTTGCATTGGTATGTGACAATGGATGAAACATGGATACACCACTATAAGTCTGAATAAAAAAAATCGCAAGCTGAGTGGACAGCAGCCGGTGAAAGTTATCCAAAGCAACCAAAATCTGAAAAGTCGGCTAACAAGATTATGGCATCCGTATTTTGGGATGCGCTTGAAATTTTGTTTATCGACTATATTGAGAAAGGCAAAACTATCAATAGTAATACTCTTTAGATTTGGCCCCCAGCGATTACTGTTTTTTTGCAGTCATAAACAAAATGCTCCAGGGAAAGTAATTTGACTCAAATGAAGAAGTGATTGGCTAAGCTGAGGCTTATGTACCAGCAAAGACAAATCGTTTCATATAATTAGCATCGAAAAGTTAGAAAAGCGTTGGAATAAATTTGTTGGTCTTGCGGGAGAGTATGTACATGAATAAAGTGGAAGTTCTAGAAAGAATTATTTTTCTTCGTTAGACCGGAGACTTATTGAGTGATGTTTTCAAGGTAGCAAATGCACGAGAGGTTCCTAAGGTACTTGAATAACAGTTAGTGTAGAGGAAAAGGTCACCTTGGCAATAGTTAGATGTGAGTCAGGAGAGAAAGAGAAAAAAAAGCTGGATGGGAGAAAAATATGAAAAATGTATATTATATCTGAGTGGAAAAGGTACTTTTAGGAATTCGGTTGAGGAGTGTTTGAGGAATGGGTGAGAATAAACAAAAAGTTAACTGAATAGATTAGGGAATATGGTGCCGGGTCAAATACTAAAGAAATTTGGGTGGGAAAAAGGAGATAGAAGGTAATTGTATTTAATTAATTGCTCACTTAACCCGTGGTGAAACATTTTTGAAATATCTTATACCAAGTGTTTTTAATTTCTCATCAAGAGGGTAATTGTTTTATTATTGTATTATTATATGTCAATAGAGGTCATTTTTGTAGATATTGTTTTCAAAGTTAATGCTAAGGCTTAATATACATTGAGAAATGGGTGAGATTCATGGGGTTGTTATTTCTTTTGCAGGGTTCTCGAATGGATTGACAAGGTGTCAGAATTTGTATTTTGGCAAGTTGTTTAAGATGTCGAATGTCAGTAATAATAGATGAGAGATGACAAATAACAAATGACTGATTAATGGAAATTAAATGGAAGTTCCAATCAAAAATGAAGTAAAATATTTAGGGGTCATACTTGATACCAGATTGAACTTCAACTTCCACCTAGAGAGCATCAGCAAAAAGGCCATGAGAGGACTTTTTGCGACCCGAAAAATGGTAGGACGCACATGGGGACTGAGACCCAGTATGACCAAATGGCTATACACTGTGGTCATAAGACCTATAGTGACATACGCGGCGCTCGTTTGGGGAGAAAAGACCCAAACCAAAAGTGCAGCAGTAAAACTCGAAAGAGTGCAAAGACAGGCGTGTCTGCTAATCACTGGGGCAATGAGGACAACGCCCACGGCAGCCATGGAACACATATCGCTACCACCACTACATTTATTTGTAATGATGGAAGCTAGACAGGCAGCCTATAGGATGCACATAAATGGACATACTTTAAATATGGGGCCTTCAAGACCGGCAACATTTAAAGTACTACAAGAAGAAGAGACACTAACAATGAGGTCCGATTTCACCAAAATCGTACACCCATCCCGCAGATTTAAAACGATCATACCACAGCGGAGTGAATGGACAAATGGAACATACCCGGGAACGAGTAAAGGAACCATCTGGTACACAGACGGGGCCAAAAATACTTAAGGAACCGGGGCTGGTATCTATGGAGGCTGCAACCGGAGCAAACAATTCGCGATTGCTCTGGGGAAGCATGCCTCTATCTTCCAGGCCGAAATAGCCGCCATTGACTGGTGTGCTCATCACTTAATGGAATCGGGACTTAAAAAAGGACCAATTACCATTATGACAGATAGCCAGGCAGCCATAAAAGCGCTAGCCTCACCGATAGTGCAGTGCAGGCTGGTCATGACTTGCATAAACAGACTGGACGCACTGGCGACAACAAGAGAAACACAGCTAGTATGGGTACCCAAGGACCAAAAAATGATTGGACACTTGGGGGCCGACTTGCTGGCTAAACAAGGAGCAACAGGTGAATTCATAGGACCTGAACCCGCTTTCGGTATACCCCATGAAACCGGAAAGGAAATAATCCGACGCAAGTTAGCAGAGGAGCACAAAAAGGCATGGCAAAACCAAAATGGAATGAGGCATACAAGACTCTTCCTAGATGGCCCGGTACCTGACAGCATGTTGAAGCTGTCTAGACTGAGCAGACTGAAACTAAGAAAAATCACTGGACTAGTCACTGGACACTGTGACCTGAACAAGCACAAACATAGGATGGGCATTGAGAAAAGCCCCCTATGCCGTGGGTGTCTGGAAGAAGAGGAAACTCCCGAACACCTACTGTGCACTTGCGAAGCATACAAACAAGAACGCAAGGCGAAACTCGGAAAGCCCATGCTTCCTGCAGAACAGCTAAAGAATATCCCCTGGCAGAAACTCCTGGACTTCTTAGAAGATACAGGAGTTCAAAAGAAGTAAAACAGCCAGAGGCGCACAAAAGGACCACGGAGACCGCAGTGCAGGGACGCTAAGCGACAACACCTCGTGAGGATAAAAAAAAAATAAAAGATAAAAAGCAAATAAAAAATTCACCGTCGATTGTTTTGTTTACATTATTACGTCTTAAGTGATGAACAGAAAATCTTGCATCAACGTGCTTTTTTCGATAATAAGATTAAGATGAGGTGAAAAAACAAAATTAGTAATTCAATTTTAGCTTAATAAAATTATGAAAAAATTCAAGAAATTGTTTCTTTTAACAAACGGATAAGGATAAGATGAAAACATATTCTTTATTCAATTGTTATTTTTTTAATTATTTTTTTTTCTCAAATGCTTTCACAAAAGTGTTTCTTTTGATAAAGGGATTAAGATGAGATGAAGTCATCGCAAAATTATGAGGTAATCATTGAAGGAATTTAGTAATTCATTTATGAAATTGCTTATTTTGATGAATTAATATGAGAAAGAAAATAAAAATTGGCCTTCATTTTCTTTTATTTTCACATCATAACTCATGAATAGAATTTCGAATTCTTTCAACAAAATGCTTCTTTCGATAAATTCGTCCTTCGATTGTTTTTTTAGTTTTTACGTCAAAACTCGTTAATATGGATTTTGAAAATCCTTTCAGCAAAGTGCTTATTTGAAGTTGAGGAAATCGAAAAGGAAAACATAGAGAACGTTCTGCGAGGAAGTTACTGATACAACCCCAACAGCAATGCTCCACAAAGTCCTGTCCAAAGACCACTCCGGCAGCATCGGGCTAATACAATTATGCAGAGGAACTTAAGGAAAGTCTTGGTGTTCTATTAAAGACACAATTCCAGGTTCAACATCTGTGGAATCCCAAGAAAACATTGCTTAATCTACTGAAGAAAGCATATTCCTACCTACCAAAGAAAGCAAAAGCGAGGCTGGCAAACTTATTACCGAAGAAAAAAAATGGAATAGGTAGTTGCCAGTTGGCAGTTTTAAACCCTCTTAAGCACCAGTCCTAATTCCAATTCCAAACTCTAGTCACGCTAAATAACCTATCGGATGAAATGAACCGTAAGATAGTTACAACATTTACTTCGTCTTTAAATGTAATCATTGTTACTGTTTATAGGTATCCGCTTGGTGATTTTAATAAATTTGCATGCATTATCAGCGAATTGTTACATACAATAAATAGAAATAGAGGTATATTCATTGGCGGTGATTTTGATATTAAATTTAATTACGATGACCCCAAAGCTGCCATAGTATGCGAATTATTCGCAACCTACGGTCTTGAGCAATGTGTGAATTTTAATACTAGACAGACAAATTATCTGGATAATGTATTCACAAATATTGACCCAACTAACCTAATAACTAGCTCACTGGATTGTGGCATTTCCGACAACATTGGTATCCAAGTGCAATTAAAAAATATTGTTCCTAACCTAGTATTAAACTAAAAATACGTAGAAGATTCATTACTCTAAATGGTACTTTTAAATTATTTGGATTGTTAGAAAATATTAGCTATTCCGGCTTAACTCAACAAAATAATATTTATAATTACAATAATAGAATCTTAGATCTGATATTAACATTTTCTGATTTAAAATGTCTAATTGCGAGATCTGATAATCCTGCTGTAATTGAAGGCCATCACCATCCTGCACTTAATTTGAGTATCTTAATTGAACGCCCATCCTCAAAATTTTCTGGAAATATCTCCAAACAATATAATTTTAAAAAAAGCCAATTTATATAGGATTTACATGGAAATGGTCAATCTTAATTGGACGTTACTATCTGAGAGCACCGATGATGTTAATATTATTTGTAATAATTACATAAAATTAATTCATAATATTTTTGACAAATACAGGGTGAGTTTTTTTCGATGTTCTCTATGGGGATCTCGGAAACTATAAGAGATAGAGAAACGGTTAAATGGGGAAAGAAGTGTAGATTTACGAGACGAATAAAATTCAACTTTCAAAGTTTTCAAAAAAGTCAAGGGTAACTAGATATTTTAAAAAAAGTAAAAAGTGTCAATTTTTTTAAATCAATATATCTCGGTTATTATAACAGATAGAAAAAAACTGTAAAAGACAAAGTTTAAGATAATTTAATGCAGATTAATAAAAAATAATCAGAATTTTTTTATCGCCATTATTTTCCGAGATATGACGCAAACTTACATTTTTTTAAATGGAAACCATACTTGGCTATGGCCTCATTCAAAAGGTAAATTTTTTCTCTTTAATCTAATACGACATACGACATAGTTATTTCTAAAAATAAGTGAGTTATAGTCATTTTAAGTTTTCTTATAAATAAAAAATGAGTAGCCATGAAAAAGATGAAAGTAAAACAATTGCAGTTATTTATAATAATAGCAATATTGTAATTATTAGTTTTACAAAGTTAAACAAAAATGAAAAACCAGCATAAGAATAATAATTTTGTATGTAATTATCAAATGGCCTTCTGTATGTGGTACAAATACATTTGTCAAGAGGATAATACGTTTCTTACAAAAATATTATGAACAGATGAATCGCGATTCACTAATTGTGGTATTTTTAATGGCCACAATGAACATAGATGAACTCAAGAGAATCCACGAGAAGTTTCACAGAGAAAAATACAAATTAAATTTGGGTTTAATCCATGGTGTGTTTGGATTAATAATTCTCGGTCCATATATTTTTGAAAGCTCACTAAGTGAAACTGATTACTTTCATTTTCTTCAGAAAACATTTGATGATACGCTCGATTGTTTAAATTTATCATTATAAGCAAGTTCCAATATGACGATGCTCCACCTCATAACATGTTGGCTTTACAAATTATTTAAATGATGCTTTTCCTAACTCATAAGTGGGAAGAAATAAACCAATCCAGGGCCACCTAGATCTCCCGATCTCCTCATTTTAGAATTTTTTCTGTGGGTTTATGTAAAAAAGAAAGTATGTGAAAAATCATATCAATCCGTGGAGGATCATAAACTAGCTGTTATTGAAACATTTAATTCAATTTACATGAGAATAGTCAAAAAAGCCATAAATTCAATTTTAAAAATATATAATTTATGTCATATTAATATTAATAGAGGACTCTTTGACCATATTTTTTTAATATTAAAATTTCTCTCCCATTGATATATTGATAATTACAGAATTACTTTGTGCTGTTGTTTCATTTTGGTTTATCTCTGTAAAACTAATAATTACAATATTGCTATTATTATAAACAACTGCAATTGTTTTACTTTCACCTTTTTCATGGCTACCCATTTTTTATTTATAATAAAATTTAAAATGACTACAACTCACTTATTTTTAGAATTAACTATGTCGCATGCCATATTGGATTAAAGAGAAAAAAAATACCTTTTGAATGAGGTCACAGCCAACTATGGTTTCCATTTTAAAAAATGTAAGTTTGCATCATATCTCGGAAAATAATGGCGATAAAAATTTTCTGATTATTTTTTATTAATCTGCATAAAATTATCTAAAACTTTGTCCTTTACAGTTTTTTCTATCTGTTATAATAATCGAGACATATTGATTTGAAAAAATTGACACTTTTTACTTTTTTCAAAATATCTAGTTACCCTTGACACTTTTGAACACTTTGACAGTGGAATTTTATTCGTCTCGTAAATCTACACTTCTTTCCCCATTTAACCGTTTCTCTATCTCTTATAGTTTCCGAGATCCCCATAGAGAACATCGAAAAAAACTCACCCTGTATATCCCCAAATTTAAAAATGTAGGAAAATCTTATCCACCTTGGTTCAACAACAGCATTATTAAGAAAATTAAACTAAAAGTGAGATACCGATCACGTCTTAGGCGATGTCCATCCCATTTAAACAAATTACTGCTGCGTAATTTACAAAAATCATTAAAATCTGAAACTAGAAAAGCGTATAGTGATTATATTAGTAAATCGGAATCTCTTATAGTCCAAGAGCCCAAAAAGTTTTGGAACTTCATTAATAAAAAGCGGAAAACAGCAAAAATTCCTGGACAAATAAAATATGGCAATGATGATTACTAAGAACCACCAAAAATTGTTGCTGCATTCGCTAATCACTTTTCGGGTAGCTATGTAAACTGTTCATCAACGAATTTTAAAAAACTGTATTACCTAAATACCTTGGTAACTATACAATTTCTGAAGATATTGTAAAACGACATATGAAGAAGTTAAAGCCTAATTTAACGATGGGTCCCGACTCCTTACCAGGCTTTTTCATCCGTGATTTAGATGAAGTAATTGCTCCTCCCCTAACTCGTATTTATAATCTAATTCTAAGCAGTGGTGTTTTTCCGGATTCCTTGAAGGTAGTAAGGGTAATTCCAATCTTCAAGTCGGGCGATCGTCAAGAACTACCGGCCTATTTCCTTAATTAGTAATCTTTCAAAGGTCTTCGAAAGTATATTAGCGGATCATATTTATAGCTGTGTCTCATCCACTATTGTAAAAGAGCAGCACGGTTTTGTCAGAAAACGTAGTACTCTTACCAACTTAGTAAATACAACTCAATTAATATCACAAGCACTTGATACACAAAAACAGGTTGATGTAATATATTCTGACATTTCTAAGGACTTTGATAGAATGCCACATAATATTTTGTTAAAAACCTTGGAATCCTTAGATATTAATGGTAACATCATAAATGTTCTTAGCTCGTATTTAGATAATCGCAAACAAATTGTTGAAATAGACGGCTGTAAATCATCACCATACATAGCAACCAGCGGGGTTCCTCAAGGTTCGAATCTGGGACCTGTTCCTTTTTTTGTTATATATAAACCGTGTGGCCATGATACTCGACTGTGACTTCTTTATGTATGCTGATGATATTAAACTGGTTAAGATAATTAATAGCGCATCCGATTGCATTGACTTACAGAATAATATTAATAAGCTGATCTGCTGGTGCGAAGATCAAGGATTAAAGTAAACAAAATCGCTTGTCACTATGTAGATTGGCAGAGGAAACGGCCGAGCACATCATATACGTGTGTGTAGCACTGGCTACCGACAGACTATCCCTAACCGGAGAAATAGCGATAACGCTAGAATGAATTAGAGCATGGCCTTTTAGGAAGTTCATTGATCTTACCGGAGAAATGGCGATAACGTCGGAATGAATTAGGGCATGGCCTTTTAGGTAGTTAATTGATCTTACCAATTGAATTCCTCGGAAGATACCAGTAGTAGGGCACTAGTACAAAAGATCTATCCAGGTTGCAGTCTTGTAAGGCTGTTTAAAGCCAAACGACTACGACTAATCTAATCTAAATCTAATCTAAGGTTATATTCAAAAAATAATACCATTTTTACTGCTTTTTCAGAGATCAATAAATATATCTAATTTGTACGGACAATACGGAAATATAGTTACATTATGCCCATATTCAAATCAGCCGAAAAAGTTGTTATGATAAGATGAAAAAATAAAAATGACATTCTAATGTCATTGCATAGACGTTTTTTTTGTCTTCTATTGCATAAAAAAAACTCACTTTTTAATGGATATTTGCCATATTGCCAATCAACCAGTTACCTTTGTTATTAAAAAATAATTGAAACTTCTCTTAGGTTATTCGCTTCACATCAAGGGGAACTCACTTTTATATATATATTTTTTTTTTTAATTTTTCGGTCGGTTTTGTCATTGCTTTTTGGAATTGTTTTATTTTCTGCTGTATAACTTCAAGAAAGCAGGAAAACTAAGTATAATTAAATTAGAGTCGAGGAAGCATTATTGCTACTTTCTAATCTGTACCATTTTTTCATTTATTTGTGGTACTTTTCTGAAGCAGTATTCTTATGTGAGAACTTACTTATTTACGTTTCTCTACATAATATATTCAATAAATTATTATACGTATACAACCGCAGAATAGGGATTAAAATTATGTTGCCATCTTTTTACAATTGAAGAGATTAAAAGTCAAACAGAGAAAAAAATTAAACAATAGGAATAAATGTAATATATAATTTTTTTAAATAAAGAAAAAAATATTTAACAAGAAACTTTCTTCATACTTAAGATATTACCATAAAGGTGTCATCGTAGCATGGCGATTTACCCGGAGAAAAAAACTCATTTTCCTGTCTCCAACTGCACTACGCTGATGAGATCCAAAATAGGTCGAAACTGGTCCGTGACTGTTGATAACAGGGGACAATAATTTCTCCATACTCTTGGAAAGTATTTTTATAAGAACTAATTTTTATCTACTTTTCAACTTGGTTTTGGCAATGTGTTTTGGGTCATTTTTGTTATTGCGTTTTGGGCATTTTTTGTCTTCTGCTATCCCACCCACTCTAATAAAGTAACAAAACTAATTGTTACTATTTTAGAGCCGAGGGAGCATTATTGCTTTTTTCTGTTCGGCACAAATTCTTTATTTATTCGTGACACTCAATTTTCTGAAACAGTAAAGCGATAATACTTTTAAATATTTTGACTTAGAATTTAGAATTCATATAAAAAACATTTGAGAAATTCAATTAAAGTGTTTTAAACTTCAACTGGTTTTCACATTTTACTTAACTTAACATTCTAGAGACCATGAACTTTTTAAATTAAATTAATTTAGTATTTTCATATTTGGACAATTGTTATTGAAACATAAGTTAGATTCACTTTCTTCACAGTGTATTAAAAAATTATTAAAGCATGTTATAAAAGATATTAAAATTATATTCTCCATTATTCCAATGACTTAAAATATGTTTTCAAGTGATTTTACGTACGTCTCTATACATGTGAAGTGTTTTTTATTGATCGAAATTTAGATGAGGTCACTTTATAATAAGGTAAATTGCTATTATGAATTGATTAAAATTGCAACATTTTTATTACTAATTGAAGTTCATTACCCATCACATTATATTTCACTTTATATCGAAGTGAAATAATTAAATGTCATTCGGTGGTGTTACTGGCGCGGGCCAACTGTTACTGCATTTACTGCCGGTGCGGGGGTGTTCATTATAACGCAATGAAACGGTCCCATATAAAGGAATGCTGAATTATGACGATTAGCCTGGATCTTTTAAACTGAAAAGCCGTTCCTTTGTGGAAGTGGGAGGAGCGGCGATCGTTTCTAGGTAGACCGGAAACGGTGTGAATTTCGAGATGCCCGACGCCTCTGCCAAAACCAGCCCACCTTCGAATCAATTATAGAAATATTGCCCAATTTCATAAACGACGTTCCAACTGTTATTGTTTTCTTTTCAAAACATTACAAGACAGTTGTGGTCTTTAAATATATTAAAATTCATACAAATTATATAGCAAATAATTTAAGGGGTGGATTTGTAAATTAAGGAATTTTGATATATATGTTGTGTATGTGGAAGTATTATTTTAATTTGAAATTTGTAAACTTTCATTCACCTGAAGAAGCAATAAATTTGCGAAACAATTGTAGTGACAATAAACACACATTTTGAAAATCTTATTTATTTACACCTTTAATATACAAATGCATATGGATTTTCAACACCTCAACGACTTATCTATCAACCAACTTAATTTGATATAATTTAAGATGTATTTAAGAAATAATGAATTATATTAGTGCTAAATTAGAATTTATTTTTTTATAGGTAGTGCCAATCAGGATATAAGTTAAATATATAATATATTTATATATTTTTACATAACTCAAAATTATATTCAATTAATATTATGTCTAGTAACGATCGCAACAGTTTTGCTTAGATTGTTAGTATAATTATGTATTTTTTCTATAATGCATGATAGAAGATTAAATAAATAAATAAATAAACCATCATCATGATATTTAATTAAATATTAGGTGTGTGATAGTGGAGATGTTTATATCAACAGTGTTTCCATGTTTAAATTAAAAATGCCTATTAAGAATCTATTGTATTCTACAAGGTGAACACATATATAAAATAGTAGTTTGGTTTTATTCCGGAAATGTTCACCTTAATAATAGAATAATTTGAATATAAAGGCACCATTTTAAATGAATAACTGCCAAAGCATCCAGCAGTATTACAAACTGAACTGAAATTTCTTTATTGTACCAAAAATAAAATACTGTCTATTTTGATGTTTATAAAACATTTTTTGAAATTATTACATTAATATAACGTAACTCTTCGTGTCTGGAGTAAATACTTAACAATTTCGATGAACTACATGTCATTAAAAACTCAATAAAAGCTTAGATTTTAAATTTAATTTAAGACTGTATTTAGTTTTAGAGATTAAATTGGTGGAATTATAATTACCCACTATTATAATATAAAATAACCTTATTTTACATTAGTTAATTTAATTTCAGAAATATTTGTAACAATTTTGTTGCAAAAAATGTTTTATTATTTATAACTTTTAATGAAGAAGTGTCTCCTTATTTTATTTTAAAGTGGTAAAACAAAGTAATCGGGTCTCCTTCATTATATTCAAGATGTACCACAAAGTAAACGCTTCCACAATTAAACATTTATTTGAAAACTTTTGAAACATTTTTTTGATTTTTTAAGGAAAATCCTAAAAAAGCTTTTAAAACTTTCCAATAAAGAATAAAATCTATAGATCTACTTTCATTTGAAAATTCTTTTTAGCGTTTTTACGGACACGCAATTACAGACACATAAATGTATTTATCTTTACAGATTATTATCAAAGGTTTTACTGAAATTTAAATAAAATGTGTACAAGATTTTTCAACACCTTAATTATGGAAATTCCCGTCATTATGTTATTGTTGGCACGGATTAAGTCATGCTGGTTTTTCAGAAGTTGCCCTTTTCTCCCTTAATCTCTAACCCCTCCAGGAGGTTAAGCTGCTTTTTGTTCGATGTCTGGGCATAATAATTCAGGTAATCCAGTTTTTGATTTTTCTTCCTTAATTGATTTTTGGTATTCTTTGTCTCGCGTACCTTAAGAGACTACACGCGGAGCCTTTAAAAAAAGTGTTTATTGTTATGTGTGCAGAATAAATACAATTGATTTTTGTAGTAGTTTGAAAAAGTTTTTCGATTTTCATTTCGCTTTTGTTGCATGCTATACTCTGTTCGCTTTCAGAACCTTGTTGAGATATCTTGGAAAAAAATATAGCATTGCAGCTTTCTAAATTATCTTAGCATTTGCATAGAATCGAAAAGTTAAAATGTACAAAAAAATATCTTAAAATGTAAAATCTAGTTTTCTTGAAAATTATAATCGAAAAGTATTCGTGCCTATTAGCTCAAAGAAATCTAAAAATGTAAAGAGTAAATGAAACGCTCAATTGTCCAGAGCTTTACATTTACTACATTTAAAAATTATTGAATAGCTGAAATTTTCTATTTTACATATGCAAAATGGAAAGAAGAAATTTGAAAAGAAAATTGTTTAAAAATTAATAAAAGCGCCAAGAAAATTTTAGAAAAGCCGAACAATATTTTTGGGTTTTAAAAGAGAATACAAAAGAAACATTTCTGAATAATACTAGAATATTTGAAGAGACGTCTTATAAAAGGACGCAAAAATATTAGAAAATCCTATAAATCTCAAGGCAAAGTGATTAGAGAATTCCGAGAAAAGCAATCTAGAAAATTGTAGAATCCTAGAAAAACAATTTTTGCAAAGTAGGCATTCTCCAAGAAAGAATTTGCTAAACTATCTTTGCATAAATTCATGAAATGTTTATAGGGTTTTTCATATTAAGGGGAACAAATTTGCAGTAGCTACTTCTGTCGCTTCCGTAATCTCTGGTGGGGTGTCCATAACAATATCTTCTTCGGTTTTAATGATCATACTTACATTCATTTTTCACTTTATTTATATTTTGTTGTGTTTTAAAAAGTAACAAGCAAGTAACATCACTCTTATCAGCGACAATTATAAGGGAAAACTCTATCTATGGAATGCCATAGACTTCGAAAAAGTGGGCTGTTTTGTTCAATTAATAATTCTGTGCGATCAAAATCACGCAAAAACTGAAGTGTGTAGCTGAAAAA
Organism: Ontholestes murinus; assembly: GCA_963969525.1. Taxonomy (NCBI): domain Eukaryota; kingdom Metazoa; phylum Arthropoda; class Insecta; order Coleoptera; family Staphylinidae; genus Ontholestes; species Ontholestes murinus. The sequence goes on from OZ018388.1 coordinate 72,017,239, forward strand.
ATTGTACGTGACATTTTTCACATACACATACTTCAGTTTAACATCGTTTTTAATCGACCAAACTTGTTTGTTGGTCAACTAAGCAAGTCAATACTACTACTAAACATCTTTATTCACAGAAGGAAATAAATTATAATACATGTAATGTATACAATAAAATAAAATAAATTCTGATATAGTTGTCTTCTTCCGTTTCATGGCTATCGACCGGTGGTCTTTCAGCCCGCAAGTCAATATTTTTCGCAGTCAGTGGGCACCATAAAATCTTATCTAGGTGTGACAAAAACGGCATTTAGTGCATTGTTTATCCGCATGTGAAATAGCATTTTAGTTATAAGAGTGACTCATTCACCGCTATTGCAAATAGACATCTATTGATCCCACCAATAGACAAAGGTCGACAAAGGGAAGTTAAAATTAATAAGCAGCAAGGAAATATGTGAAAAAAGTATACTTGTTACATCATGCAAACACTATTTTTGAATGAAAGTTCTTTCAAAGTGAAGTTGCTGAAAAATTCTAAAACCTAAGAAGAAAATAACTGCAATTTGATAGAGAATTTAAAAGGAATATTTTTAAAAAGTGCTAAAATTTTTGAAATGTTATTCAGTAAAATGCTACAAAATTACGAGTAGGGAAAGGAATTAAAAAAAATTTGAAGAAAAAAATTAAATTAAATAAGTTTCTAACTTAACCAAACTTTGAGGATCAATTTTGTCTGTTGTATGAGGAAATTGCTTTCACTATATTAGAAGTCAAGACCGTGTTTGAAAAAAATGGAAGATACCCGAGAATAAATAGAACTTAGAAAATATCACGAAAAATATAATAAAGATTTAGACAAACAAGAAGAAAAATGATGCAAACATGTGGAAAATTTAGACCTATCTAATTTAGAGTCGCTACGAAGCAGAAATCCTTTGAAATCCTAGTCAAAAAACCTAAAACAAATCGCGCAAACGAGGCTTAAAATGACTAAACTTAAAAAAAATGTGTGTAAAAAATGTTCGGTATGAAAATTCTTACAAACTACTATTGGATACCGATGCTACTAGGACTACATTAAATAGAATAGAAGGAAAGTGGCTGGAAACTTCTCATGAAATAAAACAAGAATAGTTAAAAACGTCTTTTAAGACAAAACAAAAATATCTGGAAATTTTCTACACATTTTGGAATATTCTGAATATTTAGAAAATATTTTTTTTTAATTCTAGAATATTCTAAGAATGTATAAGAAACGTTGCTGCAAAAGAATATAATAGAAAATGAAGCCAGGAAAAGAAAATAAAACGAGAATAGTTTGTTTTCATAATATTAAGCAAAAGGTATCTCATAAATAAAAAAATTCTCGTAAATTCTAGAAAATTAATTATTAAAAATAAATCGAAAGAAGATTCAAAGAATTTGGAAGGCTAGTTGCTGAAAGAGAACATTTCTACAGTTTAAAGGAGAATATTTAAGGTAAAATTAGAAAAAATAATAATTCCATTTAAATTTAAATTTAAATTTAAAGAAAGGTTGAAAGTATTAAATTAAACGAAATAGATCCTTAAATTGTTCAAGGAATAAAAATGATCTTACATTTAAACTTAGATTATGACTTAGATGTGGATCTTGAATTTTAATTTTAATGGAAGCTAGAAAAAAATCTACCTAAATCTTGACTTTACACACACTTGATCTGGTATTTAGACTAAGATTTAGATTTGTCTTATGATGATGAGATGAGCTTATATTTAAACTTACGTGTTGACCTTGAATCCTATTCCAAAGTTCAAACTAAGTAAATTTTAGCTGCAATCAGATTACTTAAATTTCGACTTTACACTTGAATATGGACTTCTGACCTTGCATTTAGACTTAGATTTACACTTAGATTTGATCTTGAATATTATCTTTTATATGTATTAGGACCGTGAATCCAATTCTAAAGTTTAAAGTATGTGAATTTCAACTGCAACCACGATAAGAATTTTTACTTAAATTTCGACTAAAACTTTAATTTTAAATTAAAATTTTTTCGACGTGACTGTAAATATAGACTTATATTTGCAATTAAAATGAGATTATGTTTTACATATATTTATATTACTTGTATAGTTAGATTTGAACTCAAATATAGAGCTGGTATCTTTATTTTTTAGATCTTTTATTTATTTATTTATTTTTACTTATTAAATTACATTAACTTACATATGATGTTGAATTTAAACTTAATCTTGAACTTAGATGTGGACTAATATTTAGACTTATATTCCACGGATGAATTGTTTAACTAACTCCGCTTCAAAAAATTTAAAAAAACCTTTTGAGACGATCTGGAGAAATTTGGTGTATCTAATAAAATGGGATATATCAATAAAGAAAGAAAAGAAACTTATATTTAATATTGGATATGGACTTATTCTTGACATTACATTTAATCTTAGATTTGGACTTATGTTATAACTTAACATTAGTTTTAATTTTAACTATAACTGTGAAAAACATCTGTCAAAATTTTTAATTTTACATTTGTACTTGACTTACACTCACATACTCGTATTCTAAAGTAGTATATTAGTAATTAGTAATAATTAGTAATTAAGTAGTATGTAAGTTAGCATAAGTACTGACATAATTTCATTTTGTACATTTTATGTAATGACACTCTGAAATAAAGTTTATTATTATTAAAGTCCAAAGTAAGTAAAGAATAACTGCAATTAGGATAAAAATTTCTACTTAGATTTCGTCTTTACTCTTGAATTTGGACTTACATCTGATCTTGCATTTAGACTTAAAACTGATCTTTAACATATATATTGGAACCTCAAATCCGACTCTAAAGTCTAAAGTGAACTATAATTTGGACTTGAACATGACTTTAGATGTCAACTTACGCTTTTACTTACAACTTGAACAATCTTGTTCTACATTTAATTTTGATTTAGTATTAAATATGGATTTGAATTTAGATTTAGACTAAGTAATTTAAGTAACGCTTGAGCCTGTACTTAAACTTGAACTTAAATATAGAGCTATGATCTTTATTTTTTTAACTTGATTAGAATTAAAAACACTTCGTTTGTTTCACAGAAAATTTATTTTTATGTGGGCTTATACTTTAACTTGCCTTTGATCTTGGATTTACACTGAAATTATAACTTAGACTTTAACCTTGTATTTAAATTAACTGCAGCTAGGAAAAACATCTACTGAAATTTTGACTTTACACTTAAACTTGGACTTACACTCACAAACTTCTACTCCAAAGTCCAAAGTAAGTAATTTTAGCTGTAATCTAATAAGAATTTCCACTAAAATTTCGACTTTAGAATTAAACTTTTAATTACATCTGATCTTGTATTTAAACTTAAATTTAGACTTATATTTAATCTTAAACATGGACCTACATATATTGGAAACTTAAATACGATTCTAAAGTAAAAATGAGTAAATTTTAACTTCAACGAGGATAATAATTATTACTTAAATTTTGACTTCATCATAGACTTTAATTTAATTGCAATTAAACTTAAATATGGACTAAAACTTAACTTTAGATGACAACTTAGGCTTATACTTGCAATTTGGAATGAGATCAGGACGTCCATTTATAACGGAACTTGAATTTTGATCTTGATCTTGACCTAGATGTAGTTTTGATTTATTATTAAACATGGATTTGAATTTTGATATAGATTAAGTAATTTAATTAATGTCACCCTCTATATTGAAATTTAAATCCAACACTTAATCTTGGATAATTTCAACTTAAACTTAAATTAAATTTTAGTTTGGTTATATATTAAAACTTATATTTGGTTTTGCATTTGGACTTAGATTATGACTCAAACTTAGACGTGACCTTGAATTTTAATTTTAATTGCAACTAGAAAAAATCTACTTAAATTTTGATTTGAAAACTTGAACTTTGACTTATACTCACACTTTATATCTAATATTTAGGCTTAGATTTAGGCTTATCTTGGATAAGAGCTTATACTTAAACTTAAATTTGATTTTGGATTTAGATTTATATTAGGATTTGCACTCAAACTTAGATGATGACCTTAAATCCTATTCCAAGTTCCGAACTAAGTAAATTTTAGCTACAATTTCTATTTAAATTTCGAATTTATACTTGTACTTAAACTTACATCGGATCTTGCATTTAAACTTAGATTTACACTTATATTTGATCTTGAACATGGGCTTATTTTCATATTGGGATCTTGAATCAAATTATGAAATTGAATTTTAACTGCAATCAGGATAAGAAATTTTGCTTTAAGTTTTACTTAAGTAGATAAAGTTAGGCGATACGGGGACAGGAAGTGCCCTCAAGGTCACCGGAAGTTGATAAGATAAGGACTTCCTGTAGCGGATGTCCGTTTGATACCTCTATCTGTTTCTGAATAATCTCCTATCTGTTTCTGAATATCTGCTACCTGTTTCGGAAACAGATAGCTGCCAGGTAGCTGTTATTTCAAAAACAGGTGGATGTTATTCCGAAACAGGTAGCAGATATTCAGAAACAGACAGCAGATTATTTAGAAACAGATAGCGGTATCAACCGGAAACCGCAACATCCGTTACAGGAAGTCCTTATCTTATCAACTTCCGGTGACCTTGGGAGAGCACTTCCTGTCCCCGTAGCGGCTAACTTTATCTACTTACTAGAGACTTTAATTTTAATGTAAACTTTGATTTTGATTTATTTATGACTGAAGTTGTTGACTTAGACCTGTAATTAGAATAAAATTAGGACTCTTACTACTTGAATTTGTTTTTACATAAATTTAAATTTAGACTTGATGTTTACTCATGGATTTGAACTTGGATTTAGACTTACGATTTAACTTCTAGTTAGTGTTGAGCTTGAATAGAGTGCTGAAATCTTTATTTTTTTAGATATTTTACACATATCATTTTGGATTTGCATTTTAACTTAAAATATTTAGACTTATAATTCTTGGATTGTTTAACTAACTTCTCTTCAAAAATTTTAGTTTTCTATCAATTTCTTTCTCAGATATCTAAAAGTTTTAAGACTATCTATTCCTTAGAATTTTGGTATATTTTTTAAAATGGGATCTAACGCTGAAGATATTGGTATAACATAGTTGCAAACCAAGCAAAACGGGTTTCTTTGTGTGCAATTGTAATTCAATTTTAAAATTGGATACGGGCTTAAACTTGAACTGACATTTAATCTTAGATTTTGACTTAAATTACAACTTAGATTTCGACTTAGATGTGGATCTTGAATTTACATTTCAATTTTAACTGCAGCTACAAAAAATATACTTACATTTTGATTTTACGTTTAAACTTGGACTTACACTCATAAATTATTATTTCAAATTCCAAAATAATTTTATTTATTTATTTATTATATACGGGAAACCTCTTTATACAATATAATACATGTTGTGACATTAAAACTAGTGAAAAAAAGTACAAAATTTAATTCGTGAAATTAAAATAGAATAAGATTAATACATTTATTTAAATGCGTTGCGTTTAATATTAAATTTGAAGCTTTGGAAAGAGCTATTGAATAGGTCAAACCATTCATTAAATTAAAGTTTAATTGCAATCAGGATAAATATTCCTACTTAAAATTCAAATTTACACTTCAATTAAGACTTATATCTGATCTTGCATTGAATATTATATTTCATCTTAAACTTATATATGTTGGAACCTTAAATCCGATTCTAAGTCAAAAGGAAGTAAATTTTAACTTCAACAAGGAATAGAATTTATACTTAAATTTCGACTTCAGCATAGACTTTTAACATTAAACTTTAACTTGGCTTTAGATAAAAACATAGATTTGTTCTTTTACTTTCAATTGGGATGAGATAAGCGCATGCTGTTATCACGGAACTTAAATATTGATCTTGGCCTAGATTTAATTTTGATTTAGTATTAAACAAGGATTTGAATTTTTATTAAGACAAAGAAATTTAACTAACGCTGGAATTTATACTTAATTTTGAACTTGAATATAGAGGTACAATCTTTATTTTTTAAATTTTGAGTTATATTTAAAAAATGTTAAGATTCGAATTCACCATCTGTACCCAAATTTGAATCCACCACTTGATCTTGGATAATTTCAACTTAAACTTATATTAAATTTTAGTTTCGTCATATATAAAATATATATCTGATCTTAGATTGTGACTTAGTCTTAAACTTAGACGTGCACCTTGAATTTTAATTTTAAATTTAAATGCAACTACAAAAAAACTACTTAAATTTTAACTTTAACACTTGAACTTTGAGTTACACAGACAATTTATCTGATATTTAGACTTAGATTTAGAATTATCTTGGATATGGGCTTATATTTGATTTTGTATTTAAATTTATATTAGTATTTAGACCCAAACTTAGATGTTGACTTAGAAACCTATTCCAGAATGCTAAGTATTTTAATTGCAATCATGATAAGAATTTCGAAATTCAAATTCAAATTCAAATTCAACTTTATTTCAAAAAATAGTGAAATACATAGAAAATAGCTAAATAAAACACTAAAATGAAAACGTCACATATCAAAAATAATAATTAATTCGATATATACACACACATGAATATACATCTATACTTATATAATCAATTCTTAATTCATTACATGTACATACAATAAATTAAAATACTTCTTACCAATCCTTTAGTGAATAGAGTTCTTTATGAATTAGGTACTCTTTGAGACTGCGTTTAAAACACTTGAAGTCCGTTATTAATTGAATATTTTTAGGAAGTTTATTAAATACCTTTACTGCACTATAGTAAGGAGCCTTTTCAAACATTACTGATTTATGCAACGGATAGTTATATATTTGTTCATTTCTTGTTTCGTATGTATGGTTCTTGATACAATTTAAGAACTCTAATTTGTTTTTGAAATTATAAATCAAAAGTTCAAACACATATAAACTATATAGGGTTAAAATTTCATTTGACTTAAATTTCCCTCGACAAGATTCAGTATATTTTAAGCCAAAAATAATTCTGATTACTTTCTTCTGTATAATGAATATTTTGTTGGAGAAGGTACTGTTACCATAGAAAATTATCCCGTGTCTTAGAATCGATTCAAAATTAGATTTGTATATCGAAATAAGTGTCTCAATATCAAACATCTTAGATAAAATTCTAAAAGAATAGGAAATCGAATTTAATTTTCCTACTAAATACATGCAGTGATCTTTCCAGTTTAAATTTTTATCAATGACTACTCCAAGTAATTTTGTATTTGAATTTAATTGAAACATTACATTTCCCAATTCAATTTCGTCGATCATTTGACTTGTGTTGCTTCCTTTAAAGAGTATAACACTTGTTTTATCTTTGTTTAATATAAACTGATTTATATTCAGCCAGTTTTCTACCGAATTAAATATTGTTTTTGAGTGCATCATTAACTCATTTTCTGATTTATTTTTTACCAAAATGCTGGTATCATCTGCGTAATTTAAAATTAGATTGTTTGATGAAATATTCGTGATATCATTGATAAAAATTAAAAATAGGAGAGGTCCGAGTATGCTTCCTTGTGGAACACCTATTTTTATAGCGACTTCATTAGATATTAAATCTTTAATTCTAACCATTTGTTTTCTATCCGATAAATAAGATGTTATTAAATCTAGTGCAGTACCTCGAATGCCATATAACTCTAATTTATTAATAAGTATTTGATGGTTCATCGTGTCAAAGGCTTTTGACAAGTCTAAGAATATACCCATAGATTTTTCGCCATTTTCTAAAGCCTCCACTATCTCAAATATGTATCTAAACAAAGCCGTATTTGTTGATTTTGATTTCATAAAACCATGTTGTGATTTATTAAATAGGTTAAATTTAACAAAAAATTCTATTATTCTTTTAGATATAATTTTTTCAACAACTTTAGATAATACGCTAAGGAGAACTGGCCTGTAGTTACTAAAGTTACTGGGATCACCTTTTTTATAAATTGGTATCACTACACTGGTTTTTAAACATGTGGGAAATATCCCCTGTTCTAAAATTAAATTAATTAAATGTGTAAATGGATACACGAGTTCAGCAGTTGCATGTTTTAATAAATACGTTGTAATTTCGTCAAGACCTGAAGATGATTTGTTTTTAAGGTCATTTATGGTGTTATAAACCTCCACCACTGTGGTAGGTTTCATAAATATTGAATGTGGATTACGACGTATTTGATTAGAGGAACTTGTTTTTGACAAATTCTTAACTAATTCTAATCCAACTGTCGAAAAGTAATGGTTTATTTCATTTACATTTTGTTCAATATGTGAGCTATTATCTACATGATCTTTTCCTAGGTATTGATTAACTATTTTCCAAGTCGTTTTTATTTTATTATCGCTATTTTGAATTTTGTTTCTGTTATGATTCATTTTTGCTTCATATATAAGCCGATTATATTCTATATTTAATTTATTATACAAGCTCTTCGCTTCAGGATGGTAATGTTTTACGACATATAATGAATCAAGCATATTTTTGTGTCTAATGACCTCAGGGGAGTTATATATTTTATTAATATATTTTCTATTAAATTGTTTAACTTGTTTCGGACAAGATTTGTTTAATGTAGCTTGTATAACTCTCATGAAATCATTCCAAGCGTCTTCTATATTAGTACAATTGTATATATAGTTCCAATTGGTACATTTTAATAATGAAATAAAACATTCAATATTTGAAAGACTAAAATTTCGTACTTTTCTAACATTACATTTTTTTTGCATATTTGGTAAAGTCCATGTCATTTTTTGTGAAAGATGGTCTGACATATGTGTATCAAAAACCGTGGTACAATATTCTGAATTCATATTTGTAACAATATTATCAATTGTTGAATTTTTAAAAATACCAATTCGTGTCCAGTTTTGTACTGTAACAACCGTATTAAATGTATTTAATAATGTTAAAAATTCAAAGGTTTGAAGAGAATCTTCATTTATGTTTATATTGAAATCGCCCGAAATAATATAAATTGCCTTTTCAATTAAAAGTTTATTCAATAAAAAGTGTAATTTCTCAAAAAATTCAACAATATTCTCTTTATATGGTGCTCTATAAATAGTAATTATGATGTATTTTTTGTTGTAGTAAGTCCATTCAACAGCCGCGCACTCAAACGAACCCGATTTTGATATGTTATTTAAGTCATTTCTCACTTCACACTCGATACCGTCGCGTACATAAATCGCTGAACCTCCGTATGCCGTTTCTCTGGTACTCGAATGCTCACTTCTACAAAACGATGAGATGAGGGAGTAATTATTTACTTTACACTTTACTAAATTTTTAACGGATTGCCAATGTTCAGTTAGTGTTAGAGAAATTTCGAATTTATGTTTGAACTTGGACTTACATCTGATTAAACTTATATTTAAACCATGGGTTTATATTTATATTGGGATCTTGGATCCAATCCTAAAGTTTTAAGTAAGTGAATTTTAACTGCAACTAAGATAAGAATTTTACTTAAATTTTATCTTAGGTTTTAATTTTAACTTGAATTTTTTGATTCGAACATAGGTCTGACTTTAGACTTGTACTTATACTTGCAATTGTAATGAGATTCGGATGTGCACTTACAAACTTTTAAATTTTGATCCTTTAATTTATACAGATTTAAATTTGGACTTATATTTAAACATGGATTTCAATTTATATTTAGATTTACTCTTGATCTTCTAGTTAACATTGATCTTGAATATAGTGTTGGTTTCTTTATTTTTAGATATTTTACTCGGTGTTATAATAAGACTTACATATTATGTTGGATTCTAACTTAAAAAATGTAGATTAATATTTAGACTTATATTTCTTGAATTTGGACTTAGATTAGGACATAAACTTAATTGAGTTCTTTGAATCATACTCTGAAATTACTGCAAACAGGAATGGAATGTCTACTAATTTTCGGTCTTGTCTTAGATTTCAATTTAAATTTAATCTTTGATTTGGAGTTGAACTTAACTGCTGACATAGATTTGTGCTTATATTTACAATTGAAATGGAACTCAGACTATTGATACTAAACTGATTGCAATCAAAATAACTGCATATTACATTTGCATCAATAGCTTTTTGGGCAGAAAATATCATTCACATATAACCTCAATTAATGACTCAAAACTCTTATGCCAATTTATGATTGAATTTTGCTGAAATATACAACTATGTCAAATTATTAAATTGAATGTAATTATTTTTTTATTAATTTTTATTTCATATTAATTGGAAATAATCTAATCGTATTATATTATTGCATTAATAATTATTATTATTTATTATTAGCTAAAAGGTTTATAGTACAATATGTAATTAATTACAAATTCAATTAAGAACTAGATTGCTTTCACCAAGGGCATTATATTGTACTTTTCTGCGTTTTTATTTTGCCTCAACCTCAATAATAAACTTACAAATTTATTTATAATGTTAATATATACCAGTCTTGACCTATGTAAGAAAACACACTCAATAGGTAATAATATAAAAATGTGAACGAACCCGCTTGTTGATTCTAAATTACAAAACAGATCGATCTCAATCCGTAATGGACAGATTTGTACATTTATATATTACTCATGTACTTAATTTTAGTAGCATTAATTACACTCAAATCGTTCTCGTGTAGGAAATTTACACACATACGTTTGACATAAAATCTATTAGGGATTAAACTCGAAGGTGAAATTTCAGACATACTAGAAGAAATCTCCGTCATTGGATTTCTATTTACACTGAAGGGTCCCCGGGTCCCTTTTCGTGCCTTTTTTTCATTTCGATCGTATTACTAACGAAAAATAACACTCGCAGATTGATCGCGTGAGTCATCGTGCGTCATCGTGGTAACTCGTAATTATTAATAAACAATATGCGTAATGTTGTAGTAAAATTACTATTAATCATGAAGGACTGAATAAGCCAATTTGAATTGTTAATCATTTTTTACATTTATGGAAGTGTTTACGATATAACATTATTACATTTATATATGAAAGAACTTTCACTACTTGTAGAAATTATTTTGCAATCATCAGTAATGGTGCAATATCAAAAGTAGTTTTAAATTAGAATCTAATATGATAGAGTATTTCAGTGTTATAGGTCTAATTAAATGATTATCATCACTATTGCCAATATTACTTTTAGAAATAAAATATAAACTATATTATATTAAGAGAAACTAAATAATTCTTTAAAATAAATGTGTAGGGTGTTATTTTGATTATTAAAATAAACTGAAATTATTTATCTGCCATGTTGACATAAACAGCTAAAATATTATCTCTGCAAAAGGGACAAAATAATTGCATAAAAGTAAATAGAAGCAGTATTCATGAAGTCTATTCATAGGTTTGAGTAGTTAGATCATTTGAAGAAGTGAACTCTTCTCCTTTCGGTTAAAATTTTAAGTGTCTTTTTTCAAATTTTGAATATACTTTTTGTGATATTTTATTAGAAAGAACTGCCAAGATGTAATAATAGTTGTTTAAGGTACAAGTGTAAAAACTAATGTTTTATTGCACGAACTGGCGTTTAAAAATACGAGCGAGGAACGAGCGACTTTTTTTAAAGCCAGGAGTGCAATAAAGAAACTTTTTACACGTGTGCCTTACAAAATTTTATCTTCGATCGTAAAGGATTTCAAAGAATATATTCATATGAGTAATATTTTAATGTCATTTCAATAATTCAATTAATGAAAACATATTTTACCCGCAGTGCTCTAATGAAAGCGTTACTTAGCAACCAGTAAACAAGTTGCACAAATGTCGGCCGCCATTATTATTTATGGAAAAAATATTCGCTTTATTGTAATCGCTTCGACTTGCATTAAATGAAATCTTCAGAGTTCTTAAATCTGCCATTTGGTTTGTATTATATATTTTATTTATAGTTTATTAGTTATTTGTATCAATTAATAAAAAATTAAGTTTTTCGTCGAAAATTTGTGCTATAATATATTCATCTGTCAAATTTGACATTTCTGTGCAATAAAAACAGTTTGACATTACCGTGCAATAAAAACGTAAAAAAGCACTAGTGCTTTAAAAAGCCACTTTTACAATGAAAAATGATGCAAAAAGTGTCTACTTTCTGTACGATCGTAGATAAAATAAAAAATTTAAATTAAAACATTTGCCCAGACTTTTGTGTAAAAACCATGTGATTTACCTCATGGGCTCTCTCTCAAATTTTTTGTTTTTTTTATATATATTTTATTAATGTAATAAAATCCCATCTAATTTTCAGATTTATTCTCTAAAATTACTCTATAAATTTCAAGATTAGGTAAACACCACATAGTTCATTAGAGTAGGTCAAGAGTAGGCTAGGTCAATGTACTTAATAATTGAGGTAGGTCAAGGACGACCGCGGCCAAGATAAAATATGTTGTGGCAGGTCAGGAGTACGCTAGTTGGATTCATGTCCGATTTGGGTTAATCAATAATTTATTGAGGTAGGTTAAGAGTACGCACGTCCAATGTATTACTTATTGTGGCAGGTCAAGAGGACATATAGATTGTGATATGATCAATTAAGGTGAGTAATAAAAAAAAACTATTAATGATTTACAAAAAAATAAAAGAAGAATTTCTTTAAAGCAATTGAAATTTTATTAATCTTTGGTTAAAAAAAATAATTGAAATGTGTAAAATATATATTATTAAAATAAAAATTAACAGTCAGAAGAGAAATAAATGATATTTTATCAAATCCAAATTAAAAAATTCGAAAAGAATGTGTAAAACATAGATAAAACAATTGTAGTTAATCATAAAATAATGCGTTTCTAAATTTAAAAAATAAATCAGTGAAACAATTGAAATTTTATGATAAAGTATATATATATATATAATAATATATAATAATATATAATAGTAATAATAATAAATTGTCTAAAATAACATCTCTAAATGTAGGAGAAGTTCAGATAGATTATCTGCTCTTCCACTTAACCTACCATATTAATAAATTATCATTTTTAAATACAAATATATTACATATAATCAAAAAACATATATATTGACATAGGTAAAGCTCACTCCTCATCAACCTACAACGGATTTCATTTTTAAAATTAATGAATGTGAGATTTTTTAGATGCAGTGGTATTTTGTTATACATTTTATATATATTGTAAGAAAATGAACGATCAAAAATAGCAGATTTGTGAAATGGTGGTGAGATAATGCCTCTAAATCTCACATTGATATTGTGCACATCAGATCGGAACACTATTCTGTTATAGAGAGAGGGGGGCGTACGAGATTGTATTATTTTATAATAGAGAGTGCAACAATGTAAAATGCGGCGATTATGCATATTTAACCAATTTAAGTCAGTCATTTTGCTGGAAATATGCTCAAATTTACGAATACCAAATATTAGACGCATACAAGAATTTTGTACTCGCTGAATACGATTTATTGTGATTTGATCTAAACAAGCATTATAAACAACGTTTGCAAAATTAAAGTGACTCAGCACTAGTGTGTCGCAAAGCATGCGTTTTGATAAATAGTGTCTATTTTTAAACTATGAAAAGATCGAGCAATACACTTACTAATATGAAACCTAAAATTGTGTCAATTATTAGACCTAAATTCCGAACCTTGTCCACAAAGGGCAAAATAGTGTCATCAATTTTAATTTCGAGTACTATTTTCGAAGATTCTAGTTGGCTATGAGGACCAAATAACATTATTGAAGTCTTGTTAATATTGATAGATCGAGAGTGCTCACGGGACAGATTCGCCAATTTTGATAAATCTGAAGAGATTTTCTTACCAGCTAACACAGTGTTATCAGGTTTAAAATAATATAATAATTGTGTGCCGTCCGCATATAAATTTGCAGTGCAATGATCTAATATATCTGTGAGGGATGACGTATAAATGGAAAATAAAATTGGGCCCAATATTGATCCCTGAGGGACATCAACGTTTATATGAACAAACTCGGTTATTAAATCCCCATTTTGAACTCGTTGAAGACGATTATCCAAAAAACTGGCGACCAAATCCACTGCACACTTGTCAAAGCCAATGTAATGGAGCTTGGCCTCCAACAATTGATGGTTGACAGTATCGAAGGCTTTACTGTAGTCAAGTAAAACCATACATGCTAAAAAAACCTTATCGGTGGCGGCTAAAATCTCATCTAAAATGTTAAGTAAGGCGGTAGAGCAACTATAGTTAGGTCTGAACCCAAATTGTAAAGAAGGCAACAAAACTTTATTTTCAAGAAATTCAACAATTTGATTTGATTAAGCACACGCTCTAATACTTTTGACATAACCGGTAATACACTGATAGGCCTGAGGTCTTTGATACTAGTAGGGCAATGAATTTTGGGGATCGGAATGATAGTTGGTCAATACAGCAGTTGATAATATGTGTTAAAAGAGGAATTAAATAAGGACAGCAAAATTTCAGCATCATTATATTAATTTCATCTGTACCCATGTAATTAGACTTAATACTATTTATGATGTTGCCAATCTCATCAGTCGTCACTAATTTAAATTTAAAACAGCCAGGACTTGCATTAGTATGAATATTACTTCGGTAAAAGTTTAAAATCTCATTATCCACAGTACAATTGGCATTACATATAAAATAGTTTTTAATAGCGTTTACATCGTTAAAGATATTAGGTAAAACTGTTGATTTGCATTTAACAATACCATTTTGTTTCAAACATTTCCAGCAATTTGAGTTATTGTTATTAATCGAAAATTCTAAATACGCTTTCTTTTCCTTATTATAGCTGAGTTAACTGTATTACGCTAGTGTTTATATAGATATATATTTGTCTAATCCCTGTTCTTTAAACAGTTGTCTTTAGCTATTTTGTTTGATCTAAATTTTCATTGCATGTGGCAAATGGAATTTGATGATAAAACGCTTCCTTTATTTACAGAATTCTAAATTTTCTATGTCTTAAAAATAAAGCAAATGAAATTATTACTAAAGAACACCTTACTGTAGAAGCTACATCATATTTAATTTATTTTCTTCATTATAGCCTAATTTTCATTATAATATATCTATATATAATATATCTATATATAAAATTATACTGTAGTTGAGAGAATGATTGTAAAACAACTAAATCAACTCTGTGGGAGTAATTAGTTCCTAAACTAACGTATATTTTCAAGGAACTCTTGTGTTTGGAAAGGGTCTGTAGTCCTACACAGAGTACCAGATGTTTCATTGCGGTGATGCGCCGATTTGAAGTAAGGCGTGAAAGGCCATTGCATATCTACTTTGATAATGGTACAAATTTCATTGGGGAAAATTCGAAATTACAGGAGTTATCAAATTTCATTAAATACAGCTGTAATCTCATTGACGCAGTCATCCACTCAGATATAAGCTGGCACCTCACTTTGGTGGTCTCTGGGAAGCGGAGGTTAAGGCGGTGTAGTCGCATTTAAAACGGATTGTTGGAAATACAATACTTATGTTTAAGGAATTATAAACTTACTTCACACAGATAGAGCCTGTCCTCAATTCCCGTCCTTTATGCCCTTTATCTATTAATCCCAATGACTTCGAACTATTAACACCAGAACATTTCTTAATCAGACGGCTCTATCTGGCCAAATATCCGCTAATACAGCTCACAAGTCAGCAACTTTTGAAAGCGGTGGTTAATTAAGTATATTACTACGATTCAGCAGACGCCAAAATGAAAGCAGAATATCTCTAAGAGTATCCAGGTCAAAGATATGGTGATACTTCGTGAGGATAATTGTCCTCCCCTTCGATGGAGGCTGGGCAAAGTCACGGAAACTCAGCCAGACATCCGTGTAGTGACTGTGAGAACCTCCAGTGGTACTTTGAAGCGATCAGTAAAGAGATTGTGCATCCTCCCAAATGATGCTCAGCGAAGTGAAGTGATCTTATGTTATTATAGTTTATTTTTAAAGGTCTCAATCTTGGATGGATGTTTGGAAATGGTCCTAGCCTCGGCCGCGTGAGATTACTTGCGCGCTTAACATGCTCTGTCACCATATAGCGACGCCATCGTAATCAATCATTTGTATTCTTTTTCGTTTTGTAGAACCATTTCCATCTAATGAAGGTGGGAAACTAGCTCTGCAAAACCCTCACGGTCTTTTGCAGATTGCACAGGAAATTAGCATCTAAGCCTGGCCAATCACGTATATTTTTCAGTGCATCTTTCCATCCATGCCGCGTTTACCCTCAATTTTTCCTCCCATGTGTCATAGATAGGAAGTTTTTCTCTGTTTTATAGATGAAGGTAATTATCTTTCTGATATTGTTCTCCTCAATATTCCGCAATTGGTAACACGTTCTGTCTATGGAACACTGAGGAGTCTACACAAAACCCACATTTAAAACGCTTCAATCCTATTAATAGTATTGATTATTAGCGTCCAAGCCTCAAAACCATATAACAACACAGAGTATATGTTACATTTTAAAAATAAATGTTTTAGTTTGAAACAAAGTGTGGTGTCGCATAAAAATTGTCTCATTCTGTTGAAAGTAGCTCTTGTCTGTTCTATTCTGGATCGTATTTCAAGATCTGACATTAGTTTATTGTCAATCCAGGCTCTTAGATATTTAAAAATTTCCCCTACTTTAATAACTTTTTCATTTAACAAAATATTCGGTGGCGGTTCCCTCGATTTTCCCTGATATTCGTTTTTGCAGATATTAGTATAAAATTGTATAACTTCAAAGAGAGTGTTTATATTTGAAGAATATGATAAACTATTAATAGGAGTTCTAAAAAGAAATAAATATATAATATAATATACCACCTCATTTGTCCATCAATACGGTGTACCCCAAGAATCTCCTCCATGTCTACTCCTTTTCCACAGAATTTGTATTATATTTACCATAACTGTTGCTATATGCAGATGATAAACAGCTCTGTATAATTCACATATTGTTTAATCACCAACCTTAAACAAAGTCCGTACCACGCTCCAGGGGTTAATCGATACGATACAAATGCAGTTTACGAAAATAACGCTTGCTGTTAATACCATTCCACCGTACTCACAATTCTCATCAGAAAATAAATAGACAAATAATTTTTCCTTCGCAATCCTGCAAAAACCACGAAGTAATATACTACTTGATACTAAACTTTCATTTTAAATTTACTCCCAAAATCCAGCGATAACTTTTTTATCTTCACTTTTAGGTGTTGTAACTAAAACAAAAACTTTCGAAGAGTATGCTTTTATTTTTCGCTACAATTGCTTCGCAACACTGTGGCTTCTTCAGGCGCCAAAATATATGTAGGACAATCCGGGAGATCTATAATGGATAGTATAGAAGAGCATAAAAAGATCTTCAATATAAGAGAGAGAAATCAGCATTTGCCTCACACCTCGTCGCAGAAAATCATAGATTTGGAGAAGAAAAAATATTACACATTTAAAGAAAAGGAAGGAAATTGGATGTCCTAGAGTTGATGGAAATAAATAGAAGAGAAGAAACAGGACAACTGCTAAATGAACAAACTGAAATGACAAAATCCCCATTATTGAACTTGTTCAATTTACCACCCCCACTCACGAATGTATAAATACACAACTGTAGTTTTAGAATGTACCATTCTTCGCCTGAAGAAGCCACAGTGTGATGTAACAATTGTTGCGAAAAATAAAATCATACTCTTTGAAAGTTTGTGTTTTAGTTACAACACCTAACAGTGGATTTAAAATCAACAATTAAAAGCTAATACAATTAAATTATTTTAAAAATATATATAAGAGGTACACATACAGCTGATGTATCTTTTAATATCATAGAAGAAATTAGATCTAATCCCATTGTTAAAGTGGGTTTCAGTCGCTTCAATTGCTTAAGAACATCTGATGAATCCATTACAAAGTCACCGTTGTTGCGTTTATTTAGCGGTATATTATGTGTAGGCGCAATAACCGAACTCGTTAAATATGATTTTAAAAATTGTGTAATTCCAAACTAAATTAGGCTCGTGCGACAACTTCTGAATATGTCTCATATATCTGATTATAAAGGGCAAGATAATTTACTTTTATAAAATTATGTTTGAAAGCCATTTGTTCAAATTAATTAGATACTGCCTACATGTAAATTATAACATAGATTCTATTTAAAAAAATAATGTTATATGCTTAAAGATTTATTTGACATTTTTGACGTTATAGGTGCGAGCAATTCATCTCGGCCAAAAAATTGGATTAACTAATTTTAATTAACTCAAGAACAGTGCATCAATCAATTAAATTCAACTTTTGTTGATGAAACGCCATCCATAGCCACTGTTTATTGCTGGTACACTGAATTCAAACGTGAACGTAGTTCGTTCACGGATAAAGTTAAAGAAGATCGTCCAAAATCGGACATTTTTCCGAATAATATCGATTCTGTGCGAAAATTAATTGAAAAAGATCGTCATATGACATATCACGAAATCGAGAGATGTTTAAGCATTAGTATGACCATACATAAGATTTTGCAGGAACATTTGGGTGTTCAGAAGTTGTGTGCGCGTTGGATTCATACTTTTTCAACAGATGCTCTAAAAATTACTCGTGTTGATTGGTGCAGTAAAACGATTTCAAAATACAATTGTGGTGCATCCAAAGCCGTATAAAGCAACGTCACAGGCAACGAGTCGTGCATTTATGCGTATGAGCTTGAAAGAAAAGGCCAATTGGCAATTTGGGTATTTCAATGTGAAGTAAAGCCAACAAAAGTTGTTTGTGCTTGAAGCGATAATAAGCAAATGATCGCCTTTGTCTTCACGAAAACCGGCATGTGGCTCTCAAAAATCAAAAGACCGTTAATTCGGCGTAGTATACGACCATTTGTTTTCCTGAAGTTTTCGTTAAATTGAGATAAACCAACCGAAAACGACGAATCATTTTCAAACACAACTATGCGAGCTCACACACATCACATGTAACAAACGAGTATTTTGAAAGATCAAATTGATGGGTCATCCACCTTACAGCCCCGGCTTGGATAAATTGCGTGGACAAAAATTTTTATCGTGTGATTCAATCGTATGCAAAAGTGTATAGATCTTAAAGGCGATTATTTTGAAAAAAAAACAATAAAAATATTTTTGATTCATTATATGATTTATTTTAGAAGAAGGAAGTTAACCGAAGAAGAGTTGCAGTACGTGGCCGATCATGTGTGGGACGAGTTCGAAAAAGAAGACCCATTATAAGAGAGTGGTTCAAAATATACTCAATCTAAAGCGGAAAGCTCCGATTCCCAAATTGAAGATAATAATGAAATATACAGTGCAGTAATTGATGAACCTGTAAATACAATTATGCTGAATGAAATGATCCACTACAGCCCCAACCTCAAATTATGTGATAAAATCCGAATAGCAATTTTGCTCCTCGAAGGAATCTACCAGACGGAAAAACTGCGGGTGTTCCATTGATAACCATAGATAATCGTTCTTGTACTGAATTGGACGTGTTTTTGAAAATATTTTCTAAAAGCTTATTGATTGATGATTTATATCACGGAACACCAATGAAAGAATACATATTTTGAAAAAAAACACAAGGGTCCTAAAATTGAACCAACTAATCCTTCAGAAAAAAGGATCGTCTTAGATTGTTTGCTGGTTATGAGTTATAACCGAGTTCCAAATACGCTATTATATTTGTCTCCTAACAAATCTATGGGAAACGAAGCCTTGAAATCAGCCATTTCAGGAGATCGATTTTTATTACGTCTTTCCAAACTATATTTCAATCATCCAGCAAAACCGACTGATTCTAGTAAGACATACTATATTGATGAAGTAACTAAAAAAGGTGATACGGAAATGCATTGTAGTAATCCTGTTTTGCTCTTCTTCAAGTGAAAAGACACCAATAAGGTGGTTTTACTTAGGAATTGTCACAAAACAGACATTTATCAGGCGACATGAAAAAAGTAAAGACGGTTTCAAAACTACTCTCTCATGACCTGGACCAGTACGGTATAAAACAAATTTACGGGAGAAGTCGATCTGGCAGAACAGCTTGCAAACTTTTATTTTATGATATAGACAGAAAATCAAAAAAATTTTGGAAAACAGTATTTTATAAGTTGTTACTAACAAGCGTCGTCAATCCCTGGGTACGCCTTAAAAATGTTCTTTTACCTACTTTATTATACCACTAACAGATTATCGGTTACGGAAAAAAAATTGTAAGTGTGAAACGTGGAATATGGAAGGCCTTCATTATCATTACAAAATCTGTCGAAGGAATAATACGAAGAAGATGTCACAATTTCCATTAGAAGAAAAAAGAGAAACGAACGAAGATTGTATGCTGGCAGTGTAATGTTATCTGGGTAAATCTGGATCTGGATCGAGTTTGCCAAGGGTGATAAAATCATTGACCAGAGCACCTAGGCCTCACTAGGCTTGTGTCTCACCCATTTAGCCACCCAAGGTGACGAGCAAAGGACAGCACAGCTCTTGGAGGGGTTTCCCTAATGTTGGCTATGTTCGGCCAGACTATCTGGGTATAATTCTGGATGCCAAACTGACGTGGAATCAGCATGTCACAAAATAACGGCCAAAGCAACAACCAAACCGGCATTGATGAGAGTAAAGTAGTTTGGTCGAAGAATATTAGCCTGGTACACTAATGATAACAAGAATAACAGAGATACTGGATTAATCTTTTATGGCCCTAACGAAAACTAAAGGAACATGGCCCTGGGCACGACACCCACAATTCTGCAAACAGAAACATGCAATTGATATGTGCGCCAGAGAATATTAATGTTAATGTTTATTATATTTATTCAATGTGCTAACAAAAAAGGTTTAAATTTTATATACATATACAACTTTAAATGAATCTTAACCCCAATTGATATGAACTGAGTTCACCTGTGATGATCATCCACTCTCGCCCAGAGTCTTCTGCATTTAGCCATGACAAACATGATGATGCTTTTATTTGATTATTGATAAAGACAATTTGAGCCAACAGCCACGGCTCACGGACAGCCTGGAAATGTCGACGATCCATCTCGCAACTGGCGAAGAACAACTCGTGAATCCTTGTGTGGGTCCCAGGGCACGGGGGTTTCGAAGGCAACGAAGTGGCAGATTAACATGCCAAAAGAAAGGAAAGAGGTGGTGCAAAATTGAAAGAGGACAGAATCAATATCCCAGGACTAAGTTAATCAAGACTACTCATCAAACTCAATCTCGTCCATAAAGTACTTGAACTCATAAGGGCCACGGGACTCATAACAGGGTATCCGGTACCATTTGTGGAGGATGAAAGTAGAAATTGCAAGTTATGTGATTCGGTAGATGAAAAAACCGAGTACTTGTGATGGGATTGCCCACAAGCGTTTTTCACACTTCGGTAGGGACCGATTATCCCACGAAGAAATGAACAGCATCATCCCCAAGAAAGTTACAAGGTTCATAGAGGAGGTGGAACTCTTGGGAAGTGATAGGGCAAGGGCAGAACAACAGATCTGATAGGTCACAGTTCACGAGAGGTTAACTCACCTCATAATGACCCTATATAACCTTAATTAACCTAATAACCGTGAACCTTGTAGGCAAAGGAGTCAGGAGACCAGGGCCCAGTTCGGGCTATAGTTCCATTGAAGAAGAAAAAGAACGTCCTGATAATTGAGTCAGACTCAAAGCCACCTTTGATAAAAATGAATGCATACCCCAGAGCGGATATGTGGGATTTAACAAGCACTGTAGATACCTAAATGCTGCAATTACAATAGTAGCCACACTACTAATTATAAAGTCTGAGAAATCTTTATAAGAAAAGGTATTCTTGTAAGTTGTCTAAGCGTAGGCACTATCCCCCGGATCTCCAAGTTACATCATGCCCAACGACCTAAATATCTTTGCCATAATTGAACCTGAGGCCCATTCTAAAAACTATAGTGATTTAAAGATAAATAAACATCTAAGAAATTTGTTGATGTAAAGTTAAAAACGCAATGGAATATAATATAATCTTAAAACTTGAGTAGATTAAATAGGCAGTTAAATAAGTAACCTATATATAACACAAATTCAAACTAAAGTAATAAAATTATTATGGACATGTAAGCTGACGTAATTTCACCATCCATATTTCACAAACTAATTACTCAGTAGACCCAGACAAAATACAAAATTAACAAACCAGACGCGCAACTTGGGAAAGAGTTTATCAATGGCAAACTTCATTTCAGCCAATTTAATTCCAAGTTATCGATTACTTAACGTGACCATGAATAATATTAAATTTTTGACCTATACACGCGAAGGTGGCTATTAATATTAATGAAGAGAGGTTTGTATACATTTGCTAGGGATGGGACGGAACGTTGAGAGCAATTGGACTTAAAATGGTACGTGCATTCTGAAAAGTTAATTCAATTGCGCCTTTAATATCTAATTTAATGACCGTTATGGTCACCCCATGCAGGGGACGAAAATAATCAATTCCGAGAGAAGCGAGCGCGCTCTCCTCGCAGACTGTTATTAATGCTGCCAGCGTCGCGTCTCATTGTCATACAGATGTCTGCGTTCCTCAGGAATTTTTAATGTACTTCCGACTGTTAATTTGTGTTCATTAAAATTGGGAGAAATTGCGCCGTGTGTTATGAATACAAATGAATGGATGAATGTACTTCCCTAATATCCTAGACGCGGTGACGCCATACAGGGACTTTAGTACTGAGTCAGTGCTAATGAGACTAATCCATACATCTTAAAAGTTTTCATAATGTATTATATTAAATATTATAAAATTATCCAACGATGTCATAAATCATCAATGTATAAAGTTAATACATAAGTTTTCTGCAATTTTTGAGATAAGTCCGAAATGTGATTTTATATTGCATCATTTTCACGTAACTCATCAATCAACATTAAAAAAAGTAAATGTTCAAAAATAGTATTACATACGGTCGACGGCCTTTTGGCGTTATGTTTATATGAACGTTTGAATAAAATTAATTAATTATTGTCTACGTCTCCAATTAGGTTTTCAGCGCAATCAATTTCCTTATCTTATACCTGTGATTGATGTGGTACTATAGAATGAGTCGAAGTTGAAAATTTTAATTACTAAACTCGCAGATGGTTACTCTATTTCTCTTTGTGGATTTTTTTTTAACTGAAAAAAAAAAAGAAATATTTGATTCACTTTTGTACCAAAACAAATTTAATTCAAATTTTTGCAGTAACTCACGGTACTATTATTAAAAATTATTATTACGAAGGCAATCAAAAATTTTATATTAGTTCCCAAACATATAATATTATTATTACAATGTTACGTGCACATAAATAATTTACGAACAGCACGTCAAAGACCTATCCGCCAGTAAATAACAAATCGCCGCTCTGCTCCATGTTCAATTTTATTAGAAGTCGTAAAACGTATAATTGGTATTTAAAGCCGGTCCTGATTTATAACCACAATATTTAAGCAGGTCCGAATAAAAGGCCGATCAGATAAATGCTCTAATATGTGATTCTAGTTTAGCAACGGTACATACCGTTATGTAGATCAGGCGCTGGCTCAAGAAATGTTTGTGGGTGTAGATGCGAGGCATATGAGATACATTAGGTACTACCTATCCAGGATCTAGATCTAGGCGGCGGTTCGCGTTCTTCGAATGCTTTTACACATCTGCTTTCGATTTAGATAATGCTTACACCGAGATTCATTATGTTTCTATCTGCGACATTGCGTTCACACTTCCTAAATAGATTCCGTCCGTGTTGGTTACCTTTATTTATAGGCTATTTATTCTAATAACTCGTAATTAATGATGCCGCGAACGAGAAATATGTTCGGCAATGTAATTAATTCGGCGTTCTGCTACATCGTCCGACAATCGATTACGAAAATCAAACAATGCTGTCCTAGATCTTTAATATGTGGTCTGTACCTTTCACCTTTAACTACTTGTATGGATAACGATGACAGGCTATTGCACTTATATAAATTTTACAAAAGTCTTTGTATATAAGTGCAGTTCATAATTTAGATTGATACTGATTGCTAACTAATTAATATACACTGCCAAGGGCGTTTCCAGTCAACTGGCTTAGGGAGGTAATTTGAAAAAAATTAAAATATTTTTTTTATTCCATAAATAAATAAAATATAATTCTATTATTTTTAAATATAAACAAAATAATATCACACCCGAAATAAATATAGCACATATAAAATCATAATAAAATATTTGAAATAGATTTTTGTAACTAAATTTATTATAAAAAAACGATTTTCTTTGCTTTTTAATAATATTGTCAGTTTTAATATCCATATATCAATGAATATGTAATACAGCTAACTCAGTTTGACTTTCTTGAGACATAGTAGCTCGCAGCCACGATTTGAATCTTTTCAGTGCAGAAAAACTTCTTTCTGCAAAAGCAACGCTAACAGGAAGAGTGCATAATATTTGTAAAAGTATTTTTCATCTAAAGCATTTTCTGGTAATTGTTCTTTGATTTTATTTTTCTTTTGCCATTGTAATTTCCAAAATGCCAATTCAGACTTAATTGCTATTGCACATGTTACGTTTTCAGGTAAAATTTTATTTAAATATGTTGCAACAGATTTTGAAGTGGCATCTAAATCTTCGCCAGTTTGTTATCAATAAAACACTAGGTATTATTGTGTTAAATTTGAACAAATTCATCGTGTCTTTATTAAATCTGTATTGCAGATCTGTAATAATATTATTCAGGAGAGGTAAATATATATTAATTCGATAATAATCCTTTGTTCAGTTCAGAGGAACTTAAAACAGCGAACCACGTACATGCAAAAGTCCATAAAAAAGTAAATAAGTAGTGTTAAAATATATAAAACTAAAAGAAAATGGGAAATAAAGAAACAAATGAGTACAAAAAGAGAAAGAGATATCGACAGCCCTAAATATGGATTCCAAGGTTTCCAAATGAGCAATGGAGAATAGAAAAAGATAGAAAAACGAAGCAGTGAAACAAAACGTTGGAATAACAACAGGATACAAAAATAAAACAAAGGAAGATGAAAACAGAGACAAAACTCACGGAGAAGGAAAATCTAAATATAGCTAAGAACGATGTGATAATGGAGGAATTAAAGAGCATGTTTAAAGACTCCATGAGAGAAATGGCAAAAAAACTCAGAAGAACTAAAAGAAGAGATGAGTACAGAAACGAAAATGGAAAAACAATTATAGAATTATGTATAGCAAACAACCTCATTGTGACGAACACAAAATTCAAACACAAATACATACATAAACACACTAGAGAAGTTAGACCAAGAAAATAGAAATAAAAGACTACTCTTTAATAGACACAGAAGAATGGAAAAGGTGAAAGATGTTAAAGTAATAAGACAAGCTGAAATAGGGAGCGACCACTACTTGGTAAAAATATAAATTAACACAGAAGCTGAAAACTTGAAGTATACGAAGTCGAAAACAATAATTAAAAAAACACATAAAGCCAAAAATTGAAAAGAAAGAAAACAAAAGAAGAGAATTGGAAAACTTACATATGGTAAAACAATGAAATAATAAGATTATAGAAGATATATAATAGCAAATAAAATAGTGGAACAAAAATTCAAGATAGTAAAAAAGCAATCCTGGGAGCAGTTCGGTAAGAAACTGAAAGAAACGTTCACAGAAAACCAAAATATGTTTAACAGCACTATTAAACAAATGAGCAATTAAAATACATTAACCTAGCCAGGTATAAAAGACAAAAACGTAAATATAATAACAGAAGAAAAGAAGATATTAGAAAGATGGGAAGAATTCTTTAATGAAATAACCGAAACAGAGATGTAGAAGGTGAAACAAATGGAGGAATCATCGAAATAAGAATCAAAGAACTGGAGGCAGCAATCAAAGAAATAAAACTACACAGCCGAAATGATGAAATATATGGGGGAAAGGGGAAGGAAAAATTCTTAGAAATAGTAAATGACATTATCAAAAATCACAAGATACCCGAGGAATGGAACAAGGGATTTATAATATCCATACACAAAAAAGGAGACACAAAAATATGTGATAACTACAGAGGTATTACACTCACAATCAAACCAGGGAAAATTTTTACTAGGTTAATAGAAGCAAGAATAAAAGGAAAATTAGATCAACCGCTGGGAGAAGAACAACACGGATTCAGAAAAATAGAAGTAAACAAGACTGAATATACATTATGAGACAATTAACAGAAAAGATTATTAAAAAGGGAAAAGAATTACACATATGCTTCATCAACCTAAAAAAGCGTATTACAGGGTAAGAAGAGAGGACATATGGCATATACTCGAAACAAGAAGGATAAAAAAGCATAATAAACATAATAAAGAAACAACAAAAATAAAGTAAGAATAGGAAATAAATAATAATAATGACGAAGCAATAAGAAATAGCAAACAAAGAGCCGAGAGCACAAAGATAGGGTATAGAAATATTAAAAACCTTTAAAAATGCAAATATGTATTAATGTTTGCCGACGACATAACACTAATAGCCGATTCAGAAGAAAACCTGGAAATATTCAAGAAAGATCTGGAAAAGATAAATATAATATCATCAAAACAGAGCAATCACAATAAAAACAGAAGTATATAAAAGACATTAACTGCTATATAGTAGTGAATCGTTAGTTACCACAGAGAGTAATAACAGAAAAACCATGCAATGGAAACGAAATACCTAAGAAAGATAGAGGGAATTAGGAAGACCAAGGAAGGGTTGGAACGAGCAAGTACATCAAGCAGCGGAAAGAAAAGGAATAGAATGGAAAGAAATAAAAGTAGCACAAGCTACGCAACAGTGGTAAAGAAGTGTAAAACAAATTAACTAAGACATATTGTAGAGAATAAGTCTGACACCCATAATGGATAAAAGGGGAAAAGATAAATAAAAATAATCTGCTATAATAGGTTGATCCAGGTTTGGTCTATTCCTCTGGCATTTGGTAATTCGCGGTTTTGTCATTTCAATTTGTAATTCGTTTAAAATATTGACTGCATCATTATAAATTGTTTAAAAGATGTGGCAGTATTTTTCCAATTGTTGGATAAAATATCAATAGTGTTATTTATAAAGTTATTAGAGCAAGATTCATTTTATTTATTCTATTTACTCAAAGTCACTGTATTTCTAAAATTATCGGACAAAGAGCATAGGGTAACTGTGAAAATTGGGGTACAAATCGAATCAATTAGCAATTTAGCTTTATTAGAAGATTATCTTCCCATTGCAAGATTAATTCCAATAACTCCACAATGTTTAAAACGCATGTTTATCACATGGTATCTCTTGGACGAGGCTTTAAAAAATTAAATGACTTCTTTAATGGTACCAATGGCATTGCGGGCAGCCTGTACTTGCATACATTTTGATATGGATAAATTTAAAGCATGGTTGAAATATGGTGTTCTAAAAACATTGGACAAGGTTGACTGCAATATAGATACAGCACCCTACAATTCTTCCATCATAACGGAACATCCATCTGTTCCAATTCAAGTATAAGCTCATGAGTAACATCATTATAATTATCATATTTCAAGAGACATTTGTGAAATATGTTTAACGGTTTTCCAAATAATTTCTTAAAGTTGTCACCAGGTGCAATTCGAAATGTAGAATTTCACAAGAATTGCCCTCGTTTGTAATAGATTTTGTATTCAAGAGAGAATCAGCATCACGATGACCTCGTAAGGGAATATTTTGTTTCCCCTAAATATGATACTTTTGATTATTGGTTTTAATCTATGTCTATTTTCTTCAATTTGTCGAAGTCTTTCCATATTTAATTTATTTCTTATATCTCATGATTTTATAAAACAATTTCGCATAAACAATTGAATTTTTTTGGTAATATTTTTATAACACAACATTTTTACCTGATAATTTAGAATATTGAGATACTGTCTGAGATACTTATTTTTGCAATGGCACTTGTTCGTGCAACCAAATTTTGTAAAAAAAGAAGCAATATTTGCAAAAGAATCTGTTTAAATTATTAGAAAACATTAACCAATTAAATTGTTAAATGTTTTCAAGACAAGTAATATTTAATACCCTTCCTCCTTTTTATGTACAGAATAGGGTAACACAAAAGTATCATTTGGTTTTCTTTTACAATTTAAAATTCGAAATTTCTCAGTTTCATTACTAAATTTAACTATATGAATGTAAATTTCAACATTACTATATGTACATGTTGTATGCTCCTTTTTTCTTGCTGGAACAACCTTGTGAAGATTCTACTGTATTCGCTAAATTACAATGAAGATGTAGATGGATGATTTAAATTGACTGTTGACATAGATCGATCTTTATTTGTTGAAGAATCGTTAGTTTTTTTAATTTTCTGAAAAAATTAATACAACGTGGATTATCAATTTTCATTTACTAATTTAATTACAATAAAAATCATCAATAAATTAATTTAAAAGAATGCATATATGTATTATTCCTAAAATCAAAAAAGTACCTTATGTATAATTGATCGAATTATAATAAATTGGTAATTTATCAGCAATCACTAAAAATTTTGGATTTACATGCGACGTGTAAACAGTTTCGGTTTCTATCTTTTACATTTAAACCAAATAAGACAAGAAATATTATAAATTGAACTAAGAATTGTGGATCGCGCTCTATTAACGTAAAACAATGTAACGATTTACGATACCAAAGAGGCGAATAGTATCAATATATGTCGGGTATTATTAGAAAAGGGAACCCCCCGTAATTACCCAATTACCCCCCCCCCCCTGTACCCTGCAGTAAAGATATTTTCAGTAATTAAAATATTTTCAATTAATCTTTAATTATGAGCATTAAGAACTATCAAAGATATAGTACTTTTAAAATAAGATATTTTTAACTAAGACTTAAAATATATTTGAAGTTAAAAACAATGTTACTTTAAAATAAAAACATTTGAAACAGTTTTCACAAAAAAACATTATTAAACATTTTTTTGTAAGGAATAGTTAAAACTCGTTTAAAAGATAAGCCTTATTTTGTCTGCACTCTCATCTCTTCAATCATCGCTTAATTGTCTCAAAACATGGTTTTAAAAGATAAGCCTTATTTTTATAAAATATTTATTACCTCAAAAATTGGGCGCAGTTAAAAAAACAATTGAAATTTCCTAAGAAAAAACATTTGAAAACTTAAAAGCCTAGTTTAAAATTTCCTTAGAATTAGAAAGAATAATTAAACATTTCTTAATATCAGGACATTTCAAAATTTCTCATTGAAAAAACAATTGATTGAAAAAATGAAAGTATAAAATTATCTAAAAGGACGACAATTGAAAAATAGTTAAAAAATATTTTTTTTTAAATTGTTTAGCTTATATTTACCAAAAAAATTAGAAAACAGAAGTGAACAGTTATTACGAAATAGTCGATAACTTGACAAAAACAATTAACACCGGTCTTAACTTACAACTAGTTAGTAATTTTAAATTAAGAACGAAACAATTTTTTTGAATAGACTTATGCCATTCAGTCACGACATGGTTTGCATTTTTAAGGAGAGCTACACTAAGAGGCAATAAAAATAGTTGGAAAAAAAATATTTAAAAATTCTCAAAAAAAGAAATAGTTGAAATAAAAAATAGGTAAATAATTTACTTAAAATTGAATTTGGCTTGTATAAAATAATTAAAAACTTTCTATTAAAAAACATATCAATTCGCTTAAAAATAAAAAGCATTTTATAATTAAAAAAATAAAAGTGAAAATTTGTTACAAAAAGAAAATCACTTAGAAAATAGTTGAATTTGAAAATTTATCAAAAAACAACAGTCTCATTTCTTTAAGTAAAAAAATAGTTAAAAAGTTGCTGAAATTTTACCAATAACAATTTTAAAATAGTGAAAATGTTTTTATATATATACAACATCTTTATTAACAGACAAAAATAAAATACAGATAAGACAAATATAATACATTTATGATGATATGAGTGTTAGGATGTTAGTCTGTTAAATGGCTATCGACCGGCGGTCTTTCAGCCCTGATTTGTCCTTGTCGATGTGTCACGTTAGTCTGTCTCTCATGATGATGATGATGATGGATGATGTGATATGATGAATTCGAAAATAGTAAATGGGGGGGTTTTGAATTTTGGGATTAGGTTAGGATTTCTGCGTAAGCAGTAGAGAGTAAGGATTTGATGGTTGAAGGGGTTTTTGGAAAATTTTTCACTTAAGTATAGAAGGCGTTCCTTGATGGGGATAACAGAGGTAGAGTCATATAGGAATTGGTTAGAGGGATTGTGTAGAGGATTACTGGGGTGTCGGATTTTGGTTAAAGTTCTTAGGGAGGATCACTCGCTAACTTGGATATTGTGGATAGTAAATCCATGCTAAGAAAAACGGTAATAAACATAATAGAAAGTATGCGGAATTAACAAAAAAACACTATTAAATATATAATAATTAAAAAAAAAACACGAAAACATTTGATAAATCTTGTTGTAGATTTACGAAATATTTTCGTGTTTTTTTTAATTATTAGTTAATTTTCTACACCGTTTTTTTACTAAATATCTGTTAAAAATAATAAACATATTAAACTATACTTTTTAAAATTAGTTTTTTTACCAATAAATAAACATATGAAATTTTATGCTTATAGTTAACAAAAACGACTAAATTTTTGGAAAGATCAATAAACATTTTACACAAAACTATAAAAAAATCAATCAAAATACTCTCAAACTAACTTAAAGCATGCCTGGAGATAAAAAAAAAAACAATTGAAAAGTTCAAAACAAAGGAAAACATATAGTGTTGAAATTGATTTTTTTTGAAGCTCACATCCACTACAAAAGTATCTTGCTTCGGCTACTTTGTATTTTTTGTATATAGTGGCTACGTGAAATAAAGAATTGATTGATTTTAACAGTATATAATTTCTTAAAGTTGAAAAGCTGAAATTTTACCACTAAGAATTTTAAAATAAATAAAAAGGTTTTTAAAAAGTTGCACAACACATAAAAAGAACTGAAAAAAAACAATTATTAGGAAATAATTTTGATAGATTTTTTTTTAAATTGTTAATATTCAATTATTTTTTTGTAACGTTTCATATTTCAACAACTGTTGAATTTCTTCTTTTGAATTGCTTTAAAATAGTTAAAATTTTACAGCAAAACAAAAACAATTAATAATTTTCTAAAAAAATATTAAAAATCAGTCTCAAATTTAAAAAATTGTTGAACGCAAAAATAATTTAAATTTTTAGTTAATAATGCTATAAAATCAGATCTAAATTCTATTAAAAATTAATAATATTTATTTAATGAAATCTTGGTGAAATTTTGTTAAAGAAAACATTTATAAAATATAAGAGTAATAATGATAATTAATTACTTTGAGCATTTCTGCACCACAGTTTTACATTATTACCAAGTCAACAGTCAATACTGCACCTGTAAATCAATATTTAATTTACACATTTACAAAATCTATTACAAACGAGGGCAATTTTTGTGAAATTCTACATTTCGAATTGCATCTGGTGACAACTTTAAAAAATCATTTGGAAAACCGTTAAACATATTTCACAAATGTCTCTTGAAATATGATAATTATAATGATGTTACTCATGAGCCTATACTTGAATTGGAACAGATAGATGTTCTGTTATGATGGAAGAATTGAAGGGTTGTTGAATTGATCTATATTGCAGTCAACCTTGTCCAACGTTTTTGGAACACTATATTTCAACCATGCTTTAAATTTGTCCATATCAAAATGTATGCAAGTACAGGCTGCCCGCAATGCCATTGGTACCATTAAAGAAGTCATTTAATTGTTTAAAGCCTCGTCCAAAAGATACCATGTGATAAACATGGTTTTTAAACATTGTGGAGTTATTGGAATTAATCTTGCAATGGGGAGATAATCTTCTAATAAAGCTAAATTGCTAATTGATTCGATTTGTACCCCAATTTTCACAGTTACCCTACACTCTTTGTCCGATAATTTTAAAAATACAGTGACTTTGAGTAAATAGAATAAATAAAATGAATCTTGCTCTAATAACTTTATAAATAACACTATTGTTGTTTCATCCAACAAGGGGAAAAATACTGTCACATCTTTTAAACAATCTATAATGATGCAGTCAATAATTTAAACGAATTACAAATTGAAATGACAAAACCGCAAATTACCAAATGCCAGAGGAATAGACCAAACCTGGATCAACGTATTATAGCAGATTATTTTTATCTATCTTTTCCCCTTTTATCTATTATGGGTGTCAGACTTATTCTCTACAATATGTCTCAGTTAATTTCTTTTACACATCTTTACCACCGTTGCGTAGCTTGTGCTATTTTCTTATTTCTTTCCATTCTATTCCTTTTCTTTCCGCTGCTTGATGTACTTGCTCGTTCCAACCCTTTCTTGGTCTTCCTAATTCCCTCTATCTTTCTTAGGTATCTCATTTCCATTGCATTGGTTTTTCTGTTATTACTCTCTGTGGTTACTCACGATTCACTACTATATAGCAGTTAATGTCTTTTATATACTTCTGTTTTTATTGTTTTTGTAATCCCCTTTTTTAACTAAGAATATTTTCTTTATTGTGTTGTAGATCATTCCTGCTTTGCCTAGTTTTTCATCTTTTTCTGATTCTATCTTCCCTATTTCCTCTATTGTTGATCCCAGGTATTTAAACCTATTTTGTGATTGCTCTCTTTTGATGATATTATATTTATCTTTTCCAGCTCTTTTTAGAATATTTTCAGGTTTTCTTCTGAATCTGCTATTAGTGTTATGTCGTCGGCAAACATTAATACATATTTGCATTTTTAATAGTTTTTAATAGTTCTATACCCTATCTTTGTGCTCTTGGCTCTTTGTTTGCTATTTCTTATTGCTTCGTCATTAAGTAATGCAAATAGTAAAGGGCTTAATATACAACCTTGTCTCAGTCCTGTTTTGGTCTTGAACTCCTCTGATTATTTATTTCCTATTCTTACTTTATTTTTGTTATTTCTTTATTATATTTATTATGCTTTTTTATCCTTCTTGTTTCGAGTATATGTCATATGTCCTCTCTTCTTACACTGTAATACGCTTTTTAGGTTGATGAAGCATATGTGTAATTCTTTTCCCTTTTTAATCATCTTTTCTGTTAATTGTCTCATTATGTATATTAAGTCTTGTTTGCTTCTATTTTTCTGAATCCGTGTTGTTCTTCTCCCAGCTGTTGATCTAATTTTCCTTTTATTCTTGCTTCTATTAACCTAGTAAAAAATTTCCTTGGTTTGATTGTGAGTGTAATACCTCTGTAGTTATCACATATTTTTGTATCTCCTTTTTTGTGTATGGATATTATAATTCCCTTGTTCCATTCCTCGGGTATCTTGTGATTTTTGATAATGTAATTTACTATTTCCAAGGATTCTTCCTTCCCCTTTCTCCCATATATTTAATCATTTCGGCTGTGATGTAATCTATACCTGGAGATTTTCCTAGTTTTATTTTTTTTATTGCTGCCTTCAGTTCTTCGATTCTTATTTCGTTGATTCCTTCCTTTGTTTCACCTTCTACATCTCCATGATGGTCTGTTTCGGTTATTTCATTAAATAATTCTTTCCATCTTTCTAATATCTTCTTTTCTTCTGTTATTACATTACGTTTTTGTCTTTTATACTTGGCGGGGTTAATGTATTTTAATTGCTCATTTGTTTAATAGTGCTGTTAAACATCTTTTGGTTTTCTGTGAACGTTTCTTTCAGTTTCTTACCGAACTGCTCCCAGAATTGCTTTTTTGCTATCTTGAATTTGACTTCCACTATTTTATTTGCTATAATATATCTTCTATAATCTTATTCTTTCCTTGTTTTTATGTAAGTTTTCCAATTCTCTTCTTTTGTTTTTACAAATTGTTTTACCTCTTCTGACTATCACCTGTTTTTCTTCCTCTGTTTGTTTGATATAGTGATTGTTTCACAGCTTTCTTGGGCTGCTTCACTTATGATTTCTTTGAACTTTTTCTATTTGCTTCCTGCTCCTTCTATTTTGTTTGTCTTTTTCTCTATTTTTGATTGGTATTCATTTCTAGTTTCTTTCTTTTCAATTTTTGGCTTTATGTGTTTTTTTTTTTATTATTGTTTTCGACTTCGTATACTTCAAGTTTTCAGCTTCTGTGTTAATTTATATTTTTACCAAGTAGTGGCCGCTCCCTATTTCAGCTTGTCTTTTTACTTTAACATCTTTCACCTTTTCCATTCTTCTGCGTCTATTAAGGAGTAGTCTTTTATTTTTCTTTTCTTGGTCTAACTTCTCTAGTGTGTTTATGTATGTATTTGTGTTTGAATTTTGTGTTCGTCACAATGAGGTT
Organism: Ontholestes murinus; assembly: GCA_963969525.1. Classification (NCBI taxonomy): domain Eukaryota; kingdom Metazoa; phylum Arthropoda; class Insecta; order Coleoptera; family Staphylinidae; genus Ontholestes; species Ontholestes murinus. Next base: position 72,051,680 of record OZ018388.1, read on the forward strand.
GTTTGTTATACATAATTCTATAATTGTTTTTCCATTTTCGTTTCTGTTCTCATCTCCATACTTTCCCCTGTATCTTTTTTGCTCTCTCTCTTCTTTTAGTTCTTCTGAGTTTTTTGCCATTTCTCCTCCACATCGTTCTTAGCTATATTTAGATTTTCCTTCTCCGTGAGTTTTGTCTCTGTTTTCATCTTACTTTGTTTTATTTTTGTATTCTGTTGTTATTACAACGTTTTGTTTCACTGTTTTGTTTTTCTATCTTTTTCTATTCTCCATTGCTCATTTGGAAACCTTGGAATCCATATTTAGGGCTGTCGATATCTCTTTCTCTTTTTGTACTCATTTGTTTCTTTATTTCACTTCCTTTTAGTTTTATATATTTTAACACTACTTATTTACTTTTTTATGGACTTTTGCATGTACGTAGTTCGCTGTTTTAAGTTCCTCTGAACTGAACAGAGGATTATTATCGAATTAATATTTTTTTTCCTCTCCTGAGTTATATTATTACAGATCTGCAATACAGATTTAATAAAGACACGATGAATTTGTCAAATTTAACACAACAATACCTAGTGTTTTATTGATAACAAACTGGCGAAGATTTAGATGCCACTTCAAAATCTGTTGCAACATATTTAAATAAAATTTTACCTGAAAACGTAACATGTGCAGTAGCAATTAAGTCTGAATTGGCATTTTGGAAATTACAATGGCAAAAGAAAAAGAAAATCAAAGAACAATTACCAGAAAATGCTTTAGATGTATATAGAAAATATGACCCGAATATTTACTGAACATAAAAATAATTTTACAAATATTATGTACTCTTCCTGTTAGCGTTGCTTCTGCAGAAAGAAGTTTTTCTGCACTGAAAAGATTCAAATCGTGGCTGCGAGCCACTATGTCTCAAGAAAGTCTAACCGAGTTAGCTGTATTACATATTCATTGATATATGGATATTAATATTGACAATATTATTAAAAAGCAAAGAAAATCGTTTTTTTAATAAATTTAGTTACAAAAATCTGTTTCAAATTTTCCAAAATATTTTATTATGATTTTATATGTGCTATATTTATTTCGGGTGTGATATTATTTTGTTTATATTTAAAAGTAATAGAATTATATTTTATTTATTTATGGAATAAAAAAAATATTTTCATTTTTTCAAATTAACCTTTAAGGATGCTTTAGTTATCGCAATCTGAAATTCGTCAGAACAGAATCTAAAAATTTATCAAAACCCTCACCCCGTGAAGATCGAGAGGAACTCGTGCGCTCTAAACTAATATTTGCTTATGAACTCAAGGGCAAAATTTCGAGCGATTACATGAATCGTCCAGTCCATTATTTATTTTATTAATCTAATGTTTATTTACAGTACTATCTTAATCAGTTCCAGTTATTGCAATTGCAAACACAATCAATTACATTATTTTACGTGTGAATAATCTCGGTGTGTGATTAATGCAAAACTATTTATGAACTACTTTATCTATGCGCTGGCAAACTTCCCGTAATTAACTGCTGATATTAAAATTATATAATATGTAAATAGTAATATTAAAATGCCGCAGTTTTCATGATGCCAGTGTACTGTTGCAATTAGTATCTTACTGTTAATGAAGAAAGAATTTGTCGGATGCAATATGTGACGGATGTCGTAAACGAAGCGCGCCGCTTACAGCAAGAAGTAATTATCAATAACAAAGTAAAGTACGCGATCCATCGCAGATTCATTGAGCAATTTCCAGACGGCAGACGGATTCTGATTCGGACGACTACGACTCTGCAGAGATGGCGCGAAATGGGAACCGCGGCGGCGCGCATGCCTGACGCGACGGAGGGACTACTTTATGTCGCGTCTAGTGTCCACCTCGAAACTAATAAAGTACGTCTTGATAGCACCCGAAATTTTCTATGCCTGTTTAGTCAGTGTCCGGATGCGGAATTGTCAAGGTGTCAACTTCTGAAATTGTTTAGTTTACAAGTAAATCGCGTTGTTTAACAATAGGGGCGTGGTTAAGCCGGCTCCGTTGCCGGCGATCGTGTAGCGTGTTCCGAACGATTTCCCTCTAGTTGTGTTGCTTGTGTAGTCGTTGCCGAACCATCTTCGCTGCTGGGCGTATACGTCTTCATCGAAGCTCTACTCTTATATCTTAAGCATGTATACAAAGTTGAATGTAGAGCCGAAGAAGTGTGGTTTTGTTGGTAACGCGACATTTATATCTTCGTTAGTTTGTTTCGTCCTCTACACACCGTGCGTCAGAAAAAAACTGAGAAACTAGGACTTTATTTAAAAACAAAAACACACACACACCAAACAGTTCTCGTAAAAAAAGTGCTTTAATTGAATATACCTCGACGTAGTTTTTTTTAGGTGAGTACAGAGTTTTTAATGCTGTGCCGCGCCCGAAATTTAAACTATCGTGAATTGTGGAATTTTTCCGAAGCATATGCCGGCGTGAAGTCGTGAAGTCCATGTGCTGCCTTCACCTCGCACTCGAGCCGGCTACGTGGCTTCCACACTATATGCATATTTCGTATTCGTCCACTTTCTACTTAATGTACCGCGGATTTTTAAAGGAATTAATTATAGCCGTGCCGTACAATATTACGCAATGTTACCGCTTTATTATTATTTTATTTCTTCTTCTTTACAGCTAGCTGCCGTTTTAGGCGGGAGCGTACAGCCAGGGCATTTTGTGATATTAGTGATAGTGAACTTTTAGACTTTAAGGAAACCCTCTTTTTTTTGTTGTTGTAAACATACGCTTTTTTAAATCGGACGATATGACGAGTCATCTGGAAATGTGCGATTACAACCCTCCGATGGAGTTCGTGCTTTCCGACGATATATGGAACAAATTCGAGCTGCCCCTTCTGGAGGGGTTGATGATGGACAGCGGATACGGTGAATTCGAGGTGGACACGTCGTTCACCTCGCTGTTAAGTTGCGACGATTTGTTGAGTGACATCCGTAACCACGACTGCATGTGGGCAGGACACTGCGGTAGCAAGGAGCACCCGGCCGACGAGCTGAAACCCATCAGACCGCTGATACCGCCGATGCCCGTGGTGACGCCGGCGTCGAGGCCGAACTCCTCGTCGATACCGGCCGGCCGCAGTCTGCTCCTCAAAGCCCAGAACCAGCCGCAGATTCCGCAACAGACACCTGTGCCGGCGGCGAATCTGCCGTTGCTGCCCAGTCTCGACTCGCCGCCGAATTCCGACGACGAGGACGTCAAAGTCAAAACGGAAACGCTCCAGCTGCTCCAGGACGCCATCTCCGAGTGCGACCTGGAGGACGACAGCGATCTCTACGATTACTTCGAGGACGACGAGATCCTCGACCCGGTCGAGGAGCCCCAGCAGCAGCAGCAGCAACATCAAAGACCCGCCACGAACGCGACTGCTGCAATCAGCGACCACTGTTACCATAAAGATAAGAACGCTTCCATGCGGATGAATAACCTCGGCTTAGAGACTCCTTCAGATTCAGGTAAGCGAATAATTTATGCATAAGGCTTCACGTACAACCTTATTTACTCGCGTTCTGATCTCATACTTTACACTCGGAAAAAGTATTTACCCGCTCGTTTATAACACAAACATAACAATGTTGCTTTTTTTACACAAGTGGTCTTCATCAATATATACCTTTTTAATAATATCAGTAGCTTTAATATGTGATTATATTATAAACACATCCGTTATTATTTTATTTTGTTTTATAAAAATAACAATACTTATATTATACTATATATTCTACATAGGGAAAGTAAAAATTATGTTAATTATTTTTAAGTCACAGGGAAATTGTATATAAAACGTAGTATACGCAAATATTAGCACTAGTTTATATTTTTAGGTTCAAAACCATGTCTATCCGTATTTTGAGATTCAAAATTCGAAAAAGTGTTCCCTATATAGAGAAAGTAAAAATTAAAATAAACTGAGGTACCACAACACAAATAATTACAATTTTTAGAGATACAAATTTTTCATATAATTTTTGATGATGTTTTACTGATTGAAGGGTGGGATAGAGGCCGCCCACCCACCCTACATATACATATAAACTTTAATTCCTTATCGTCTCGCGGTTTCCAAAAAACAATAATTACAAAACTTTTTGAGTAAAAAAGAAATTAAAAAGGTAAAAATTTTGAATGACTAACTTTTAATCTAAATTAGAGGGTTTGATTGTTTTTAACAGCCAAATCATCAACAATTAACAATTAAAGTAATCATGTGTATGTAGGGTGGGTGGGTGGCCACTATCCCACCCACCAATCAGTAAAACATAAGCGAGGGTTTTAATTAAAAGTGGTAAAATAAATAAACAAAAATAATTGCAATTTTTAGAGATTTATTCATACACATTTATCAAATAATTTCTGATGATGTTTTACTGATTGGAGGGTGGGATAGAGACCGCCTACCCACCCTACATATACATATAAACTTTAAATCCTTATCGTCTCGCTGTTTCCAATAAAATTAATTACAAAACTTTTTGAATAAAAAAGAAATTCAAAAGGTAAAAATTTTGAGTGAGTAAATTAGTAAAAATTTTATGCTTGATGGGTGGGCAGACTTTAAATCTAAATTAGATACGATTAGCTATGGAAATTCATTTATATTTAAACTGAAATTTTGATTTTCTATTTTTTTTATTACATACAAGGTTTTATTGCTTTTTAAGCGGCAAAATCATCAACGATTAGCAATTAAAGTTCTCATGTATATGTAGGGTAGGTGGGTGGCCTCTATCCCACCCTCCAATCAGTAAAACATAAGCGAGGGTATTAATTAGAAGTTGTAAAACGTAAACACAAAATAATGACATTTTTTAAATTGATGTATTCATACAAATATTTCAAATAATGTTTGATGATGTTTTAGTGATAGAGGCCACCCACCCACCCTACACGTACATATAAACTTTAATTCCTTATCGTCTCGCGGTTTCCAATGAAATTAATTACTAAACTTGAATTTAAAAAAAATAAAAAGGTAAACTTTTTTAGTGAGTAAATTAGTAAAAAATTGATGCATGATGGGTGTGCAGACTTTAAATCTAAATTAGATAAAATTAGCTATGGAAAGTCATTTATATTTAAACTTAAATTTTGATTTTATTTTATTTTTTATTACGTAAAGGGTTTGATTGTTTTTAGCAGCAAAATCATCAACGATTAGCAATTATAGTTAACATGTATATGCAGCGTGGGTGGGTGGCCTCTATCCCACCCTCCAATCAGTAAAACATAAGCGAGGGTTTTAGTTAAAAATTACAAAATGTAAACAAACACAAAATAATTACAATTTTTAGAGATTTATTCATACAAATATTTCAAATAATTTTTGATGATGTTTTACTGGTTGGAGGGTATGATAGAGGCCACCCACCCACCCTACATATACATATAAACTTCAATTCCTTATCGTCTCGTGGTTTCTAATAACATTAATTAAAAAACTTTTGGAATAAAAAAAAATTCAAAAGGTAAACATTTTGAGTTAGTAAATTAGTAAAAATTTTATGCTTGATGGGTGGGAAGACTTTAAATCTAAATTAGATAAGATTAGCTATTGAAAATCATTTATATTTAAACTTAAATTTTGATTTTGTATTATTTTTTATTACATACAAGGTTTTATTGCTTTTTAAGCGGCAAAATCATCAACGATTAGCATTTATAGTTATCATGTATATGTAGGGTGGGTGGGTGACCACTATCCCACCCCCCAATTAGTAAAACATAAGCGAGGGTTTTGGTTAAAAGTTGTAAAATGTAAACAACACAAAATAATTGCAATTTTTAGAGATTTATTATTATAAATTTATCAAATAATTTTTGATGTTTTAGTGACTGGAGGGTCGATAGAGGCCACCCACCCACCCTACATATACATATTAACTTTAATTACTGATCGCCTCGCAATTTACAATAACATCAATTACAAAACTTTTTGAATAAAAAAAAAATTTAAGGTAAATTTTTGAGTGAGTAAATTAAGAAAAATTTGAAGCCTGATGGGTGGACAAACTTAAAATCTAATTTAGGTAAGATTACCTATGGAAAATTTATTTAAAGTGAAATTTTGATTTTGTTTTATTTTTTATTGCATAAAGGGTTTGATTGTTTTTAAGCAGCAAAATCATCAACGATTAGTATTTAAAGTTATCATATATATGTAGGGTGGGTGGGTGGCCACTATCCCACCCTCCAATCAGTAAAACATCAGTGAGGGTTTCAGTTAAAAGTTGTAAAATGTAAACAAACAAAAATAATTGCATTTTTTAATTGATATATTCATATATATTTTTCAAATAATTTTTGATGATGTTTTACTGATTGGAGTGTGAGATAGAGGCCACCCACCCACCCTACATATACATATAAACTTAATTCCTTATCGTCTCACGGTTTTCAATAAAATTAATTACAAAACTTTTTGAATGAAAAGAAATTCAAAAAGTGAAATTTTTGAGTGAGTAAATTAATAAAAAAATTAAGCATGATGGGTGGGCAGACTTTAAATCTAAATTAGATACGATTAGCTATGGAAATTCATTTATATTTAAACTTAAATTTTGATTTTGTTTTGTTTTTATTACATAAAGGGTTTGATTGTTTTTAGCAGCAAAATTATCAACGATTAGTATTTAAAGTAATCATGTATATGTAGGGTGGGTGGGTGGCCTCTATCCCACCCAGCAATCAGTAAAACGTAAGCGAGGGTTTTGTTAAAAGTAAAATATAAATAAACACAAAATAATTACAATTTTTAGAGATTAATTCATACAAATTTTTGAAATAATTTTTGATGATGTTTTACTGATTGGAGGGTGGAATAGAGGCCAACCACCCACCCTACATATACGCATAAATTTCAATTACTGATAGTCTCGCGTTTTCCAATAAAATTAATTACAAAACTTTTTGAATAAAAAAGCAATTAAAAAGGTACATTTTTTAAGAGAGTAAATTAGTAAAAAATTGATGCCTGATGGGTGGGCAGACTTAAAATCTAAATAAGAGAAGATTAACTAGGGAAAGTCATTTGTATTTAAACTTAAATTTTGATTTTGTCTTATTTTTTATTACATAAAGGGTTTGATTGATTTTAGCAGCAAAATCATCAACGATTGACAATTAAAGTTATCATGTATATGTAGGGTGGGTGGGTGGCCTCTATCCCACCCAGCAATCAGTAAAACATAAGCGAGTGTTTCAGTTAAAAGTTGTAAAATGTAAACAAACAAAAATAATTGCATTTTTTAATTGATGTATTCATACAAATATTTTAAATAACTTTTGATGATGTTTTACTGACTGTAGGGTGAGATAGAGGCCACCCACCCACCCTACATATACATATAAACTTTAATTCCTTATCATCTCGCGGTTTCCAATAAAATCAATTAAAAAACTTTTTGAATAAAAAAGGAATTGAAATGGTAAATTTTTTGAGTGAATAAATTAGTAAAAAACTGATGGGTGGGTAGACTTTAAATCTAAATTAGATAGGATTAGCTATAGAAGGTGATTTATATTTACATTCAAATTTTGATTATGTTTTATTTTTTATTACATAAAGGGTTTGATTTTTTTGCAGCAAAATCATCAACGATAAGCAATTAGTTATTATGTATATGTAGGGTGGGTGGGTGGCCACTATCCCACTCTCCAATTAGTAAAACATCAGCGAGGGTTTTTGTTAAAAGTTGTTAAAACAAAATAATTGCATTTTTTAATTGATTATTCATACAATTATTTCAAATAATTTTTGATCATGTTTTATTGACTGTAGGGTGAAATAGAGGCCACCCACCCACCCTACATATACATATAAATTTCAATTACTGATAGTCTCGCGGTTAGGAATAAAATTATAATATTCTTTCGTTTATTTGTTTTAACAAAACGTAAATATTTTCAGTGTTAAAATGCATTTTCTCCACCACTACAGAAATCTTTTTTTTGTTTCGTTTAAATATTTCTAAATAATCTTATACATATATATTTTTTAGTGGTTAAAATTAAGCACACAAATATCATTTGATGATATAATAATCGCGTGATTATTTATTTATTTACTTTTTTTCCAACTGACCTTTTCTTGATATTCTATACAAAACCTATTTGTGTTTTGTGAAAATATCAACATGTTACATACATTCTGTAGCAATTACGCTGAGAGACCTTGTGAAATTGCATTTGAATTGGTATAATTTCGTTCGAATAAATTACGCTTTCTCGCAGCATGGATTTTACTTTTCAATAAAATAAGCAATTGACAATATAATTATTTGATATTTAGCATTTATTATTAATATTTTACTACGTGGTAAAGGTCGCAACTATTCCCTTTCATTAACAAATTTCGATAGATTTTTTTAGAGACAGAAACTTTCTGAAGTCATTTTTGAAGCAGTATTCTTATCCAAAACTAGTAATAGTTTTGGAAAAGTAGGTATTCATTCAGCAAAAGTTTTTAATTACGATTTTCGATATCATTGTTCCTGAACATCGGTCGAAATAATTAAAAACTCGTCCAATTTATTATCAGAACCAGGAACTCACCTGTGCGCGCCCATAGACACGGTCGGAAAAGATAATAACAGATTACATAAATAAATAATAAGTCGCCGTGTTTATGAATTATTCAAATCGCGGTTTGGGAGGGGCGGAGGGGGGTCAGCAATGATAGCGCGGTGGGTCCCGGTGGGCCACGCTTTCAAACGGCGCGGAGGGATTTTTCGAAAATGAATTCAATGCAAATATAATTGCGTACACCCGACGACATCATTGTTCGCATCGAGTTCCCGCCACCGGAAACGTCTCTTGTAACATGATACTTTTTTTTCCTCCATGTGCCATCGCGTCTGGTATGTACGGGGTGTCGAGGGGAGGGGAGTGTATTCAGATGCAGAAAGATGATTTTGGGTGTTTGTGATTAATGTTGGGAAGCACATTTGGTTTCTGTGGAAAGTGGATGATGCGATGATGATTTTAATTAGGGTACACCATTAAGAATTGGTATTATTATTACTGCACCCAAGTAGGAATGTAATCTAAACTCAACCCACCGATTTCAGTGCGGTGCGGCTTGTTTTCTCTTGAACTCTCTCGCTTTAATTAAGCCTTACAAATATCTTATCGCAAGCCAGATCTACATTCACATTCCTCATCCGCGCGTCACAAACAATACTGCCGGTATTAAAATCAATTTCTGTTTAGAGTGTGATTCATGCAGTTTATCCGAAGCTGTTTTCTGAGGAAAAACGGTTGTATAACGGCGAGAGGCGCCAAGTGCGCCGCCTCCCCCGCCGCCACCCTTCCCCCCAACCTCGCTGACAGCCTGGCCAAGCCATGAAACTTGTTAATTGGAATTTCTGAGCAGCTCCGTCAGACTTCTTGGAAGGAATGCACCGGCTTTTATGCAAAACTTGCGCGCGTTGCGCCGCATCGGCCACCACCCATCGTCTTCCCGCCTAAATTGCGCGCGCACTTTACTACGCACGCCGATCAATCTCTCTCTCCATTCAATTTGCATCGCGTGGGACGCGAGGGCGAGGGGGAGGGTTGGGATGGGATTCCTACTACTACGGTAATCGGAATCTGCTGCAATAGGCGTACTGCAGCGTTTTATGTGCCCACCGACTAAAGTTCTTCAGGGTGGCGTTCTGCCAGGTCTTATTACTAGCGCATTCTCCGCATCCACTTTTCGTGCGTCCAATTCTGAATTGCAAAAAATGACTGCATCGAAAGAGTATGGTTCAAAATTCCCACGACCACGTACTTAAGAGCCAAACTAAAAAACACAAATCTACTCAACTTTTACACCAACATTGTCGTAACCAAAGGGGCACAACCTTTAAATTGGATATAACTATTATGTCTATATAGTCATACAATCAAAAGCCTTACAAAGTTTATAGTGTATATAGCCATGTTTTTACTATAACGAATTTTTCATTTATGACATAAATTTTGTGGTGGAAATTGAAAAATCAAAACCATTCATCATTGCTTTAGAGTGACAGGTGGATCCTTTAAAATAACAAGCTCATTAACATACACAAATAACACGGCGGAAGGACCACGTGTTCGATACCCAAAAACACACCAAGTACTACTTCTAAAAAAATCAAAAAAATACATTTTAAGAAAACACTGTTCGTCTTCAATTCATCTCAATAAAATCCACCGTATCGCGTGTAACATTTAAATTGTGCTATTTTCGCCTTGATAACCTTGACTCCATTCCACTGCCAATTTTTTTTTTTTTTTTTGTTCTTTCTTTATTAATCTGCATTAAAAAAGAGCGCAAATCAAGTGCCGCCACCGGAGATATGCCCACCGTTACATAATCTCTCGTGAGTGATAACATCTACAACAATTCATGTGACCAAAAAAAAAAAATCATGCGCGAACGTATTTCCTTATCGCATCCGCATTGAATAACGCAAATACTTGGCGCCAAGGATGATAAGTAGCCACGCGCTTAGCGCCGACGACTGAAATAGTAAATTCTCGTCGGTTTCAAAAAAAAGTTTTTTTATCGAATTCCTTTGATAAGCATTGGTATTCAGCCGAGACTTCTTAAATAATTATTATTGATTATAGAAAATAACAACAGTTTTTTTTCTAAACACATATAAAACAACACTAAAATTTTAGTGGTAAAAAACAAAGTAAACGTTTTGTTTAATTTTCCAAGATGTATCGCGTTATGTTAACGCCTCAACCATTAATCAATTAATATAGTAAGTGTTTATATCATGGATTACCACGTAGTAACGGTCGCGACCATCTTCATGATTTTATTTTCTAAATTTTGAGGTTAGAATTTTTTCCTCCTTTGTAGTAAAAAAAAAGTTGTAAGATCGACTAAAATGTTTCTAAATCATCTTATCTCTGCAACATTAACTCAATAATCAATTTTTTTTTTATTAAAGCCCAAAAGATATTTTCTAAAGTAATTTTCGCTATTACTTGAAACAGCTTCCAGAAAGATCATAGTTTCTAAAGTTACTCCAAATGCATCGAGAGTATTTAGAAACTATATTGTATGAAAACTGCATATTTTCTTGATATTCTGCATTAACTTCTAAAGCATTTGCACTTCATGCGAAGATTATTTGATAGATGTGACGAAAGATAAATTCTGAAAGTAGCTTTATCTTTTGATTAGGCATAATAGTAAAACAATTGACCAATTTTTGATATCGTTCTTTAACTTTTAAATTTTTAACTTGTATGTGAAACCAGATTATTTCATAGATGCCTTGAAAAATTTTCCAATATTTCTCAAAATTGACCAATTACTATATACATAAAATGATCTACAATTACCTAAAATTGACCAATTTTTAATATCCTTCGTTAACTTAATTTTTAGGACTTACATACAACCAGATTATTTCATAGATGCCTTCAAAAATTTTCCAGTATTACTCAAAATGGAACAATCTTAGGCAAATGAGTAAAAGCATGGATTAATCGATTTTGATTTTGAGTAATTTTAGAAAATCTGCTTTACTAATTTTTCGAGGGATTGGTAAAAGTTTCAATTTTTTTCTTTGGTTCTATTCAACTGTTTTAATGCGATATTTTTGTCAATCTTCGTTTTTTAAAATTGTTTTAAACAATTTGCGATGAGTTCAGCTATTTTTTTAAATTTATTTTTGTATTTCAACTATTTTTTCTATTTTCAATTGTGCGACAAATTTATTTGTTTTTTTAATTCTTTTCTGACACTTTCTTTGTTATTTTTTTAAATTCAATTTTTTACATTTCCAATCGTTTCTAAACTACTTGCGAAAATTTTAACTTTTATTGATAATTATTTGAAGTTTCTACTAATTTTACATTTTCAGCTCCTTTTTAACATTTAAACTGTTTTTAAGGTGTACTTTTTTACGTTTATTCTATCAGTTTTCAACGTTTTGCGAAATTTATAGAATTTATAAAATCTTCAACTTTTTCTTCTCTTTTTGAAACTCTAAACTGTTTTTTTTTATCAATTTTCTTTTTCTTTTCATTTTAAAATTTTCATTTGTTTCGATATTCAATTGTTTTTTTTTTTTAAATTTTTGCAATTTTTAGAAACTTCAACTGTTTTTTTTTTAAGTTTAACTATTTTTATGTTTATTCTTTCGGTTTTCAACTGTTTTGAATATTATAGAATCATCAACTTTTTTAACATTTTATATTCATATTTGAAACTCTTAATTATCAATTTTTATTTTCTTTCCTATTAGTGATTCGTTTGTTTTTAAACGATTTCTCTTTCGATTTTTTCAATTGTTTTTTTTTAATTTGTGCAATTTTTGGAGACTTCAACTGTTTTGTTTTAAGGTTAACTTTATTTGCGAGTTTTTACGTTTGTTCTTTCGGTTTTGAACAGTTTGCGAAATTTATAGAATCTACAACTTTTTTGACATTTTGTATCCTTTGTTGAAACTCTTGACTGTTTTTATTTGTTTTGGTCAATTTTCTTTTTCTTTCCTTTTCGTGATTCAGTTGTTTTTAAACTATTTCTCTCTTCTATTTCGATTTTCAATTGTTTTTTTTGTAATTTTTCAATTTTTTGTTTTTGGAAATTTCAACTTTTTTAACATTATACATTTTCTTTTTTAACTCTTAACTGTTTTTATTTTTTGGCCAATTTTCTTTCCTTTTCATGTTTTACTTGTATCTTAAACAATTTCTTCTTAAGATTTTCATTTCTTTCGATATTCAATTGTATTTCTTTTAATTTTTTGCAATTTTTAGAAACTTCAAATGTTTTTTTAAGATGAACTTTTTGCGAGTTTTTATGGTTATTCTTTCAGTTTTTAACTGTATGTATTTTTTGGTCAAATTTCTTTTTCTTTTTTTTACGCGTTTCACTTGTTTTTAAACTATTTCTTTTTAATATCTACTTTTATTTCTTTCAATATTCAATTGTTTTTTTTTAATTTTGCAATTTTTATAAACATCTACTGTTTTTTAAGGTTAACTCTTTTTGCGATTTTTCATGTTTAACGGTTTTTTGCGATTTTTTTAAAATGTTTTTCAGTTTTCAATTGTTTCATTTTTCTGGTCAATTTCCTTTTTCTTTCCTTTGCGTGTTTCAGTTGTTTTTAAATTACTTCTTTTTAAGATTGTCATTTCCTTCGTTATACACTTGTTTTTTTTTTATTTTAGCACTTTTATAAACTGTTTTTAAGATTAAACTTTTTTTGTCAATTTTTGTATTTATTTTTTCGATTTTTAACTGTTTACGAGATTTCTTTCCTTTTCGTGATTCAGTTAAACTATTTTCAAACTTTTTTGACATTTTGCATTCTTTTTTTTAGACTCTTAGCTGCTTTTATTCTCTCGTTAATTTTCTTTTTCTTTCCTGTTTTTACTTTACTTTTCCTTAAGATGTTCACTTCTTTCGATATTCAATTGTTTTTTTTTAATTTTTACAGTTTTAGAAACTTTAACTGTTTTTATTTTAAAGTTAACTTTTTTGCGATTTTTTTCATGTTTATTCGTTCGGTTTTCAACTGTTTGGAAAATTATAGGTTTTATAGAAACTTTAAGTTTTTTGTCATTTTACATTCTTTTTTGAAACTCTTAACTGCATTTTTGTCAATTTTCTTTTTCTGTTCTTTTCATATTTCACTTATTTTTAAAATTGTTTGTTTATAAGATTTTTTTCTTTAGATAATCTATTGTTTTTTTTCTTTTTGTTTGTTTGTTTTTTTAGAAACTTTTTTGCCAGTTTTTATATTTTAAACGACTTTTAGAAAATTTGAAAATTTTATATTATTTTTTGGCACTAAGTTAACTGTTTTTGCGAGTTTTTATGTTTTTTCTTTAATAGAATCTTCAACTTTTTTTTAGACATTTTACATTTTTTTTTGAATTTTTTTTTCAACTGTTTGTATTTTTTGGCCAATTGTCTGTTTCTTCCCTTTACGTATTTCATTTGTTTTTTTTTTTAATTTTTACAATGTTTATAATTCTCTTAGAAACTTCAACTGTTTCTTTAAGGTTAATATTTTTGCGATTTTTTATATTTATTCTTTCGGTTTTCATCTGTTTGCGAAAATGATAGAAAGAATTTATAGAATCTTCAACTTTTTGATATTTTACATTCATATTTGAAACTGTTTTTTTTTGTATGGTCAATTTTCTTTTCGTATTTTTTTTAAATATTTTCATTTCTTTCGATATTCAATTGTTTTTTTTTTAACTTTTACAATTTTTAGAAACTTTTTTGTTAGTTGGTTTTCATCTGTTTGCGAAAATTATAGAAATAATTTATAGAATCTTCAACTTTTTGACATTTTACATTTATTTTTTTTGTTAATTTTCTTTTTCCTTTCGTTTCATATTTCTTTTGAATATTTTCATTTCTTTCGATATTCAATTGTTTTTTTTTATTATTTTTACACTTTTTAGAAACTTTTTTGCTACTTTTTATATTTTAAACGACGTTTAGAAAATTCGTATGTTCTTATAAAATTTTATATATTTTTTGGCACTCGATTTTCTTTACATTTTTTTTTTTCAGTTTCACTTTTGATTTTCAATTATTTTTATTGAACAGTTCTTTTTTAAATTTTTGGCATTGTCGACTGTTTTTGACAATTTTTTGACCAACTATTTTGGTTTATCTGCTTTTGACAATTTTTAGTAAGTTCACTTGTTTTTTTTTAACATTTACAATTTGTGACTGTTCATTTATCAAAGATACTCATTTCTTTCGGTTTTCATTTATTTTAGACAAATTCGCATGTTCTGACATTTTACATTTTTTTTTTTTGTCGACATTCGATTTTATTTCCTTTTCTATTTTCAGTTTTGATAACATGTAACTGTTTTTTTTAGGATTTTCGCTTCTTTCAGTTTTCAATTTTTAACCAATCAGTGAAATGGTTAACTCTTTTTGATACATTTTTTTTTAGAAAATTCAACTGTTGATTTTTGTAATTTTTATTAACATTTTTAATGTTTTTTTATAAAACATTTTTACTGCTTTTTGTCAATTCTTTTTTTTTTTGGCTTATCTATTTTAATTATTTACTGTTTTACAATTTTTAGAAGTTCAACGAAAATTCAACTGTTGAATTATTAAAAATTTTTATTAACATTTTTTTTTATAAAACTTTTTCACTGCGTTTTGCAAGTTCTCTTTTTTTGGCTTATGATTTTAATTATTTGAAAACTAAGAGAGAATAACATCTTTATTCGAACACTTTTTTACAAACACAGTTTATATGGAAATACAGGTAATAAAACAATATGGTTAGTCTGTCCGTTTGGGCTATCGACCATCGGTCTTTCTGCCCTTTTAAAACTATTTACCGTTTTTTTACAATTTTTAGAAGTTCAACTCTTTCCAAGCATTTCGAATTTCTTTGTTAACATTTGAACTGTTTTCTTTTAATTGCAGTTAAACTTTTCAATATTTTGCTTTGTAATTTTTATTTGTTGCTATTTACCTGCAAAATTATTTGCTAAAAGTTTAGCTGTTTAAAAAAAAACCTCACAATTAAAAATTATTTTCTAAAATTTAAGTTACTTTTTATATTTTTCACATTTTATGTTTCTTCTACAGATTAACTTCTTTTATCACTTTACCTTTTCGAATTTCTGCAACTGTTTTTTTCTATTTTTACACTGTTATTGGTATTTCAACTTTTATTTATATAAAATAAACTGTTTAATTGTCTATTTTCGTTTTTTCTTGGGTTTTCGATTTTCAATTGTTTTTACAATGATAATTAAAAAAATTAAAATCGAAAAATCATGAAAATAGACAAATAAAAATGTTATTATACCTGTTTGTTACATTGTTTAGGAAGTCAACTTTTTATTAATATTTTCATTCTCATTTTGACACTTAAACTGTTTTTGTTATAATTATATATTAATTTTTATTACTTTTAATTTCACATTTTCGTTTTTATTAGATCGCTAAAAGTTCAACTTTTTTTGTAAAGTTAAATAAGCTTTTATTTTGACATTTTAAACTTATCTTTTCACGATTTAATTATTCTTTTTAATATTTTTCTAGAATGTTGAATATTTCCAGATTTTTTTTTTAAACTGACAGATTTGAATTGACGAGGCAGATACGTGATGAAACTCCATAACAAATTGAAATAAAACAACACAGTTTCACCGAAACATGTTGCAGTGTTCAGCAATAAAGGTGAAAACCCTCCTAACTGTTTTGTTTTTTTTTAAACTGACAGATTTTGTCTTTTTTTTTTTTTAAATAAACTTTTTTTTCACAAATTTTATGTTATAATAAAACATTTTTAATTTTTTTAAAACTATTTGAGAAGGATTTTCTTAAACTCATTTTCAAAATTCTGTTAGCTGTTTTTTTTTTAAATTTTCTAGTTAACACCTTTTAAGCTGTTCAATTATCTTTGACATTCTTATTGACAACTTTGACAGATTTCCTTTGGAATCGAGAGTTTCTTCAATATAAGTTTTAGCCGAATTCTAGAAATAAATAGTTTATTTTTGTTTTAATTTCGAATTAATGGTAACAAATTAGGGGATTATGAATTCTTAGTTTCTTGGATATAAATTTTGCCCTGTGAATATTCATTTAAAAACACCCGGTATATATAATTAAGCAGAATACTCACACAACATATTTTAGAAAACGAAATTCACATTAATTGATTGATGAGGCTGATAAATGTTGAAAGTTCATCTTCACTATGAATAAAACTATATAGAAACCATTTCTTCGCCTGAAGAAGCCACAGTGTGGCGAAACAATTGTAGCGTCTTACAATATATTTTTGAAAGTAACTACATATATAGTTTTATTCATAGTGAAATTCACATTCTTACGCCTGTAAAATAAAACCAAAAATAGAAACATGTCATTACGGTGATAATACAACGACATCAAAATAACGGAACGTGGGAAGCTCTTACATAATCACGAACACGAATTATATATTCAACATGTATAATTTATTACATATTTTTTTTTACGAATCGATAATCATTGCCACGGCTTTGATATAAGTTGCTCTTTTTCTTAATTAAAAACAGCTGATGTGAACGTTCGGGTTGTTGTGCCAATTGACGTTTGATGTAAGAAGTCAACGCGCTTTTCGGCGTAGGCATGCCAAGCCAAAACGAAACGAAACGAAAAAAAAAGATAAAATCGGCGCTTTGAAAATTCACACAATTATAAACTGGGGCGAAATGTGCGATTGTAAAGTCTAATTCTGCTCCCGACACGCGTTATCCTTATCTCCGAATTAGTTTGCTGCTCCTCCAAGGCGTTCATTTCCATATCTTAATGGAATTTCATCAGACAAACTAATTAGGTTGCGGCTGTCAAAAAGTAACAACACACAAAAAAATGAAACGGGAGCATCGGAATATGTCAATTGATAATAATGTCTTATTATTTCGCATTGGGTCAATCTCATGCAATAAGGTTAATTAGACTTGTATAAATAGACAGATGAAGGAGAACACTCAGTTATTTGTTTTAAACAGGAATTAATAGTAAAAGCGTACATTCAAAACATGTTTATTTTGTTGAAACTCAATAAACTTAAAAACAAAAAAATGTTGACTACAAGCACTATAAAATTTTTGGCCACCATCATGTCTAGCTAACTCTAAACTCCCTTAAATCTCTTCAATAACAAATAAAACGTATGAAAGAAGTTAAAAGATGTTGGCCTACTTTTTGGACAAACCTTAAACATTTTGAACGAAGAAGGAAACACGATTACTTTGTTTAACGACGTTATTGTAATTTGGTAATGTGGTAAAGCAAAGTAATCGTGTTTCTTTCTTCGTTCAAGATGAAGGTTTGTGCAAAAAGTAGGCCAACATATTTATTAACTTCATTCCTACGTTTTATTTGTTATTGAAGGGCTTTAATGGCCTTGACTGATAATCCTTATCCAGACATGATGGTGGCTAAAAATTTTGTAGTGCTTGTAGTCAAAATTTTTTTGTTTTTAAGTTTATTGAGTTTATGAAATTCATTCAGCATTCATTGAAAGAATATCTTTACATCTGAATCTCCTTAATTTTTTAACGATTACGTAATTCATTTAAAGACCGTTCAACTTCTAAATTACAATTTATGCATAGTGTGCGCGGGTAGTAGCCGTGAAATTTGCATGTGTGCAGACAATGACGATTCTGTGAAGAGCTCGGTTCCAGTCTGCTCACGGTGGCTCTGCCACCGTGTGGAGGAGCAGTGTTGTTTCTTCTTTTTTGCGATTTTCTCTCTCGCCGCGGCGACATGGAAATTCCGCGCGAATTCGCTTCCGCGAACGCACTCGAAGTTCTAAAAATACCGCGGCACATGTGAATCGTAATTACGTGCGAATTATTGTGAACTGGGCCAGTGGTTGTGATTCACCCGTCCGCGCCTCCGCCCACGCTTTCGATTTAGAACGATGACAAATCTAACGCTCCCTTTGGTCCGTACCTCTCGACTTCCTGTTGCTATTTACCTGCAAAATAAACACACTGCGGCGGTTTGTTTGTTTTCTTTTTAATGTTCTTATGATAAAAGTGTTTAGATTGCGGCCTGAGTCATGTATTTATTTATACATCCCTTTTTATTACATCTAAATAGTTTTTTTCTGTTGTATGCTGAAACGAGTGTTTACGATTAAAACAAACAACAGATTTTAGTTAGTTGTGATATATGTGTTGGTCGCACACACTTCATTCATAAATCCCATTCATAATCGCAACACCCACCAGCCTACCTTAACCACACGTTTGCATTGGCATTGTGGTTTTAATTGAAACATCGATAATTCCTCGGGTCAATTGCCCGTCTTTCCCACCGCCGGCGAATTATTTTCGGCTGCGCACGCTGCGACCGCCGCCGCCGCTGCAGCGGAAACGATTTAAATTCCTCGTTCGGCCAAAGACATGTTTTATTCATCGCGCAGAGGAGGCCGCCTTTCTCGGAACCGCAAAAGATGATCTGTACACTCGTTAACCGTCCCCCCCCCCCCCTCCCATCAACGAAAAAAAATCCCCAGATTTCCCGTGCATATTTTAGTACAATTCTCGCACTCGCTTACTTAACACGTCCAGTCCGGCGATTCTTGGAACTTCGTATTAATAGAAAATTGTCTGCGTCGCGAAAATTCTCCGCAGTCCGAAGATTCTCGACGCCAACGGTTCTATTCAGAAATCGTGGGTATTTACTGAAGGAAAAATTCATTAGAAATCATAATAATAGAATTTTCTTACAACTCACATCGAGCTTCAAATAATACCGTTGGGTTGCAGGCAGAACCGAGCAATATAATTAACACTTACCCCCTTTAAAGCCGTACCGCCCATTCCGTATCCTTTACCTTTACATCCTAATGGCAATACCTCGTTTACCTGTAAGTTCAGTTAAAGGAACAGTAAGGTGTTCAAAGGCCATAAAAAATACAACCATACACTAAATTTTATTGATTTCGCAGTTAAATAAAATTGAAAACATTTGTTTTAAAAACGTTACACGACAAAAAATGCTAATAAAAACTCCCAAAAATAAGGAAGGAGTCATTAACCATTATATTGCTTAACATACAAAAAGACTTGTATTTAAAGGTTTGAGATACAAATGTTTCCTCCTTAAAATTCCTACCCATATTATTTTCATCATTAAACAATTCATTTTAAACAGATCCTTAAAATTCACTGTAAGGTGTTGTAACTAAAACACAAACTTTCAAAATGTATGCTTTTATTTTTCGCAACAATTCTTCAGGCGTAGAATGATACTTTCTAAAATTACAGTTGTCTATTTATACATGGGGGTGGTAAATTGAACAGGTTCAATAATGGTGATTTTGTAATTTCAGTTCATTTAGCAGTTGTCCTGTCTTTTTCTTCGATTAATTTCCATGAACTCTAGGGCATCCAATAATCCACTTCTTTTCTCCGGCTGCTTTGCTTTTGTTGTTGTTTTTGAGTGTTATATGTTTTAGGATGATACAATCAAATTAGATCCTTAAAAGATAAAGTCATGAACTTTTTCTTTCCCACTTTCGGCCCTGAACAAGGTCTACCTCAAGGATCCTCTTCATCTCCATTACTCTATAACACTTTCTGCTTCCATGTTTACAATTAAACAATTCCTTTTAAACAGATCCTTAAAATCTAAACTTAACAACTCTGTCACTCTCTGCTTCCACGCTTACAATAGTGATCATATCAACTTTTATCCTTCCAAATATCTCCTGCAACATGCAAATGATAAGACCCTAATTTCCCATGCAACTACAGTACCTAAACCTCTACCATCTCTTCAGCATCTTATTGACTTCCTTCAACACTGATTTGTAAAATGGTGAATTAAAATGACCTTAACAATAATTATCCACATAATATTCTCATTTCCTAAACAATTGTTTTCCTTCTACTTCCATACAATACCTAGACAACAAGTTTCATAAAGCTTCAGCTCCTAACAAAAATTTCAACCCAGTGCAAAGCTTAACTTACAAAGGAAGGCAAATTTATAAATACAGCCATAAAAAAATCTACAAAATATCCTTATCACAAACTTCTGCAGACGTACTTTCCATGATATCTAAGTTAACGATCAATCTTCCCTTCTTAAAAATGACCGTTAATCAATAATTTCCAAATTAAAAGAACTTTATTTCTGCGCAAAATGTTTCTATAAATAGTTGTTATTCTCGTGCATGTGCAAAATATAACAAAAATCATAATTCCTTAGTACACGTTAATCGCCAAAGTAGCATTAATCACAATACTGGCAAACAAGAAAGCTCTACATCGACACATCTATCTATAACTTATGAGGTGTGTTTGACAACCGCAATAATAACTGTATTTGATCAAACAGGGATACAACACACATGTAGAGCACTACTTGAGTAATATTATTGGAAGTGCACAAAACAAGCAAAAACTTTATGTAATCTAATATTTGCCCACCCCTCAATGCTCTACATAATCCAAACAACTTCTATAAGACTCTACCTTTGTTATTGTTACCAATCAAAGTCTTCTATATCTAAATGTAAAATTTAGAACAGAAATTGCTGGAAAATTCTAAACAGATAACTATAAGTTTCCAATTTATATTTATATACATAATGTTCTAATTCCCTAAACATCCATACAATACCTAGACATAACAATACAAGTTTCCTAAAGCATACAGCTTCCAACGAAACAAAAATTACAACCCAGGACAAAACTATTCAGAAGCTTAATTTACAAAAAGAAGGCACATTTATGAAAACAGCCATAAAAAATCTACAATATTCTACAAACTTCTTCAGTCATATTTTCCATAATATCTAAGTTAACGATCAATCTTTCTTAAGAACGTAATCTAATATTTACCCACCCCTCAATGCTCTACATAATATAACAAACTTATGTATAACAAACTTCTATATGACTCTACCTTTGTTACTGCTATCAATCAAAGTCTTCTATACCTAAATGTAAAATTTAGAACAGAAATTGCTGGAAAATTCTAAACAGATAACCAAAAGTTTCCAATTTATATTTATCTACATAATGTTCCTTAAACATCCGTTTCTCCTTCTACTTTCATACAATACCTAGACATAACAAAACAAGTTTCCTAAAGCATACAGCTTCCAACAAAACAAAAATTACAGCCCAGGATAAAATTATTTAGAAGCTTAACTTACAAAAGAAGGCATATTTATGAAAATAAGCATAAAAAGTCTACAATATTCTACAAAATATCCTTGTCTTCAACTTCTGTAGTCATATTTACCATAATATCCAAGTTAACGATCAATCTTTCTTAAGAACGTTATCTAATATTTACCCACCCCTCTATGCTCTACATAATATAACAAACTTCTATATGACTCTACCTTTGTTACTGCTATCAATCAAAGTCTTCTATACCTAAATGTAAAATTTAGAACAGCAATTGCTGGGAAATTCTAAACAGATAACAAGAAGTTTCCAATTTATATTTATCTACATAATCTACTCATTCTCTAAACAACTGTTTTCCTTCTAGTTCCATACAAAACCTAGACATAAAAAACAAGTTTCCTAAAGCATACAGCTTCCAACAATACAAAAATTACAACCTAGGACAAAACTATTCAGAAGCTTAACTTACAAAAAGAAGGCACATTTATGAAAACAGCCATAAAAAATCTACAATATTCTACAAAACATCCTCATATTTACCATAATATCTAAGTTAACGATTAATCTTCCCAAAGAACGTTATTATCTAATATTTGCTTACTCCTCAATGCTCTACATAATCCAAACAACTTCTATAAGACTCTACCTTTATCATTGCTATCAACCAAAGTCTTCTACATTTATGTATAATGTAAAATTTAGAACAGACGTTTCTGGAATATTCTAAGAAGTTTACAATGAAATAAAACAAGAAATGGTAAAAAGTTTTCGAAAAATGAAAGAGAAGTTTATTTGCTGAAAAATTCTAGAATCAAACTGATCCGCTTCGCCGAAAATGCCGCAAATTAAATCTTCTTGAAGGTCTAGAGCAGCGGTCGGGGAACTTTATTAACCATTACCCCAAAATATTTTTGCTTAAGTTAATATTACCCCCTCATTTCGAAAAGAAGAAAATCAATGTAAATTTAAATTAAACTTTATTTAAAATAGTAAGTGTGTAAAATTAATTGAAAACTTTCCCCTTTCATGTTTTGGGGAAATGATGTTGCTTTATGTTTGATACAATAACTTCAAAATTGGGGCTTTTTGATGTAAGAGCAATTTGGATACAGTCTTCGACGTTTAATCGATTTCTGTTCTTCATTTTTATGTTCACTAGAGTGGAAAAGCCTTGTTCACAAAGGTAGGTTGTTGCAAATGGCAGCAACTTTTTTACCGCCTCCTCATGTTCAATTTTGAAGGCCTTTGGACAACCAAAAACACGACAGATTTGCTTTGCTCTCAAATTGAATACGTGCTTCAGTATTACATCGAAGTTCAAGAATTTCCTCTGCCAAACCTGGAGGATCTTCTGGTACGCTAGCAATGTCACATTTAAAAGGATCTACAACCCAACTGACAGTATTTATATCAAGATCTGGAAAGTAATTAGGGAAACGCTCTCTGAGTTTGGTAAGATGTCTGATAACTGTGACCTTGATTTCATCAAAAGTAATATTTTCACAATCTTCCAAAAACAAAGGTAACTTTAAAAAAGAAGCTATCTTGTTCTGTTCTGACTTCTGTCTCCAATATTGAAGCTTCAATCCAAACGCTGACACTATTTCTCTGGCTAAAATGATATTAATATTTATTCCTTGCAACTCTTTGTTCAATATATTATATTCTCAAAAATGTCAGCTAAATATACGAGACGTGCAACCCACGAGGTGTTTTTAAACTTATCTGCGAGAATATTCTTTTGATCAACCGTAAATTAGCAAATTAGAAAGGAGTTCTTATTAACCCCCCCCCTAAAAAAATTTCATTTTTACCCCGGTTCCCCGACCACTGGTCTAGAGATTAAGAGGGCAATCAGGAACGGAGATAATCTCCTTAATAATCATATTGAATTACTTTCAAGTTCGAATTTCTTAATCTTCTGGACTTACCTGTAATTAACACTCTAATATAACGGGTGTCCAACAATTATTGTAGTCCCGGGTGGCCTAATTACCAATTTCTAAACCATAAATCAAGGTTCAAAAACATTAAAGGTTTGAATGTAATTTGTTGAGTTTCTAAAATTAAAACTGAAAGTCTTCTAATTAACCATTTTTTTGGCTTGATAAGATCACAGTCAATAAAATCTAAGCTTTATTTTCTAAACCAGTTTTCTACTTTCAAAAACACTAAAGGTTTACAAAAAAATAATAATAATAATATTTATTGCGTGCTGATTCATAAAATGTTCACACATGCCAAAAATAATTGGGTTTGTTACAAGAATATTAACATTCAATGCGCTAATATACAATATTAGCAGACAGGCGCAAATTTAAATGTGACAATTTACTAAGATACAACGAAATATAAAATGAAGTATAAAATTTGAATACAAGATACAAGTTAATAATAAGGTTTTGAAGTTATAAAACACAAACCGTCAATTAAAAAAAAAAGTTCATTGGCTTTGTAGATAATACCATTTTACTCTGATAGGATCAAGGCAATAAAATCTAAATTTTGTGCTTCAAGTTTCTAAATGTTTGTTTAAAAATAATTTTTTGACCTTCTAGAAACATTACAAAAATCAACATTCCCTAAAACGAAACACTGAGTCCGTTAGCCTTCTAGATTATATACTGTAAACTGACCTTCAAGTTTCTTAAGTTTAAAAGAAAAATAAAGCTTCTAAAATTGTTTCAAAAAACCATTAATCTTTAAAATAAGTACAAAATTCATTAGTTTTTTAGATAATATCATTTTTTGGTTTTGATAAAAATCCGAAATTTTTGTAAACCATGGTTCACAGTTCTAAAACACACCATCATTCTTAAAAAAAAATCATTGGGATTCTAGATAATATCATTTTGCTCTGATAGGATCAAAGGCAGTAAAATCTAAATTTTGTGCTTCAAGGCTTCAAGGTTCTAAATGTTTGAAAATAATATTTAGACCTAGAATCTTTACAAAAATCAACATTCTCTAAAATAAAACACTGAGTCCGTTTGCCTTCTAGATAATATTATTTTTCGACTCGATAAATTTATAAGAAAATAAAATTTAAGCTTTATTTTTGTAAACTAGCCTTCAAGGTTCCTAAGTTTCAATAAAATATTTTTTTGAGCTTCTAAAATTGTTTCAAGAAAACCATTAATCTTTAAAATAAGCACAAAGTTTATTAGCCTTCTATATAATATATTTTTTTAGTTTTGACAAATTCCGAAATATTCGTAAACCATTGTTCAAGGTTCTAAAATACTGAAGATTTGAAAATAATGTTTTAAACATCTAAAACACAAATCCTTCTAGATAATACCATTTTGCTTTTATAGAATCAAAGGCAGTCAAATCCAAATTTCGTGCTTCAAGGTTCTATATGAAAATATTTTTTTTTACCTAAAATCATTACAAAAAACTAACATTCTCTAAAATAAAACACTGAGTCCGTTAACTTCTAGATAATATTTTTCGCCCTAGTGGAGTTAGAAACCAATTCAATCTAAGCTTTATTTTTGTAAGCTGGCCTTCAAGGTTCTAAAGTTTCTATCAAAAGCATTAAAAGTTTCTAATGGTTTTAAAATGTTTACACAAACTATCAAGATTAAAAAGAACACAAGGTACCTTCTAGATGATACAAATTTCATGGTTCAAGGTTCTAAATGTTTGAAAATATTTTTTTACCTTCCAGAATCATTACAAAAACACTTAATCCCTTAGCCTTCTAGATTATATCAATTTTCGCACTGAATAAGTTACAAAACAATCAAATCTAAAATTTATTTTTGTAAACTGGCCATCAAGGTTCTAAAGTTTCTAAAATATTTTTTTGAGCTTCTACAATTGTTTAAAAAAACATTAATCTTTAAACTAAGCATAAAGTTTCTAGATAACATCATTTTTTGGTTTTGATAAAATCCAAAAATTCTAATAATACTTAAGGTTTGAAAATAATTTTTTGAGCTTCTAAAATTGTTTCAAAATTAAGCACAACGTTTATTAGCCTTCTAGATAATATCATTTTTTTAGTTTTGCTAAAATCCAAAAATTGTTGAAACCGTAGTTACGGAGTGATAACAGAATTGTTTGAAATAATCTATTTATTTCAAACAATTCTGTTCCGTAACGTAATACATTTGCAGATGTAATGATAAGAACATTTACGTTATAGAAAACGTTTTTTATTAGATGCAACCACTTAACATTCAAAAGCGTTAATCTATTCAAATTCAATTCCCATTCCAACATCACTACTCAATGTATACACGCCTAGTTTCGGAAAATCTGATGACGCAAACCGTTTTCCCAGATTAGCACGACGCTAATTAAGCATTTAGCACGAGATCTTAGGTTATGCAATTTTAATTTCCCTCCGACAATGCACCAGCAGCGCGGAAAAACAATTTTTCGAAACGAGTTGCATAATAAATTATTCGCTGAATCCCGACTGGTATTTTTAGAACTGGTAAATACTACAGCGTAATTTTCTCGTGTGGCGCGCGCCTTATCGGTTGTTGTTTTTTTTTGTGTGTATGTGTGTGGCCAAATTTGTGTCGATAGGAAAAGCGCATGCATCAAATACATGACTGATTATTTATAGCCGGTCAGCCAAAATGCAGCGAAAAATGTGCACCACTTCCGCGATAAAATTAGAAACTCGGTGCCGACTTCTGATAATCTTGGAAAAAACGGGCTGACCTTGGAACGAAACGTTCCGAATGCAAATCTTCGTACGCTGTGTGTTTTGGGTAACTGCGATCATTGATTTTCGCTAGAAATAGTAATCACCATTGTGATAACCAAGTGGATATTGTTTAGTTTATGGAAAAATACACCTACATTCTATCATAAAAAAGTTGTTTCCTATTGAAAACGACTTATTAGAGGTATTAAGATTTAATCTTCTTCTCTAGAGTCAGTAATGTGCAAATCACTAGTTTTGTGATATCTGCAAACTTTTTACTTACTTCAACAATGCAAAAATTGATGAGGAATGGTAATAACCAATAAAAACCTATTGAAAACGAAAGCCAAAGGTTGTATCTTTTGAAATATTTCTTTTATTGTCAATGTGTCAATATCTGTTAGAAATCATTATTCCTTGGTCTTAATACAAGATCTCCTGAAATATCTGGAGTTCAATCGTGTGCTTGCAAGTCATGAGACATTTTAGAGATGATGGATAATATTCAAAATCCTTTTTAAAACAATCTTCCTTCCATTTGATAATTGTAAGAGTTTTAGCAGAAGATCTACATTTTTTTTTCCTTTAGCACTTGATCAGGTACTTATTTCCTCTCATTTTTTGGCTAAACATTTCTGTACTCTAAAACCATAATCTTTAGGTCTCAATGCCTCTTTCCAAAAAAATAATAATAAGAGCTTCAATATCTGTTAGAAATCATCATCCCTTGGTATTTAATACAATATCTCGGAAAATATCTGAGTGCAATCGTATTTTTGATTGCTTGCAAGTCATGAGACATTTTAGTGAGCATGGCATAACATTCAAAATCATTTTCAAGATGAGCTTCCTTCAATTTAATAATTACAAGAGCTTTGGCAAAAGATCTACAATTTCTTCCTTTATCACTTGATCAGGTACTTATTTCCTCTCCAGTTTTTTGAGTAAAAATTTCTGTACTTTAAGAACATAATCTTTAGATCTCAATGCCTCTTTCAGAAAAATCCTTTTAAGAAAATCCTCCTACAACTTAATAAGAAGAGTTCAATTTCTTCTTGAGACTTCCTCTTCCTGTTTTTTTCCGTCATCACTCTCCCAGAAAAATCCTTTTAAGAAAATCTTTCTTCAACTTAATAATAAGAAAAGCTCAATTTCTTCTTGAAGCTTTTTTTTTCGTCATCACTTGACAAGTATTAGATAATTATTTCCTCCACATTTTCTTATGTAAACAGTTCTGTACCCTAAGGACCATAATCTTTTGATCCTAGCGCCTCTTCCAAAAAATTATCTTCTGTTTCTTTTATGTCATCAGTGAACCATCTGATATTTGGTATCAATACTTATTTAAGTTCGACCTCCTAGTGTTTATTCTTGTATTAACTTTTATCCTGAAAGCAGATGTATGTATCTATGCGAATTCACATTTAATTGATTTTGAAATATAAAATCGAAACGCGAATTTGTTTTTGTCTAGTTCAAAAATTTATTTGCTTCAATCAAGATTTGATGATACAAACTTATCAGGTTTGATAATATTTATAATCGTTTTACTGTTTCAAAAAGAATTTGAATATATACTTTTGATCAGACTTGCAACAATATTATAATGAGCACGAAAAACTGTAGCGATTGATTGGGAGGATTTCAACAATCTTACAATCAAATTCTTAGCGTGGGCGCATTTAATTGAAGTCGACCTACTTTACAAACATTGGCACTCGCATAAATCTGGACCGCTGCACCAATAAACCTACTTTTCTGGAGCGAGCTTTATGAATTTGTACGAAATCCTCATCAAAATGTAATTGTTGACGTTGTAAGACGAATTTCCCAATTTGCATTTGGGTAACACCTAAAGCGGCCCTCGGGGTAATAAATTCCGTCGGAGTTGTTGTTAAGTACTTCTCGGTAAAACCCGACTCCCGAGGAATATCTAATGCGGTTCGAATGGGCCGTTTATTGGGGTACTTCTCGGAACTGACCATCCTTAATCTTTAAGTGAGAACACGTAGGGTCCGGACCGCCCGGGGACTTCTTGAATGGCCGCACTATTGATTTTAAATTTATCTGAGTACTACCCTCTCACGTGTTTATTCTTCTTGCCTTCTATTTGCAATCGGGCCAAAATTTTTATCACATCAGCAAATAGGAATTTCTCTTGTAAAGATAATTGAAATGTTTCGCCCGTGTTTGATTTTGATTTAGATTTTTGTAGCAACTAAAGGTAAACCATAACAAACAAAAAAATGTCAACGTGACTTAATGTATTTAATAAAATTTTAATTCTGTATTCTGTTAGTATTGAACCATTCTTGGGTGCAACTTTTAGAATCCAATAAAAGGGTTTAGATTAAGTTAAAATAATATAGAAGTGAACCAACAATGAATTACCACTGAGTAAGCATTCTTATGATCAACAAAATTGCTTAAAATTATTGTTTTCCTATCAATAATAGTCACAGACTTGTTTTGATCTATTTGGATCGTAATGCAGTTGAAATTGTAGAATTTAATACATTTTTTGAAAACCTAGGTTTTGAACAAAAAATAAAAGATCAGTTCCAAAATTTTTCAAATATAATTGTGATAATTTTTGACCACGCAGATATTTTTGGGCAAAAACCAACTGAAAAAATGGTGTTTCGAATTGTATTGGTTAACGCGCAATTTTCGTGGTCAATAACTCGAGCTGTTCGTTCGGTCTTGAAGTTTGCGGAAACCAGACGGTCCGCGGCGATTAGTTACAGTGTTCGGAAACGAAAACGAGGTCCTAATTTTTTGGAAGTGTCATGGCCAAGGTCATCCGTGGCACTTTAAAAATAGCCATTTCGTTTTCAAAATATTTTAGCTGTGCGTGTTATATCGGGCCGGTTTTAGCGCCTCGCTTCTGTTATCTTTCGGCGTGTTGCACCGCCTTATCTCGTTAAATATTTAGACGGATTTTTTATAGATTCGAAACTCAAATATGCACACTTGATTTTATAGTTCCTTGTAATGGGAGTTATCTCATTGGGGAGTCATAATGCGTATTTTTATTTCTACGAAACATTTTTAGATGAAGTATACCTTAGCAAATATGACTTTATATTTTTGAACAAGCTTCTATAAGCAAAATCATCAAGTTTTTCAAATTTAATTTTGATTAATATAACACAGCAAAATTGAAGTTAGCATTGATTCATATTGGTCACTATATGTGTAACTTTTAGAATCCAATAAAAATTGCTAAAACAAGTTTTTACAGCTTTATCAATAAATTAGAAGCTTTAGTTTTGAAATCCAAATTTGAGTTTCGACAAAATCGATAAGAACTTCTGGGGGATGTTTTAGGACAATTTCGACATTATTTGGCAACTCCTTCATTATCTATTCTTTGAAATCAGTGTTTCTAATTATTATTTTAGGTGTTAAAACCTTAAGATTTCATTGATCTTCAAGGTTCTCGTAGAAAGTGCTTTATCAATCAAGTAGAATCTTTAATTTTGGAACCCAAATCTTACCTCTAACATAATATTAAATCAAAACTTCTACTTAAGAGATTTTCAAAGTTTTATAACAGTTTTGACTTCATTTAACAACTCTCCCCAAATGTCTCTATTCTCTGAAAACGTTTATTTTTCTTATAATTGTTTAAAATTGAAGTTAGTATTGAACCATTCATATTAGTCAGTACGTGTGCAACTTTTAAAATTCAATAAAAGTTGCCAAGAAATATTTTAGAGCTTCATCAATAAATTAGAAGCTTTAGTTTTGAAATCCAAATTTGAGTTTCGACATAAAATCGATAAGAACTTCTTGGGGGATATTCAAATTTTTAGAACAATTTCGATATTATTTTGCAACTCCTTAATTATCCATTCTTTGAAATCAGTTTTTTTAATTATTATTTTAGGTGTTTTTAATTTTAATCATCAAGTTTTTCAAATTTAATTTTGATTGTAGTCTTAGTAAGACTCATTGTTGTAGATTCACGAAATGTTTTCGTATTTTTAAATTATTATTTAATTTTCTACAACGAACTAAAGGATTTGAATACATTTTATTACAAAATATTATTATTTTTGACCAACAACTTTGAGGTTGCTTAGAAGCTTAAATTTTGGAACCCAAATCTTAACTCTTAACATAACATCAATCAAATCTTCTACTTGAGAGAGTTTCAAAGTTTTAGAACAGTTTTGACATTATTTGACAACTCTCCCCAAATCTAATTATTATTTTAGGTGTTCTTAATTGAGAATATTGAATAGATTATAATTAGGACCCTTAAGATTTTATTGTTCTTCAAGGTTGCCTTAGAAACTGCTTTATCAATCAACTAAAAGCTTCAATTTTGGAACCTGAATCTTAGCTCTGGCATAAAATCAATCAAAACTTCTACTTAAGAGATTTTCAAAGTTTTAGAACAGTTTTGACATTATTGGACAACTCTCCTCAAGTCTAATTATTATTTTAGGTGTTTTTAATTGTGAATATTGAATATATTTTAATTAGGACCCTTAAGATTTCATTGATCTTCAAGGTTGCCTTAGAAACTGCTTTATCAATCAACTGAAAGCTTCAATTTTGGAACCAAAATCTTAACTCTAACATAATATCAACCAAAACTTCTACTTGAGAGGTTTTCAAAGTTTTAGAACAGTTTTGACATTAAATTTTGAGATGCTGAAACTATAACCAACAAACAAAAAAATAGTGTTATACAAATTTAAAAAGTGTTTTTATTTATACTCAAGATGTATAATGAAGTAGAAGCCGCAAAAATCAATAGTTTTGATATTATTTGACAACTCTCCACAAATGTTTCTATTCTCAGAAAACGTTTATTTTTCTTATAATTGTTTCAGCTGATTAAAAAATTAAAAAATATTGAATGGATTATAATTTGAAACTTTTAGAACATTCACTCGGAATAAATTTAGTTCCTTTTTAAATATCTAGGACAAACAAGCAACAATTTTAGAAACATGATGAAACAAAAAACAATAAAAACGAACCAAACTATGTTCAATTTAAGTCTTTTATTATCTTTAAGTTGAGACTTAGAAGAGCTTCAATTTTGGAATCCAAAACTTAACTCTAACATAATATCAATCAAATCTTCTACTTAAGAGATTTTCACAGTTTTGGAACAGTTTTGACATTATTATACAACTCTACTAAAATGTCTCTATTCTCTGAAAACGATTATTTTTCTTATAATTGTTTCAACTGATTAAAAAATAAAAAAAATATTGAATAGATTATAATTTGAACTTTTTATACCTTTCACTTTTAATAAATTTAGATCTTAAATATTATGGATAAACAAGCAAAAATCTTAGAAACTTAATGAGAAAAAAAAACTAACCAAAGTATATTAAATTTCTATTGATGGTTTGAGTTTACGTATGGTAAATTTTAATCTTTTTATTTTTGACCAGCTTTAAGCTTAATACTTAATATTCACAGGACTTATTGGTAAGTCGTTTTATTTTTGAGCAACTTCGAGATTGAGACTTAGAAGAGCTTCAGTTTTGGAACCCAAATCTTAACACCAACATAATATCAATCAAAACTTCTACTTAAGAGATTTTCAAAGTTTTAGAACAGTTTTTTCATTATTCTACAACTCTCTCCAAATGTCTCTATTGCCTAAAAATGTTTATTTTTCTTATAATTGTTTTAGCTGATTAAAAAATTAAAAAATATTGAATAATTTGAAATTTTTTAGACCTTTCACTTTTAATAAATTTAGATCTTCTTAAATATTTTTGGGCAAACAAGTAAAATTCTTAGAAACGTAATGAGGAAAAAAAACTAACCAAACTACATTCAATTTCTATTGATGGTTTGAGTTTACTACGTATGTTCAATTTAAATGTTTTTATTTTTGCCCAACTTTGAGCTTAAGAGTTAATATTCACAGGAATTATTGGTGAAGTTTGAATAATCTCCAACACAAACCTTTGGAACCTTAAAAGCATTAATTAAAACAATTTTCGTCGTTTTGTAACTTAACAATTCACAGTAGTTATGTTAATTCTTCTCTTCCAATATTTTTGATCATCACTTTAAACAAGTGGATTTCAACAAATACGTTTTTATCTGAATGGTATCCACAAAGAGAGGTTTTTCTAAAAATACTTAGAACTTTCGTATTGGATCAACAAAGAAGAGCTTGATATGATAAATAAGTTATCATCAATCTTATTTGAATTAGGTCGGCAAAGAGACGTTTTTCTAAAAATACTTAGATCATTCGTATTGGATCAACAAAGAAGAGCTTGATAAGGATTTTCTAAGGATATTTTTTTGACGAGTACATGAGTACACATGAATACAAGAAAGGTAATGTAATGAATCTAATAACCTGTATTAACAATATTTATTGCAATGTGGTAACCCGACGGACGAAGTGGGAGTTCCCATTAAATGTTCACTCGAGTGTAGAATACCGGATCAAAACCGTATAATTTTTGATTCGTACGACCACGATTATTCCGCAGCGCTAATGCAATATCTATTTGCAGACAATTACGGTGCAAAAATGTTTTCCAAGGCGAAAATGCGGCCGAGAGGCTCAAAAAAAAAACGAATCGGGCAGTGAGAGTGCGTTATCATTATTCCCAAGGTCGGCCCCCCCACCTCCTCCCCGAAATTCTCGCTTTATTAATTTTTTAACGGCCCCGGACGTACGTATATAGGTTTCGTTTGATTTATCGCCTGCGAAGGGGCGCCCACCCCAAAAATCCGTTTCTGGGAAATACCTGTGTGGTCGATGAGTGAGAGCTAGTGGGGAAGGGGAGGGCGCAAAAATTTGTTCCATATGTAGGGATTATTTCTCAGGGCAAAAAAAAAATAAACGGTTTCCTGTGACTTGTTGGATTCTGAGACGGAATAGTAAATCTAAATTAACGCCTAATGGGACACTTCTGTTGGGAGTTGATGGAAAAAAAGTATGTGATGGGAAATTTTACTAAAATTTAATCTTTTAATATAACACCCTTCGAGAATATATTTAGAAACCTTCGGGAAAATGATCTTGAAATCAAACAAAAATAAAACAAAGTTTTTAGAAGCGGCAAAAGCGAAATATTAACAAATAAATCTAAATTCAGAATCCCTACCAAAAAAAATGACCTTGTATACAGTAACAGTTTGGTTTCAAGGTATGTTTTATTTTTGTTTGATTTCAAGGTCATTTTCTCGAAGGTTTCGTTCTTAGGCGCTCGGATTTAATGCGGCGCCCAAAACAAGCACGTGCTTGTTACCACTCCGGGCACCTGCCCCTTTAAAAGAATGCCATCCGCGGCAGGTGCGTAGAGAATACGCCCGAAGCTGATTATCTATTATACATAAACCCAGGCCTTATTGTGTCCGATGTCTCATGCCTTTCAGGCAACGGCCAATACATTTCCAAACCACCTGAAACCACTCTCTAGGCATTTTTATGTTCTACGTAAAATAGAAAACATTTTGAAAAAGATGTAAACCAAAACTATAAATAATAGATAAAGATTTGATCAACATTTCGTCTGATTTAATTAAACAAACCAAAATTATTCAAGAAACGAAACTGTAAAACACGAAAAATAAAACTGAAATCAATTCTGGAAATCAAAAATACATCTCCATTTGTATTTTGTATTATTGTTAAGATAATTTTGGTTTTCTAAATTTAATATTAATATGAAGGACGATATCATGTTTACACCGCAAAAATAGAATTATAGTGGGTGGTGTCAAAAAATTTTTGGACCACAACATTTGATCCTTAATCATCTTCAAACTATTTCTACATGTGTAATTCTTCGATTACCATTTGGAATTTTTTGACCAAACCCACCTGGCGAGCAGTCAGTCTCAACGGAGCGTAGAAAGACACTTGTAGGTCGTAAATCCGCAGGTTCACGCCGCCAGAGTTACTTGAACCGGGCACGTGTCGAAGACTAGTTGCGAACGAATATAAAAGTCCGAAGTGATCACAACTGTTCTGCGCAATTGGCCCATGACGGTGGCGAGGCCTTGGAGTTAAAAATTGTGTATCGCGCCTAAACATTGTGGACTAGCTTTATCTCTCACAGACTTCCGGCCGAATAGATAAATTCGTGTGCGCAAGAGAAAAAATCCCTCGCGTTCACCTTGATGATATTTTTATTTTCAATATTGACTTTATTTCATCCCGCGGTGTATTTTTATTTAAAGAGTTTCCAGATAATCCCAAGGGCGCGCACGAGCGCGACCAAAATGTTACTTAACTTAAGTGCGATAAACGAATACTAGCACACTTGAAATCTTTTCGAAAAATGACACGTTTCTATTATCACGACCGGTTATCACCGTTTCGTTACGCAATAATATATATGTGTATACATTATATGTGTATTTATAATATACAAAAAACCAAGGTCTTAGCCGTTACTGGTGCGTACGAGTATAATTGTTGGACGTAATGAATAATTAATCTTCCACAATCTTCCGCCTGCATATCTAATTGGAATTATTGTAAATATAGAACGATCCAGTTTTGTAATAATAATTACGGCCAGGACGTGAAAAAAAAAGCAGTCTGGCCGACCTGACGGTAAAAGTGGAGTGATTAAAATTTTTGTTTTCTAATCGCCCCAAGGTAGCAGCAGCACCGATTAGAAATTCACTCCGGGAGAATTTTTATTAATCGCTTTCAAATATCGAAAAAAAAAGAGGCAAAAATTACATAATAACTGCACTCAGCAGACGCATTCTCCGATTTGATCCTTAACCTTTCGCCGGTCTCATGGGAAATTTCATGAGCCCGACTTCTCGGAACTTATCACCTCGTTTTACAACTTCTAACATAAGCATTTCCCTAAGCCAGTAGAGATTCCTAATTTTACAAAGAAAATGTGTTATGTTGTTACTTTCCACGTATTTCATTGTAAAAACCCTGGTTTTGATATTCTTTATAGTCAAAATTTACAAAAAAAACCTGGTTTTAATATTCTTTATATTCAATATATACAAAAAACTTGGTTTTGATATTCTCTATAGTCAAAATCTACAGAAAACCCTGGTTTTGATATTCTCTATAGTCAAAATATACAGAAAACCTTGGTTTAGATATACTTTATAGTCAGAATATAGAAAAAACCCTGGTTTTGATATTCTTTATAGTCAAAATATACAGAATACCCTGGTTTTGATATTCTCTATAGTCAAAATATACAGAAAACCTTGGTTTTGATATACTTTATAGTCAGAATATACAAAAACCCTGGTTTTGGTATTCTTTATAATCAAAATATACAAAAAGAAGCTGAGCAGATTCAATTTAAAATTATTAAAGAATTAGACATTTATAGAAACCCTAGAAGAAATGATTTTAATAAAAATTGATCTTTAGATTTTGTTTGAAAGGCAAAAAACCTTAGCAGATTATCTCTAAAAAAAGTTTCAGTGAAAATTCTATAAGAAAGGGTGTAAACGGTTTTGCGTCGACTATAAGGTCATCTGCCATCACCGATTATTTGATAGTTTAGGTGTAAACTTGAAGATTTAATTTGAAATTATCTCCGAACTAGAAATTACACATTCTTCCCAATTTGAAAAAAAAAACACGAAAAAATGTTTTGATGAAAATTGATTATTTTTGGGTTTTGTTTGAAAGACAAAAAACCTTAGCAGATTATCTTAAAAAAAAGTTTCGGTAAAAATTCTTTAAGGAAGGTTGTGAATTTCTTACTTTTCCCTTTATGTTGAAAATCCTAGGTTTTAATTCCTTATTGAGCAAAAATATGCAAAACGCCAAAAGCTCAGCAGATTCAATTTAAAATTATTCCAAAAGCAGAATTGCCCATTATTCTCAAAAAACATTTGACAAAAATCAATCCTTAGGTCATGTTTAACTGGAAGAAAACCTTAGAAGATTTAATTTAAAATCGTTATAGTTATTAATTCTTCCGAAGCAAAAAATTATTAATTAACATCAATCAATTCTCTATTAACTATCATGGGACTATAAGAGCAATAGAGAAGAGAGGAACAACATGAATTGAAGCAACAAAGATATCGGAAAATAAGGAACAGTGGAAAATATTTTTAAAGAAATAGGGAAAATCTTTATGGTAAATGGGAACTAGATTATATATTGAAAGGTAGATTTGATTATGCAAAAACTAAAGATTACATTAGAATCTTGTATACCACCACCTTATCAGCTTACTTTCACATTTAACAAGAATTAAAATGACGTCATTTAATAAAACCTCATTAATAAAAATGTTCAATGTTTCGATAATTAAAACTCCTTATCACCGTGTCAATCTCGAGTTGTTACAACTTATACACATATATTTGTTTAGACGATTTTCGATAACGCTTAAATAATCAGTTTCAATGGGAGAAATTCGATACGGCAGTTTTATCGTCTGCGGCGGTGGAGGAGGAGGAGTGGTGGCTTTAATTTTAATAACTAGGTTAGAAATCTCGATGCCGGTTTCCACTTTAAAGATATATTATTATCAGCGTAAGCTCC
Organism: Ontholestes murinus; assembly: GCA_963969525.1. Classification (NCBI taxonomy): domain Eukaryota; kingdom Metazoa; phylum Arthropoda; class Insecta; order Coleoptera; family Staphylinidae; genus Ontholestes; species Ontholestes murinus. The sequence goes on from OZ018388.1 coordinate 72,088,527, forward strand.
GCCGTTTTGACATTTAAATTAGAAATTCAATTAATTTTACCATTGTAGACCACTTTCACTCTCGCATTTTTAAATTTTATCTGGAGCACACGTATACGCTAACACACACACATAACAGGCGACGCTGATTATTGGCAACGCGTTTTTTGCTCGGGCGTTTGACCTTGACCTTGATTTTGGATTTTGTTACAAGTTGCCCAAAAATGTGTGCATTTGTTATTATTTGCAAAATACAAAAACTTTTTTTTTAAGGAGTGTTTTGATAGGTTTCCAGATTTTGTTACAAGTTGCCCAAAAATGTGTACAAATACAAATATGTACCAATTTATAAGTTTCTGATAACCTTGAGTTTAGATTTTGCTACAAGTTTTTGAAATGTGTTTAGTATTTTAAAATAAGTAAAACAAATAACTTTGTTGGTATCACTTTTTATTTACCCTTGTAACTATAGTTTAGACAACGCCAGCCTGTCATTATCAAACAATCTGAAACAAAGCTGAAGTTGTCAAAACTATAGTTACAAGTAACTATAGTTTCGACATCTTCAGCTTGTCTTTATGAAACAATCTGAAACAAAACTGAAGTTGTCGAAACTATAGTTGCAAATGAAAATTAAAAGTGATACCAACAAAGTTAATTGTTTTACTTATTTTGAATGATCAAAATGTATCACGAAGTGAAAGCCTCCACAATTACTTATATGTTTAGTATTTTCCAAAAAATAAAGAACCTAAGAGTTTTGGTAAGATTGTGTATTAATTAAAACAATGAACATTATTTTGATCATTGTTTTTGAAATCGTAATTTGCCACTATTTAATCTGAACACTAGTCTGATGGCTGAAACACCTATGGTTGATAGTCATGAAGACAACTAGTCGGAGGAACTTCCTCTTCATGTGACAGTTCTTATATGAGGAACAAAATGGATAGGACAACTGGAGGACAGGTCCGTATCAGCTATTTAGTTTTAGTTTTTCTTTTCTTTCCTTAAGTACGTAGGGAATTTTGAAAAGATTATCCAACTTATGACAGGGCCTTATCAGCTACTGAGTTTCGTTTTTTTACCTATATGTAAAAAAATTGAAAACTTTATTCAAGGAAAATATCCGTTTTGATGAGATACCAATTATTGCATCATTATTTTGACACTATTTTCATTCTGTAACAAGTAAATGACTCTTTGAAAATAAATATTAATATTATTAACATTTTTTTTGGGAGAGAAAAAAATCATCATTATTCACAAATAAAAAACTTTTAAACTTTGTTTGTATAACAGGGACTTATTATAGTTCTTCTAGTATCAAAATGACAAGTTAAAATTGTTGAAACTATAGTCACTTAATAATAATAAAGTCCCTATTATACAAAGTTTAAAAGTGTTTCATTTGTGAATTAAAAATTTGATCAAACAATATTCTAAAAATGTTTTAAAAAAACCAATTGAAACCTAAAAAAATATTTCAAAATTACTGAACAAAAAAGATTATTAAATGGGCCTAAAATTTTGGTAAATTAAATTGCTGAAGAAGAAAAAACACTTTTTTAAACTTGTTTTAATTTTATCAATACAAAATAAAATACTTAAAGAAACCTTTTTTATTTTCACATTTAAACATTTTAAAACGTTCCTAAATCAGCTCTCCCTTATTTTACAAAAAGCAATTAAACATTTGGTTAAAAAAATGTAGTTTTAAGAGAACATTAAGAAGTTTCAACAGACGAGAACTTTTTGAAACAAAACATTTGAAAAATTACTTTTAAAAAATAAAGAAAAATAGTTTTAAAGCTTTCTAAAAATAGCAACTTAAAAATTTGGTTGTTATTGTAGGCAAATGAAATATAATTTAAAAAAATAATTGCTTTCTAAAAAATTTAAAAATTGCTCGAAACGTTACTTTATCAAAAGAAAGAATGAAAGATTTTGCAAACAAGTTAAAAATGTTACTTTACAAAAATAATTTCAATATTAATTCTAAAAAAATCACATAAATACTACAAGAAATCTTTTTTATTTTGTTTGTTTTAAAATGTACCTAAACCAATTCAAAATTTTGGTTAAATAAGTGTTGAAAATTTATAAAGGACAATTATAAATAGAACATTTCAAAAACAGTTTTTAAAACAAAACATTTCCATAAATAGCTACTCAAAATTTGTTTAAAACAGGTTATTTCTATTCTACGTTAATTTATCAACAAAAGGAATTTCAAATTCTCCAAAAGCCTTTGTAAGCGGTTAGAGAAATAGTTTTAAAATGTATTATGTGGGAAAGAGAGTTTCTTGGTTTTAAAAAATCAGTTTCATACTTTTTGAACATGTTAAAAATGCGGATAAATTCCTTTCTTCACTGTTTTTATGTAACAGTGAAGAAAGGAATTTAACCACTTTTTTTGTTATTAATATAATCTTCACGTAACTCGAGAATACATACTTATGTAAAAATATGCCTAAATCAGTTTTCTCTTATCTTAACAAAAACAATTGAAATATTTTGTAAAAAAATGTAGAAAACTTCAAAAAGAAAGTTATTAATGAATTTTATTAATTAAAAATAAACATTTTAAATGAGCCTAAATAAATGTTTCCTTATTGTTCCAAAAATAATTGAAATTTTAGTAAAGTAGATTCCGAAAAAAACATTTATTTTAACTCTTTTAAAAATTTTATTTCAATATCTTAAATATGGTGTTTTTAGAAAACATTGAAACATTTCTCGAAAAGAAAACAGTTTTAACTTTTTAAAACAAAACATTTCAAAAATTGCTGGAACAGTTTTTTGTTATTGTACTGGTACTTAAAAATGCAATTGAAATTTTAATAAAAATATCCTAAAACTTCTTTGTAATGTACTTATAAACATTATGATAAATTGAAGTGGTAAAAAAACATAGTAAGTGTTTTGTTTAAGTGTTTATAGTCTAAAACTCGTTCTAAATATAGTAACAGTTTGCTATTGATAATGGTTACATTGTAACCGAAATGTACATCTAGCATTTAATAAAATAAGTGAAAAAAGTGCCAAACTGTCTCGTTTACTCATATCAACATTTTCACGTACTCAAACAACCCAATGAATACAAAAACCAAACTATGTTTAAAACGTTATTTTATTAAAACTAAGAATTAAATATTCTTCAAAAGCTCCCCTGCAAAGTTTATTCACACAGTTTGAATTTTTACAAAAAATAATTCTAATTTAAAAATCAGAAAAAAGTAAATAATAAAAAAAAACATTGAAAATTTGTTAAAATCTTTCAAAAACTTTAAATTAAAAATGAATTACTAAATATTTTCTTTATTAAACAAATCCAATCCAAAATCTATGAAACAAAAAATACAAAGTACAAAAAATTATTTATATAAAATTGAATTAAAAAAACAATTAAACCTATTTAAAAAAAGTTGAAGTTTTCAAAACGAAATAGTTAGTTATTTTTTTAACGGTTTAAATTGTTTAAGAAACAATACGTTTCAAAAACCATTTGAAAACTGTTTTTAAAGCTGTTATTTTACCAAAAAACAATTTGAATTTTGGTAAAAATTGTTTTAAAATCGTTGGCAATCTTGCAAAGAAAATTTTTAAAAAGGTATTACAAGAAGAAAGAAAAAATAGTTGAAAACCAACTTTAAAAAAAAATAGAAAATATTCTAAGAACTAATTTAAAAAATTATTTCAAACGATAACTTTATTTTACCAAAAACTATTGAAATTTAAGTAGAAACAGATAAAAGTCGTTGGAAAAAGTTGAAAATTTATTTTTAAAAACATCAGACGTAAAATTATCTTTATAAACTCAACATTTTTTAAAATAGCTAAAATCTCTTAATAAATGTTTAGTTAGAACTTGAAAAATTGAATTGAGAAATTGATAAAAATTCGTTCAAAATAACATCCAATTAGAAGGTTAATTAAACATTAATTAACCTTCTAATTAACATAAAAATATTTAGAAATAGAAATTTGTTCTTGAGTTACGTGAAGATTTATTTAATACACTTGGAAAATAAAAAAACACTACACTTTCTTCACAATTTGATTTTATTTTGCTAGATGTACATTTCGAGTACTATGTACTCATTATCAATCATCTAGCAAAATAAAATCAAATTGTGAAGAAAGTGTAGTGTTTTTTATTTTCCAAGTGTAATAAAAATATTTCACTACGGGTTAAGTGAGAATTTAATTCATCGTAAAACCATTCAATATTAAAAAGTAACTTTCTAGAAAAGTTTAAAATATGCTTAAAACAATTTAATTTAAGCTTAAACAGTTGAAAATCGATGGAAATACCGAAAAGTATAAGTTGAACATTTATTTTTGAAGGCAGAAAAAATAAAATTTGCCTTTATCAAAAGAAAACCAAATCGGAAATTTTCAAAAATAGCTTAAACTGTCGTAAAATTTGCAGCTGGAAGTTTTCATAAAAACTGTTGAAAAAGACAGTCGAATTTGTAATAGGTTATTGTTTTCAAAAAGATTGGTTTCAATAAACAATTTGAAATTTTAGAAAAACATTTAAAAAAATTAAAAATCGTTGTATACTATCTGCAATTTCAAAAAAAAACATATTTGTAATAAATGTCTGTATTTTTTATAAAAAAGGAGATTCCGTTAATGAAGTTATTATTATTATTATAGTAACCTATTCGAGACTATTTATTCAAAAGGCTGAAAACTTTCTTGAAATGACGCTTATGTTTAGAAACCGCTTCTTATAATTAAAATTCATTTGTTTTGGTATACTCAATATCAACACTTTAGTAGTACTATTTTTTAAATTATTTCCTTTTTTTACAGTTGAACCATTTTTTGTTGTTTCCTCTTAATATTGACTTCTTTCTTTTACCTCAATTTCAACTATATACTTTAGTAATATTGACCCGTTTTTTTTTTTGTTTCTCAAGTATCAATAGTGTTTTCTGATAATGCCTATCTCTTTCTTTATTTTATATCTTTAATTTATTATTTTAATTTTATTTCCTCATTTATTTTTAATATTTTCCAAAACACATAAGCAAAGTGCCCTGAACTAATTCGGAGCACCAAACCAAATTTTTATTATTTAGGGCCCTTAAAGGGCAAACATGCAATTTAAATCTTTTAATTAGGTTTCCTTTAACTTGTTGAGATTGATTATTGGTCTTTAGGTATTTTTAAGAGCAAAAAACAAGCGAAATCTCTTGGATTGTGATTTCTTCACTTGTTGCAACCAACAACTGCCCAAATTTTGCTCGTATCAGAGTAGAGAGTCGTTGTAAATAAAGATTGATTTACCTGTATTAATTTATCCTTAATCATTAGAGAAGGTTAATTACAATTTATTTAATCTACGGATAATCTTTAAAATTAGTGGAAACGGCAATTGCAAACAAAGCAATTGGACGTAAATAATTCATTTACGTTAATGCCATCATCATTATGTATGTAAAATGAATATACAACTTCTTCTTCAATGGGTAGGAGGGCTGATAAGTCGATGAGTTATGAATAAAATTATAAACTGCAAAAATAAATATTTATATGGACCAAAATTTGTATACACTAATATTGTTATTTTAATGAACCGGTACATCAAATCTACATTAAAAAAAATAACGGTATCAATTTAAAAAATCTGTTAAAAATCTCTGGAACCTCTATCAAATTGAGATAGGGATCTTAAAACTAAAAACACCTGCACTCAAGCGGTACGGGCAGGTGTCGCTTTCTTCGGATATTGACATCTGGCGCTTGGTACTAACCTACCCTAATCAGTCGTACCGAGTATGCTGGTACTCTCACGTTTTATAAGAAATCTAATAACATAACCATCGTAGCACCTGCCTTAACACGCGATAATTTCCTTCGGTAAAGTCATCATCATGAAACACAATTACGTCGATGTGATAAAAAAAAAATTAAAAAATCGGTACTTCTCGGTAATATTTCATAAAGATAACGCGTGCGTCGGGAAAACAGCAGGTGGTCAAGGGGTCGAGGTAATAGCGTGACGGAAGAACGGGGTAAATCTGTTTGGGGTCTAATTAGGACTTAATACCGGGACATTAGTGTCCACTGACACAGTGAACGCGTTGCCGCATGCTTGTTTTTTTTTTTTTAATGCCCACACCGGGCCTTTATCCGGATTACACGATTAAAATAGGAATAATCGAGGTCTTCAGATATACATCTTCCTATTCATCGTGTGGTAGTGGTACAAATTAATCGTTTTGAAGGGAATAATTAACAAATCTGATCTAAAGGTCGTAAATATCTTGATTGGCAGATTCTCACTGGTGAGTGTGTGGTAACGGTATTTCTAAAAATTGTTGCCTTTATGAGCTCATTATTTTTTTTTTTGGTATACGTTCACTTCTACTCTCTCTTTATAGGGATATAAAATTGATTTTTATTTCCAAGAATAAATTTAATTAGAGAATTTATTATTAACCGAGAAAATTATTTTCTACGCTTACGAAAACCAAAAAACAAACACTTACTATGTGTTCAAATATGGATTACCACCTAGTAACGGTCATAACCATCATGAAGTCAAAAAAACAAACATCGATGTATAAAGTGAATCAAGAGATGTTTTTTTTGCTCCTCTAAAATCTGTGGTTCTTTAATAACTTCCACAAATCATATACACGCTGAACCATTTTCCTGTGTGTACAAACCAATAATTTTCGCTGACGTGTATTCCTCTCTTGTTCTCTTTATTAGACCGGATACAAAACCGAATCAAAACACAAAACCAGTTCCAAGCTAACGAAAATTCCGGCAACAGAGTGCTTATTACCGGGGCCATCAACGGAAACAATTACTTCGGCAGTATCCCCAGGTGGATTCAGTTAATTAGCATTTAATGCTGGACGTCCCTTCGGATTTTGTGAATGCCTCGGAAATTTATGTGCATCCGAAATTCCGGATTCAAGGAGAGGCGCGCTGTTATGGTCGGTGACCAGTTCATAAATTTTTGAACTAATGAAATAACTTGATTAACACCTACAATTAATTAATGCTCATATTTTTAAGTGGTTAATTATTTGTTAAATTGAATGGATGACCGAATAATGATAATTGATGGAGAAAGAAGAAGAAGGACTAGTGTTATTACGTGATCTAATAATATTTTCTGTAGACCAGACGTAGCCACCACCCACGGCAGATGCGAGCTTTCGAATATTACGATTGGGGAATTCCGTTTTGGAAAGTGGAACGATCGGAGGAGAGCGAACCTTTCCAAACGCTTTCTGCAGAAGGAAACCGAAGTTGAAGGCCGGATAAGATTTTTAACGCGCGTTGACTTTTAAAAAAACTGCGTCTGAATATAAATGGCCGTTTTCTATTACGTATTATACATATTTTTTACATTCGGTGCGGCCGTGAAATAATTGAATTAATTAAATGTCAGCCACGCGCCGCGGACTTTTAAATGCGAAAATTTTCACTGCGCGTGTGCGATTTTTGCGAAAATATTGAAATACCACGGAATGGTAACAGCGTGTATTGCGCCCATATTTGCTGGTTATGTAAAGGAGTTATCGCTCGGTTTTCGAATTTATTTAATAGTCGCCAAGGTCGGTGCGTTCCCATTGGTGTTTCGGGTGTCCTTCTTCGCTCAATGGGCCATTGACCATTGTGTATATCGCGAAACGGCGTGTGAAGGCCGTACATTAGACGACGCCGTATGTATGAATGGAATGGGATTATTTGCCCATACCCATACCATACCCATAATGTCTGCACCGCGCGTCTGCCGGGGCACCTCTTCTCGCTCTCCTCTGCCAGACATGTTCCGACCTGTCTGCTGCGCGTTCCGACCTGTCTCCCGATCTCGCCGCTTTTTCCTCGATGGGCGAACATCTGCGCACACACGCCATATTCCCACAAAGCACATCGGCTCCAGTTTTCGGCGTCTACAAATTATATTTGCACGCCCCACTTTTCCCACCTGCGATACATTCATTTTTCTCTTGCGAGTCTGGACGGAATCTCTATTTCGAGGATTCACGCAGACGGGACGCAAAAACCGACGCGACCCGACCTCACCGAGGGCTTTGCACCTTATTCACGCCGCGGAACGGGGGGAGAACTTTTTAAAAACCAGTTACGACCTTTTGCATCATTGTCGTTACTTCCTCATCCCAATAATGGAAAAAAACACACACACACATCCATCCAGACGTCGCGAACTGTTAAGTAATTTCTGAAACATTGTTCGGAAATTTCTTGAGTTGATCACATCAAGATAATTCATAATGTAATAATTGGTTGTTAAGTTTACAACTCGAAGTTTTAGAGAAGCTTTTGCCGAAACACAAAACCTGCAATAATACAGAAATCCGAAATCGATTTCGCTTTTGAAATTGGCAATTTTTACGGATTCGTAATGGTTGGAATCTTGCTAATGGCTAATTGGCCGAAACAAAAGCTGCAAATATCCAGAAATCCAAAACTCTTTCTTTTTAAAATTGCTGAAATCTGGAGAAATTGCAAGTTTTAAAAGGAAAATCGAGTTTTGTACTTCTGTATTTTTTGCAGTTCGAGTTTTGGCAAAGCTTCTCTAAAACTTGGACTTGTAAAATGATGAAATCATCAGAAGGAGGACAAAAGCAGCTTTTCATCCCTGTGTCTAAATCTATTTTGACACCTTGCGAATCCCAAAAAACGGTGGCCATGGCCCTTCTAGCCGATGGGACAGTCTTTGCCTTCTACCTGGAGAAATCCACTGTTTCGACTGCTGCTGGGTTTCTGGTGTGTAGTGGTGGATCCATGTTTCGTCCACGGTCACGAATCGGCGAAAAAAATCCGCTGGATTACGCTTTAACAAGGCCAAACACTCTTTCGAAGTGGTCACACGATTTCGCTTGTTGTCCATAGTCAGCAAACGCGGCACCCATCCGCCGATAGCTTCCTCATGCCCAAATGTTCGTGCACGATATTTTGCACACGTTCATATGAGATGCCCGTGGTCTCTACTATTTCGCGCAACTTCACTCGTCGATCGGCTAACACGAGATCATGGACTTTGTCGACCATTTCTTCATTTGTGGCCGTTTTTGGACGTCCACTGCGTGGTTCATCCTTGGTGCTCGTACGGCCACGTTTGAACTCACTCACCCAGAAACTAATAGTCGAAAATGAAGGTGTGGATGTGCCATGAACTTTCTGCGTCACCTTTTTCCCATCCATCCAGAAATGTTTGATGGCTGCCCGAAATTCGTTTTTTTCCGTTTTTGCAAAAGTGCCTGACTTGCTTCACAAGATATCCTAGTAAACAAAAACGGAACGACGCACGTTTCTGAAAATTTGACAGCTTACCTAAAATAGGTTAGCCTTGACAACCATCATAACAATTTCACGATACGCGCGCCATCTCTTGCCCATTCCGGAAACTTTTCAATCTACCCTCGTAATGCCAAAATTCATATTATAGACATCAATTAATATTCAAAAAATGCACACATCCTTCCTTGCTTATTATCTAGCTACCCGTGAATAATAAATTGTAGAACAGGTTGATGTTAAATCTAAAACGATGGCAGTTCCACTCGAAGATTTTCTGATTACGAGCATTAATTATAATCTAAAAGCGTTTCCGATTTTCCGTTGCGATAAGCGCCAATCATTAAATTAATTAAAAACATAATTGCGCCCGAAACAGAATTTTTGGTGGTGGAAAGCCTGGATCCGAACCAGCGACCCGTACCGCACTTCATACGCAATTAATTCGTTTAATTAATCAAGTTACCGCCGAGGTGACTTAATTGGCGTTTCAAATAATAGTAATAACTTAGTAATTGGGCTCGTGGTGTTGTGGATGTCCTTAGAACTTCGAAAGGAATTTTAAATAAATAATAATGCGTTCAGGCATGTAAAATTATTCACACAAGACTTAAGTATTTAAACAGCTCTTCAGGTAAAAAAAAAAATTTGAATGACTGAAAGAATTGATTGATATTCTAATCACTTTGGTAAATTTTCGTAAATGATACCTAAGTGATTAGAATATGAACTTTCAACAACCAACAGTCTCAACTATTCAGAATTGATTGATGTTCAGTAATAATAATTCAGTACTTATTGTAATATTCAAATACAACACAGCTTCATCCATCCAAAAATTTTCTACGTTATTGTATAATATTTGTATATATTCATATCAATTTTTTTGAAAAGGAAACTAAAGACTAATATACATAAACAAACAATTATTGGATATAAAATAACTTGTAATCACTTTCTCAACAGTTTCCATGCCTTATATCTTCACCTAACTGATCAACATTATTAGGTAAATAATTTACGTAATATTTCATAATGTTTTACCAAGAGAAACATTTTTGGATAGTTGATGGTGGAAATCTTTAAGCCCAATCAATTGAAATTACGTTACGATTGTTTACACTTACATTCTTCATTGTGGTTGTAATGTAATGAAAAAGCTGTCCAGAATATAAAAATGGGATAACGACGCGTGAGGCGCCGGACAAAAACCTCTCTATATCAAATATCTGGCCCGACCAACTCGACGTATCATTTTTAGAAAACGAGTTCCGTTGTTCCTCGTTTTGTTGTTTTTTTTTTGTTCCTCCTCATTCGGTAATTAATAGGAGGCGCGTTATTTATGTGTAAGAATCTGGCACAGATATTAAAAGGTCACGGGGCCGTATCTGTTTTATGGGAATTTATGAGGGCCAGGCGGATTAAATTTTTTCGAGTAACCAAGGGGAAGCAGCGCCGAGGATTTTCGGTGCCAGAGGTGATAAGCTATCTAAGATCAACAGTTCCGAGGTTGCGGTTTCCATGGTGGAAGATCGTACAAACAGGAACTCACTATTCCCACCGTTCGGTGTTCCGAGAATTGTTGAATCGGTTTTGGAGCATTTTCTAATCGTATCACCTGAAAATTTCGAATAATAATGTTTAATGTGTTCGATCAAAATTAAGGTATTTGCTAAAGAACAATATTTGTAGCCACGTACAAAAATTTTGGACTTTTTTGCAACACTTTTTGAACAACTCATTCAACCTAATGATGAATTATGTAGCAAAAACGTTGCAATTTTTTTTGGAAACCTGTTTAAAGTGAACTAAGAGTTTTATTTTGTATTATCCAATGATAATTATTAGCCAGGGAAGAAGGTGTTTGTTTCAATAAGTGATTTGATGAATTCCAAAAATATCAAAGAACCCATTTTGAGCGTACAACTTTGAAACAAAAATTACAGCAAGATTACATTGAAACAATAAAAAATTAAAACTGATAATGGACATAGTATACACGCTTACATTAACACGTTCCGTCTCATTAAAATTGCGCGTATCGAATTCGAGCGGAGTGCGCGATTCGCGAAACGCTGATCCGTGCAAAATGTGATCTTGACAAAGTTCATTTGCTTGCAACGCGAGTTTTCTTTTTTTTTATTCGCTTGATGATGCACCTTGACCATCGTAAACATTTTATGTTTTCAAGTTCACTGGGTCCAAAAATTTCGCGCGCGCTCTACTTGGGAAATCGCCGCCGCGGAAAGCGCGCAAATTTCGTCAGCGCAACCTTTTGCGGTCGTCTAGACGGTACGAAAATTAGCCGACTTGTTTACAACGGCTGGCAATTATGTAAATATATTGATCTTTTTGTTTACAAACAGCGTTAGAAATGTTTCGTGCGGTCGTTTCATTTTGCCGCCACTGCCGCCGGTCATGCAATTGTGTTTTTGGTAATCGTGTGGAAAATGTCTACTTTTTTTTGGGCTAGTTCTAAGAATGGGTGTTTACTTATGATGACGCATGGACTACCATATTTCAAAATTTTGTAAGACCGCTCAGCACTAATATCCTAGCAAAGGTCGTAATTAATCATCAGTACGTTTGTTGATAAGAAAGAGGAGAGGAAATCCATCATAGACACCCTTGTAAGATAGTGTGATAGTGTGGGACACCATCTGACTAAAACCACTCCTCTGTGATCGCTTAGTAAAAATCCTTCATCTGACTTTTACTAATTTCATCTATAAATAAAAACCTTTTCACTTTTACATCTAAATCATCGATAAAACTTAAAGTTTTAAGTTTCAAATGATCAGTTAATGAACGAAGCTCGATTTCCTTAAAAACAAAATTGTGATATCAACAAAGTAAGCGTTTTGGTTTACGGTTATTTATTATATGACTTAAGTATTTGACGAATAAAGCACTAATAACCTTTCTTCACAAATAGGTTTAAGAAATAATAAACTTTGCTAGTATTACAAAATTCGTGATACTAGCAAAGTTTATTATTTCTTAAACCTATTTCGTAATCAAGATGTATCACAGAGTCACGGCTTCAACAATCAATCATACTTTCTTCACAATTTTATTTGATTTACCAAATGTACATTTCGGACACAAAGTGACCATTAACTGGGTCTTAAGTATTGATTGAACATTTTTTTTTTTTGGCATAAGTTCTGACCATTCAACCTCTATAACATCACTTACTAATGACTTTAGCACGTCGATACGGTAATCATTCACGCAGTCAAATCGAGCGTATTAATTTCCTACAAATTACCGTGAAGAAGAAAGTTTTTCCCGAAATACGCTTAACAACCAGATTTCGAAACTGAAACGTAATTGACTGCTCGTTTGCGTCAAGGTAACATCTGGACGATAATAAAATCTAATCGGTCCGCTGGTATTTAATCAAAAACGTATATTAGCCAAAAAAAAAATTAATAAATATTTATGCGTGTAAAAAATAAATCATCTCCAGAAATTATTCACTATTATTGGTTTGGGTGTTATTTTCATTTCGAGAAGTATTATCTGCTCAAATATAAAATTGTGTCACGTTATAACTTTTAATAATCAAAATTTATGTAGCATGCAATACAATCTCCAGATAAAAGTATTATCTTTTCAAATATAAACTTTAATAATCGTAAATACAATCGTATGTAGTATTCAACACAATCTAACAGATAACTTATAATTTAGATTCAAATGTAAACTTTAATAATCATAACTATAATCGTATGTAGAATTCAACACAATCTAACAACTTAATGTAGTGACAATCTAACAAATTATAAATTAGATCTCTTCAAATGTAAAAGCATTCCTGTCCTAATTAAAAAAAAATCAGTGGAACGGTTGTAACCTTGACCTCAATCCAGTTACGTCATTGTTTAATATCATTGTTCTGGAACTTGACGAAAGTCATTAATTAATATTCGAATAACTTAGCATATAATGCCAAAATGTAGCTTGTTATAATTTTCCTATAAAACATTATTAATAATCTTTAATCAAAACCTACCTAAGTAAATTCCTCGGATTTAAAAATTACAAAATATTGGTTGCTAAAGAAAATTATTCAGGGGAATGCATTTATGTTATGATAAAAATATAAGTCATTCTTGATTGATTTAAATAGTTTTTAATCCCTAAGTTTTGAATTGAACAATGATGAAATCAATGAAGTTTGTTGCTTCACTTGTTTTTATTTTATTATTACCAAATGTAGTCGTTTTTTAATTAAACTCTACCAATTTTCAATAAATGTTAGCTCCTATCCTATGGTGTTGACTAACGGTTGATGCATTAAATAAGCATACGCCAAACTTCTTTTATGAAACAATTATACTGATGTAGTGACAAAACAAAGTTATTGCCTTATTTCCACATTATTCTGATCTATCGCAATAATCTGTTTGTTAACTTGGCATATTAAAAAATAAGATTTATGAAAGTAAGTCAGGTTTACACTTTGTTGTAGTAGGTCAAAAATACGATAAGTTATAGCCTACACCGCAAAATGAAAACTTTTTTTAGGATTTTCTTAAAGTTCGTTTTATTGTTTATCGGAATATCATAAGCTGATCAGTAGATAAAGTTATAATGCATATGTATTGTGGATGGGTGGCCTCTAATTCAATTTATATAACGCACCACGATGTTTATCATAATTTTAAGTTTTTTCTATTTATTAGTGAATTATCTACAACGTAAAGGACTTATATATTTTATTATAATTTTAATTTTTCACAATCAGTAATTCATCTGACATTTAACTATATTTAATTAATAATACAGACAAACCATCTCTTATGTTTAACCTTGGAGGGTGGGTTTGAAGCCACCCATTCACCCTACATATATTTTTATATATTGGGGAAAACACTTTTAAGATTTTTTTAGAAACTACTTTTTTTATTTTTCTGAAAATTAGAATCTAATGAACTAAAGTTGAAGTACATATGTAGGGTGGGTGTGTATCTACTATCTATCCTTCAAATGCTATAATACAACACGAGGTTTGTCTCAATTTTTGTAGCACAGTTTTTGTTTATTTTGTCGAAATCTGCCAATCAACAAATTGATTTTTCTTTGTTATAACTAAGGTGTAAAACAGTAAAACCGTCACGTAGGTTTAACAAATTGGAGAGTTGGTTTGAAGCTACCCATCCACCCTAAAAAAATTTTTTGAGCATAATACTAAGAGTTTTTTTAAATTAGAGTAACACTTTAATTTTTTTATTCCTCTGAAAATCAAAAACTGATAAGTAAAGTAAAAAAATGTGTATATAAGGTTAATGGGTGGTTTTCAACGGTGGGTGTCTACTATTTATCAATCACTATTATATAAACGAAGTTTATCACAATTTTTGTAATAGTTTTTTTTTATCGAATTCAAACGATCAAAAATTTATTTTTCTTTGTTATAATTAAGGAATGATAAAGCCGGTAAAATCGTCACATATGTATAACAGATTAGAGGGTGTGTTTAAAGCCACCCACTCACCCAACTAATACTTTTATATTTTGTGCATAGGATTTTTTAAAATTACAAAAACATTTTATTTCTTCTTTTATTCTTCAGAAAATCCAAAGCTGAAAAATAAGTTAAGTAAAAATATATATAGGGTTTAGTGGGTGGCCTCCAACTACCCTTCAATCGATGTAACAAACCCAAAAGGATTATCTCACATTTTTTTACACAATCTGTAATTAACAAATTGATTTTTTTCTTATTGTTAATTATTTATATAGTACAACCGTCGCGTATGTTTTACAGATTGGAGGGTGGGTTAGAGGCCACCCACCCACCCTACATATATTTTTTAATTTTTGGGAAAACCCTCTTTATGAGTGTTTAAAATTATATTAACAATTTTATTTTTTAGGATTTTTTAAAATTACAAAAATATTTTATTTCTTTTTTTATTCTTCAGAAAATCCAAAGCTGAAAAATAAGTTACGTAAAAATATGTATATAGGGTTTAGTGGGTGGCCTCCAACTACCCTTCAATCGATCTAACAAACCCAAAAGGATTATCTCACATTTTTTTACACAATCTGTAATTAACAAATTATTTTTTTTTTGTAATTGCTAATTATTTATATAGTACAACCGTCGCGTATGTTTTATAGATTGGAGGGTGGGTTAGAGGCCACCCGCCCACCCTACATATATTTTTAAGGAAAATACGTTTTGAGATTTTTTTAAATTATACAAACATTTAAATGTTTCTATCGCTGAAAATCCCAGCTGTTCAGTAGATAAAGTAGAAATATATATGTAGGCTAAGTGGGGTCCTTTAACTACCCTTCAACCAATGTATTAAACCACACAGTTAATCATTAAATTTACACAATCAGTAATTGTCAAGTTAAATTTATAAATCGACTTTTTGTGTTCTGTCCAATTAATCATACATTAAAAACGTCGTATATGGTTTACAAACTGGAGGGTGGGTTAGAGGCCACCCGCCCACCCTACATATATTTTTAATATTTAAGGAAAATACGTTTTAAGATTTAAAAAAAATTTCAATCATAAAAAAAAAATATATATTTAGCTGAAATCACCACCTGTTAAGTAAATAAAGTTGAAATATGTATGTAAGGCTATTGGGTTACTTTAACTACCCTTCCATCAATATATTACACCTCAGTATTTTTCATAAAATTTGTTTTACACAAACAATAATTTACTTGACAATTTATAAACAGACTTTTTGTGTTCTGTTTCATTAATCTTCATTAAAACCGTCGCTTATGGTTTACAGATTGGAGGGTGGGTTAGAGGTGACCCGCCAACCCTACATATGTTTTTAATTTTTAGGCAAAATTCACTTTAAGATTTTTTTAAATTTTACAAACATTTAAATTTTTTATTATGCTGAAAATCACCAATTGTTCAGTAGATAAAATTAAAATATATATGTAGGGTGGGTAGGGTCCTCTAACTACCCTTCAATTAATATATTACACCACAGAATTTACCACAATTTTTTTAACAATCAGTAATTTACTTGACCATTTATAAATCGATATTTTGTGTTCTTTTAAATTAATCAAAGATTTAAATAGTCGCATATGGTCTTCAGATTGTAGGGTGGGTTAGAGGCCACCCGCCCACCCTACATATGTTTTTTTTTTAATTTTAAGGCAAAATACATTTTAGGATTTTTAAAAATTACACAAACATTTAAATTCTTTATTTCGCTGAAAATCACCAGCTGTTCAGTAGATAAAGTTGAAATATATATGTATGGCTATTGGGGTCCTTTAACTACCCTTCAATCAATATATTACAGCACAGAATTTTTCATAAAATTTGTTTTACACAAATAATAATTTACTTGACAATTTATAAATAGACTTTTTGTGTTCTGTTTCATTAATCATACATTAAAACCGTCACATATGGTTTACAGATTCGAGGGTGAGTTAGAGGCCACCCGCCTACCCTACATATATTTTTTAATTTTTAAGGAAAATACACTTTTTTTAATTTTTAAAAATTATACAAACATTTAAATTTTTTATTTTGCTGAAAATCACCGGCTCAGGTCAGTAGATAAAGTAGAAATATATAAGTAGGGTAAGTGGGATCCTTTAACTACCCTTCAATCAATATATTACACCACAAAATTTTTCATAAAATTTGTTTTACACAAATAATAATTTACTTGACAATTTATAAATCGACTTTTTGTGTTCGGTTTAATTAATCATACATTAAAACCGTCACATATGGTTTACAGATTGGAGGGTGGGTTAGAGGCCACCCGCCCACCCTACATATATTTTTTAATTTTTAAGGAAAATACACTTTAAGATTTTTAAACAAATTATACAAACAAAACAAAAACAAAAAGCTGTGCAGTGAATAAAGTTGAAATATAAATGTAGGGTAACTACCCTTCAACCAATTTATTAAACCACACAGTTAATCATTAAAAAAATTTACAAAATCAGTAATTGTCAAGTAAAATTTATTAATCGGCTTTTTGTGTTCTTTTTAATTAATCAAAGATAAAAACCGTCGCATATGGTTTACAGATTGGAGGGTGGGTTAGAGGCCACCCGCCCACCCTACATATATTTTTAATTTTTAAAGAATATATGTTTTAAGATTTTTAAAAATTATACAATCATTAATAAAAATATATTTAGCTGAAAATCACCACCTGTTAAGTAAATAAAGTTGAAATATATATGTAAGGCTAGTTTTCTTTAACTACCCTTCAATCAATATATTAAACCACAGAGGCTATTACAAAAAATTATTTACACATTCAATAATTCATTTGACAATTTTTAAATCGACTTTTTGTGTTCTGTTCAATTAATCATACATTAAAACCGTCGCTTATAATTTAAAGGTTGGAGGGTGGATTAGAGGCTACATGCCCACCCTACATATATTTTTATATTTTAGGCAAAATACATTTTAAAATTATACAAACATTTAAATTATTTATTTTTGAAAATCACCAGCTGTTCATTAGATAGAGTTGAAAACATATATGTAGGGTGGGTGGGGTCCTCCAACTACCCTTCAATTAATTTATTAAAACACAAAATCTGATATTTTTTTTACACAGTCTGTAATTTACTTGACAATTTATAAATCAACTTTTTGTATTCTGTTTAATCAATCATACATTAAAACCGTCGCTTATTGTTTACAGGTTGGAGGGTGGTTTAGAGGCCACCCACCCACCCTACATATATTTTTAATTTTTGAGCAAAATAAACTTTAAGATTTTTTTAAATGTTACAAACATTAAAAAAAAATATTTTGTTGAAAATCACTAACTGTTCAGTAGATAAAGTTGAAATATATGAAATATATATGTAAGGGATCCTTTAACAACCCTTCAATCAATATATTACACCACAGAATTTTTCATAAACTTTGTTTTACACAAACAATAATTTACTTGACAATTTATAAATCGAATTTTTGTGTTCTGTTTAATTAATCATACATTAAAACCGTCGCTTATGATTTACAGATTGGAGGGTGGGTTAGAGGCCACCCACCCACCCTACATATGTTTTTAATTTTTGACCAAAATACACTTTAATAGTTTTAAAAATTTTACAAACATTAAAATTTTTTATTTTGCTGAGAATCACCAGCTCTTCAGTAAATAAAGTTGAGATATATGTAGGGTGGGTGGGTGTCCACTAACTAACTTTAATCAGTGGTATATTGATCACTGCGTTTATCACAAAATTTTACAGGGAATTAATAATTCATCTGACAACTAACAAATTTATTTTTAGAATTATAATTAATCATACAGCAAAATCAACGCGTATGTTTTAAAAATTGGAGGGTGGGTTGAAGGCCCATCCTACATATATATTTTTAGGCAAAACACACTTATTCGAAATTATACTAAAACTTACATTTTTAATTTTGCAGAAAATCAAAAGCCAATAAATATATAAATTTGAAATTCATATGTAGGGTGGGTGGTTGTTCTTATTATGCTCTTCAAACAATAAAACATGTGACAATTTTGTTACAAAATCAATAATTTATTTGACAATTATTAAATATTTTTTTTGTGTTATGATTATAAATATTATAGTAAACCATCGCGTGTGTTTTACAGATTGGAGGGTGGGTGTGATGCCACTAATCCATCCTAGATATATTTTTAATTTTAAACAAAGTATTGTTTATGTTTTTTTAATCACACTAAAATTTTAACTTTTAATTCCACTATAAAACCAAAAGCTGATCAGTAGGTAAGAATGAAATGCGTTTGTAGGGTGGGTGGGTGGCCTCTAACTACCCTTCAATCAATATAACACACAACAGGGTTTATCAAAAAAATGTGGGGTGGGTGGGAGTCCTCTAACTATCTTCCAGTCAATAAAACACACAACAGAGTTTTTTCAAAAATAATTTTTTACATAACTAACTCATCTGGCATTTTTTTTACATTGATTTTGCTATAATAAATTATTTACCCAACAATAAACCCTTTGGTATTTTACAGATTTGAGGTTAGGTTTTATAATGTACAGATGTATTATTATTACAGCAAAATACAAGTTAAAAATCAATATTAATTCAAACGTAAAGGAGGTATTCGCATATATGGATAGTTATGTCTTTGTGCATAAGAATACTAATCAATACCAAGGCCATGTGTAAGCCAATTTAAAATAAAAACCTATTAGATAGAAATATGTTTCAACGGGTGTAAGTCAATCGCAAGTCCGAACTGCGATCGATAAACGGCTTTGAAAAGGTCGAAACTACAATTACTGTAGTTACAACATTATACATTTTATTGCAATTTATTTAATAGTATAAAATTCCTTAAGAAAATAGCATAGATGTTTTCTTATTAATTATATACAACAATGAAGATGACTTAAAACAAAAATCTTGATTAACCGTATAGTTTTTGAGTTTACGTGAAGTCATAAATTATAAAACTATTTTGAAAATATGAATGTAGTTTTTAAACCTCCAAAATTCAAATTGACACAATTATATGTACTTGGTTTTAGAAATGTACTTATTTCTTGAGTTCTGTGAAGATTATAATACTAAAAATTCTAACAATTTATTTAACTATTGATTATGCGTATATTGTACTCGAAATGTACATCTAGTAAATAAGTATAAATTGGTGAATACAATTTTTACTACACTTTGTTATTTCTATATTACAAAATGTTTCACCATGAGTTACAAAAGAACCTAATTCAAGATACAAACTTCAAAAAATATGTTATTCTAATATCTTCCACTTTTATGGAGAAAATTTTGTATTTCCTGCCATGATACGTTCGCCAAGAAACGATTACTTAATACCAAAACGTCGGACGCGAAAATAAATTGCAAACGATTTAGTAAATGACTACTAATTCATTGAATACATTAAATACACATCCGCGGCCAATACTCGGCCTTCAACAATTGATGTTAATAACCGATTGTATCACCTTGTGCGTGCGTAATGCTTGGCTAAATGATTTGAAACGACGCTTGTCATTTTAAACACTTTCCTTACTCAATCGCTCCAAAATTCGCCAATAATACAAAATAAATTCACAATGCCTTACACAGAAATCAAGGTTGGCTTTGGAGTATAAACGACTAGTTGTACTCATTAAAATAGTAGACGACTTGATTAATTAATGTATTTAGATACGTATCAAAATTTGATATTTCAAATAATCGATATTTCATTGATTCGAAAATTAAAATCTTATTTCAATAGATAAAGATTGATTTCTAATCGATACAGGAATTTGAAGAGTCAGGCTCGATCCGAATTTAGATTACAGCGGCCGCTTTTAACTCTGCCCTAATCCCAACAGCGCCGCTGCCTTGCCGTTCCCGCATTCCGTCCGGCCGAAAATTCTGTTCGAAAATTAAACAAATCTCCTCGCCGGCGCGAAAGGTCGAAGCCGAAACAATTTAACGAGCAATCATTCACCCCAAAGCGCCAATAAAACGGCACACCGGACGAGAGATGTGTACACGCGTATATTATTTAAAATTCCGTTAGCTCTCTTCGGCTCTTGATAAATGAAAGAATGTGAAAGGTCGGCTCTGGCGGATCCAGTTTAGAGAACAACATTCTCCGCAAAGTGTTCGACATTACGTTGCCAATTAAGTACGTCCGAAATATGATTTTCGGAGAAGGCCGGCGTGTCCGGATCAGGTAGTCACAGTCGGACGTTTTGGTACATTTCCATGAAATGGTTGGTTACACCTTCGGATTCCTAGAGAAATTTACATGTACGTACCTGCCGCGTTCGCTCCTCAATGGGCCTTTATGTTTGCTCACCTTTTTCCTGATAACAGTTACGGTTAATACGCCCGAAAATGAGATGCTAAAGTTTTGCGGAATTATATCTTGATAGTTATCCATTCCTAGAAATTCTCAGGTAGAAAATTTGGGATACCTTCGTGTTTCACACACTCTAATGTAACGGCAGGTTAAACGCCCGTGGACTATAGACGAAATTCGATGAATTTCGGCTTACTTGTAAGATATAATATATTAATGCTAAAATATTGAAGAAAGGTTCTAAGTGTTTTAATCAAAATCTTCAAGTAACTCAATCAACCAAATTAATATTAATGCTAGAAAAATTTGATTAAATCAATATTTGCAGCATGCAACCTTCTTTAACTATTTTTGGTTTCCTAACAAAACAAATATATCCGTGAAGGTGATCTACGAAAAAAAAAAAATATAAAGTCGTGCCAATAAAATACTAAAGTCATCTTTATTTACTACTATTGCGGATTTATTTTTTTGAGTATTACGTTTCAAGATCAGAAATAAGTGCAATATGTGCTTAACGCAAAAGTTAAGAAAAGTGCCAATGGTCTGTACGCGAAAGTGAGTTGGTGATTTATTACATAAAATGGTTTATAATTAAAATTCTTTAACTAGTTTTGCCATTGTTAAAAGTAATGTAAAAACAACAACTTATCGGTGTTGATTATTTCTTGCTGGTTATTAAGCAGATAATCCCCCTTGCTGATGGCATGTTTGATATCTAATCCCTCTAACAAGTTAAGATCTTAAGATATTTTATACAAAAATTGATTGATTTGATATCTCCCATGTAGTGTCCTGTGCTTAAGCTTAAGGCTTAAACTCACCTTCAAATGATCTACTCTTTCCCATTGCTAGCTTCGCTGCCCCAAAGGGTTATTTTTAAACAGTTCATCTGTAATAATAATGTCATTGCAAAAAATTTTATGACTTGTTTAATTAATGTTTACAAACAGTATGTTGGAAATAATTATTGTATTCGTCATGTTCTCCCTAACTAGCAGTTAATCATCGATCGTGTAATTACGCGTGTGACTGATCTTGTCACATGGAAGAGTGGCCATTCTGAAATGATGAATGATGGCGATATTTACTTCTCGGCAAGATTGACATTTAATTTTAAATCCTTTAAAAGTCATTAAGAGCAATTCTGTTATTATTTTCCAAATATCAATACAGTGACAGTATTGAAGGTTAAAAAATATATGTAGGGTGGGTGGGTGTCCACTAACCCACCCTCCAATTAGTAAAACATTAAGCCAGATTTGCAAATAAAGTTTTAACACACAATGATGCCTAAACAATATTTGCTACAGAAATATTCACGTTTGCGTGATTTCTTCCCGAGAAAACTTTGTGCGTGGTGAAATTATTGGAGGGTGAGATAGTGGAGACCCACCCACAGTTAAATTCAATCCACAACACTGATTTTAAATTGTTTGAAGATACTAAGACCAATCATATTAATATTTTTCTGAAAATCATAACAGTGACAGTATTGAATGTAAATATATATATGTAGGGTGGGTGGGTGGCCACTATCCCACCCTCCAACTATCAAAACATTCAGCTTTAGTTTTACCACACAAGAATGTATTAACAAAATTTGTTACAGAAATATTTACGTTTGCGCGATTTATTCCACTGTAAACCCTGTGCGTGGTATATTTATTGAAGGGTTGGATAGTGGCCACCCACCCACCCTACATATAAAGTAATATTTCATCCAGAACACTGATTTTAAATTGTTTAAAGACATTAAAACCAATAATATTTTTGTTTTTCTAAAATCAAAGTAGTGTCAGTAATGAAGGTTAAAAATATATGTAGGGTGTATTGTTTAAGGTTATTAAGACCAATTATATTAAACTTTCTCCGAAAATCAAAACAGTGACAGTATTGGAGTTAAAATTGTATATGTAGGGTGGGTGGGTGGTCACTATTCCACCCTCCAATTAGTAAAACATTCAGCTAGAATTGCAAATAAAGTTTTTAACACACATGAATGTATAAAGAATATTTCCTACAGAACTATTCATGCTTCGGTGATTTCTTTCCGAGAAAACCCTGTGTGTGATGTAGTTATTTAAGGGTGGGATAGTAGCCACCCACCCACCCTACATATATACATAAATTTAATCCACAACAATGATTTTAAATTGTTTAAACACATTAACATCAATCATTAAAAAAATTATGAAAATTAAAACAGTGACAGTATTGGAGGTAAAAATATATATGTAGGGTGGGTGGGTGGCCACTAAACCACCCTTAAATTAATAAAACATTCAGCCAGAATTGCAAATAATGTTTTACCACACAAGAATGTATTACCAAAATTTGTTAGAGAAATATTTACGTTTGCGTGATTTATTCCACTGTAAACCCTGTGTGTGGTATATTTATTGAAGGGTGAGATAGTGGCCACCCACCCATCCTACATATACAGTTAAATTTAATCCACAACACTAATTTTAAATTGTTTAAAGACATTAACATCAACCATTTTAAAGTTTTCCGAAAATAAAAGTAATGTCAGTATTGAAGGTTAAAAATATATGTAGGGTGGGTGGGTGGCCACTAACCCACCCTCCAATTAGTAAAACATTCAGCCAGAATTGCAAATAAAGTTTTACCACACAAGAATGTATTAACAAAATTTGTTACAGGAATATTCATGTTTGCGTGATTTCTTTCCGAGAAGACCCTGTCTGTGGTGTAGTTAATGGAGGGTGGGATAGTGGCCACCCACCCACCCTACATATACAGTTAAATTCAATCCACAACACTGATTTTAAATTGTTTGAAGATACTAAGACCAATCATATTAATATTTTTCTGAAAATCACAACAGTGACAGAATTGAATGTAAATATATATATGTAAGGTGGGTGGGTGGCCACTATCCCACCCTGTGACTATCAAAACATTCAGCTAGAATTGCAAATAAAGTTTTAACACACAAGAATATATAAACAACATTTGCTACAGATTTATTCACGTATGCCTGATTTCTTCCAGTGAAAACCAACCCTATGCGTAGTATATTTATTGAAGGGTGGGATAGTGGGCACCCACCCACCCCACATATATAGTTAAATTTAATCGACACTGATTTTAAATTTTTCAAAAACATTAAGGCCAATCTTATTAAAATGTTTTCCAAGAATCAAAGCTATGATAGTATTGGAAGTAAAAGTATGTAGGGTGGGTGGGTGTCCACTAACTCACCCTCCAATTTGTAAAATTTTCATCTAGAATTGCAAATAAAGTTTTAACACACAAGAATGTATAAACAAAATTTGCTACAGAAATATTCAAGTTTGTATATTTTTTAATCGAGAAAACCCTGTGCGTGGTGTAATTATTAGAGGGTGGAATAGTGGCCACCCACCCACCCTACATATGCAGTTAAATTCAATCCACAACACTAATTTTAAATTGTTTGAAGACATTAAGACCAATCATAATAATATATATCCGAAAATCAAAACAGTGACAGTATTAAATGTAAAAATGTATATGTAGGGTGGGTGGGTGGCCACTATCCCACCCTCCAACTATCAAAACATAGAGTCAGAATTGTAAATACAGTTTTAAGACGCAATAATCTACAAACAATATTTGCCACAGAAATATTTATGTTTCGATGATTTCTTTTTGGAGAAAACCCTGCGCGTGGTTTAATTATTGTAGGGTGGGATAGTGGCCACCCACTCACTCTATATATGTAGTTAAATTTAAACCTCAACACTGATTTTAAATTGTTTAAAGACATTAACACCATTCATATTAAACATTTTCTGAAAAACAAAACAATGACAGTATTGGAGGTTAAAAATATATGTAGGGTGGGTGGGTGGCCACTAACCCACCCTCCAATTAGTAAAACATTCAGCCAGAATTGCAAATAAAGTTTTAACACACAAGAATGTACAAACAAAATTTGTTACAGAAATATTCAAATTTGTGGATTTTTTCCTGAGAAAATCCTGTGCGTGGTGTAATTATTGGAAGGTGGGATAGTGGCCACCCACCCACCCTACATACGCAGTTAAATTTAATCCACAACACTGATTTTGAATTGTTTAAGACCAATTATATTAAAATTTCTCCGAAAATCGAAACAGTGACAGTATTGGAGTTAACAATGTATATGTAGGATGGGTGGGTGGCCACTATCCCACCCTCCAATTTGTAAAACATTCAGCTAGAATTGCAAATAAAGTTTTTAACACACATGAATGTATAAACAACATTTGCTACAGAAATATTCACGTATGCGTAATTTCTTCCAGTGAAAACCCTGTGCGTGGTATATTTATTGAAGGGTGGGTGGGATAGTGGCCACCCACCCACCCTACATATACAGTTAAATTTAATCCACAACACTGATTTTAAATTTTTCATAAACATTACCAATCATATTAAAATTTTTCCGAAAATCAAAACCGTGAGAGTTTTGGAGGTAAATATATATATGTAGGGTGGGTGGGTGGCCACTAACCCACCCTCTAATTTGTAAAAAAAATCAGCTAGAATTGCAAATAAAGTTTTAACACACAAGAATGTATAAACAAAATTTGTTACAGAAATATTCAAGTTTGTGTGATTTCTTCCTGAGAAAATCCTGTGCGTACTGTACTTAATGTATAGTGGGTGGCCACAAACCCACCCTCCAATTAGTAAAACATTCAGCTAGAATTGCAATTAAAGTTTTAACACACAAGAATGTATAAACAATATTTGCTGAAGAAATATTCACGTTTCCGCGATTTCTTCCCACACATAGGGTGGTGTATTTATTGGAGGGTGGAATAGTGGCCACCCACCCATCCCACATATACAGTTAAATATAATTCACAAACCTGGTTTTAAATTGTTTAAAGAGATTAAGACCAATCATATTAAAGTTCTCCGAAAAACAAAACAGTGGCAGTATTAGAGGTAAAAATATATATGTAGGGTGGGTGGGTGGCCACTATCACACCCTCCAACTATCAAAACATTCAGCTAGAATTGCAAATAAAGTTTTAACAAACAAGACTGTATAAACAAATATTGCTACAGAAATATTCACGTTTGTATATTTTTTTGCGAGAAAACCCTCATGTGATGTAGTTATTGAAGGGTGGGATATTGGCCACCCATCCACCCTACATATTCAGTTAAATTTAATCCACAACACTGATTTTAAATTGTTTAAAGACATTAATACCAATTCCGTTATTGTTTTCCGAATATTAAAACAGTGACAGTATTGAAAATAAAATTTGTATATGTAGGGTGGGTGGGTGGCCATTAAACCACCCTCCAATAACTAGACCATGCACAGGGTTTTCTCGGGAAGAAATTATACAAACGTGAATATTTCTGTAGCAAATATTGTTTAGACATTCTTGTGTGCAATTCTAGATGAAAGTTTTACAAATTGGAGGATGGGTTAGTGGCCATTTAAGTAAAATAACTATATCTTGTATTTGATTCTCATTTTTCACATGGTGAAACATTATGTTAATAATAGGTTGTTGAAAAAATTCACTTGGTTTGTTTCACTAAATCTAGTGACCAACCTATTATTAAAATAACTAATTAAAAGTAATTAACATTTATAAAAAATGTAGAATTTATGAAAATGTTTCAATATTCTAAAAACAACCGAAAAATACGACCCAGAGAAAAAAAAACAGTTGCGATTTTTGAATCAATTTTCTTTATTCAATTGTCTGAAAATAAAACAAATATCTCTTCAAGAAGTTTATAAATGTTCAATTTTTTAAGTGTGTTACCTTCTATTTGAGACGTTCTTTTTTCGTATTTATATGGGAAAATCCAAAAAGTAAAGTAAAAAAATAGGTTATATCAAAGGGTATATCTAACGAAATCTGAAATCCCATTTCATCATTCTACTCCTGAGTGGTTCCGTTCGGAACGTATTGTTATCGTGCCGAATGTGCAGCTGCACCTTTTCAAGAAAAAAAAAAAAAGAAGAAGAAAGGATACCGATGTGCCCAATAATAAAATGGCAATAGATGCGAAGAGGTCCGTTTCTGTGATCCGACAATGGGTGCATGAACCAGGTAGCCCTTTCCAACCGATAATCGCAAATAGATTCGATTGCAAATGTTGCGAGTTATGATTGCGCGGAATGCGTAGTAAATGTGTGCGTATAATGGAATCGGCAGGTTTTTATAATATGTCAAGGTCGGTCGTGTGTTCGAGCTGTTCACGTGTTTGGGTACGCGCGCTTCCTGCTGCCGTTCGTTTCGGAATTGTGCAGAGCCGAGAGAGGCTACAAACAGCACTTCGCGCATTGCTGGTGGCCCCCCGGTGCCCCCTTTCGCTCCGCCGCCGGGTGGACTCACGTGGTCGGCGGCTAGACACGGACGGAGGTCAATTCCCGCTCCGGTATATTTAGCTTGCGGAGACGCGCCGACACGATTATTCTACGTCACACCCACATATTTGGCATTGTCCTCTATACTTCCTACTCCACGCACTTCTCTTCTATCAGTCTATTACACATATTATATTAAAAAAAAAAAACATTTAACAAGATTACATAAATTATCGGAAAAAATTTAACAAATGAAAATCCGTCATTTAAAATGTCAATGTCATTTTGACATTTACAGGTTAACAGACCTACCGAATAATTATATTGCTGATTTATTTAAATTTAATTTGTTTAATAGGTTGATTTCTCAAAACATTGCTAATTTATACACGATGATAACGAAAAGTTTTAAAACTAATAAAATATTTTTAAAAAATGATTCATACGCCCATTTCGAAGTGTAATTTGTATGAATTATTTATTTATTCATGTGCGCTTTTTTCACAATAAAAAAATTACTCTTGACAAGAAAACGGTACAAAATGAATACCGTTATTGTAAGAAATTAGTTCACCTTAACAGTAACTTACAATTAATTATTAATTAAATAGTAATAAATATAAATACTGAAGGCGAAATAAATACCTGAAATTAATTTTAATTGCATAATTATTAAACAAATGCGTTTTCTTATTGTTGCAGAGGAGGAAATCGACGTAGTTTCAGTTGGAGACAAACAGTCCAACACTAGCAGGATGGTGTGCGCCCTGCCCACAAACCCCACCAGCAGAGACAGACAACAGCTGCAGCGAACGATGGCCTCGGCGATAAACAAAACCGTAATCAAAACGCTACTGCCGAGGAAGACGGCGGTGATCGACCACTCGCCGGTGAAGCGTCGCATGATCGACTCCAGGGGGATGAAACGGTCGAAACACCGGTCGCCCCCTATATCGCCCTACAAAAAGCGCAACTCCTACAACCACAGCAGCGACAGCGAGCCGGAGTCGTCGGAGAAGAGGAACCTGCACAACAATATGGAAAGGCAGAGGCGGATAGATTTAAGAAACGCCTTCGAGGACCTGAGGCTGCTCGTCCCCGAAGTGAGTAAACGCGATAGGGCGCCGAAAGTTGTGATATTAAGGGAGGCCTCCGTTTACTGCCACCGGCTCAGCGACGTCTCGACCTCCATGTTAAGGCAAGTCGACGATCTTCGGAGACAACAGAAACGTCTGCGGGCGCGAGTGTCAAATCTTCGGCTCAGCCTCGCAGCGAAACATCGATAAAATATATACATTTAACAGTCATAGAATTAGTAGCACTTCATATATTAATATAATACATGAGTAAAATAGGCCATAACAAGCGATTTTTTATATAAATATATATAAATTGACTGACTTACTATTTGTTTATTAAACACACACGTTTTTTTTTGTTTTTTTTTTTTAATTTCACTACTTAAAATAAACGAAAGTAATTAGGTCAATAATACAATAACTGTGATTTTAGTAACATTGCATCGTATTTTGATTAGATTTAGAGTTTTGTTTAGTTTTCCTTTTCGTCGTATATATATAAATATATTATCATTCGAAATATGATTTTATTTCAGTTATGTGGGAAATTTGATGATTACTATTTTGCAAGTGTGATTTATTTGTAATAATTTTCATTGTGATACAGATGGTTTGTCTACTTAGCAAAAATTTTTAAAATGGTCATCTGTAATTTTACAAGCAATACATTTGTTTTCATTTTCTACGTTTATTTCGTGTGTACATTAGGGTTGATAATTTCATGCATACACACAAACACACACACACACACAACCACGAGTCGTGTTTGTTAAAAAATAAAAATCAAGTAGATGACTAATTATTTTATTCAGTGGTCTTTACTAAGCACACCCGTAATTTTATTTTGATTTTCTTAATTACAATACTTTAGGGTTCACGTTATAATTAACTAATTAGGATTTTCTATGGGAACACTGCTCAAACTAAGCTGTTTAGTTTTACTTTTTTTTTGTATACTGTAGCTTTATTTAGTTTTTATTGTTGGAATGCCCGTTATTTGGTATTTTGTTAATTTGTTACATTTGTTAGTAATTATGTTTGTTTTCTTTTTTTTTTTATATTTATGACTCGAAACAATCCCATGCAAACTGTCAATCCGAATACATATATAAAATACATATACTTATGTATATAAAGGTTTATGTGATATAGTTTTTACTTTGTTGTTACAACTGAAATGAACTTTAGAAACTTGTTTTTTTTTTCCCTTAAATAATCAAATCTATTTCTCCACAATTGAGCATGTGCCAACTTTGCAGGGAAATTTGTTTGTCCTTTTAACGTAAACTTAAGAGATTTTTCACTTGTTTAAAAAAATAATTATGCCACTCGTTTGATTCTATGAGGTTTCCTAGAGAGAGAAACCTAAGTTGTAAAAGTAGTTGTCGTTAGATCAAGAGAATTGTTGTGTTCATATTATTTTTTACAGTATTTTGTACGTTTGATATAAAGATGAAAATATATAAATAAAATAAAAAAATAAAAAATATATATATACATAAATAGAATTGCATATATAGTTTTATACAACACATATTTATATTATATAGATATTAATTGGTTAATACAAAAAAAAGGGAATGAAAATAGCCTTGATCGTTAATGCCTGACTGCTCTCTTCACCCAATCGTGTGAACTACAATTTTCGCTGATAATTATCCCATTCAATTTGTACCTGTGATGACCCTCGCTTTTAACCAAATATATACAAAATGTAAAACGAAAACTACTTGCAAGACGAGACACATTTTTTACTATGTGACTTACGGCAACAGGCAATTCTCTAATTTTATCGACTACCATCTATAATATTGTTGAGATTGAGATAATATTTGTCATGTAAAACTATAAATATATATATATATTATATGCCCCCCCCCCCCACTTTTTACATGACCCCCTCCCCCTGTATTATAGCCACACTGCTTATTATTTTTATATGTATATAAAGTTTGTTATGTTGTACTTATTACCACGATTAAATTTTTTTCATATAACAATTTATATATATAGGCTGATGTCTTGGTTTTAGTTCCTAAGTTTTACAAATAAAACGTTGAATGCTTATTATGTGTTTTATCTTTTTTACCTTACATTATCCTAAAAAAAAAAATCAAACCTGTATTTAATAATATTTATTTAAATCTCAAACTTTTCAAGCCTTGAGCCCTATATACGTTTATAGGTAAGTAATCTAATGTATTATTAATAATAAATACACTTGTTCTCGCTTTCTCCACAGTTTACAAGTGTCTTTAATATTACTGTTCATCTTCACGTAACTCAACAATCAATATTAATGTATTATTAAAAAATAAATGTATACACAAGCATACATAATACCACTACAAGAACAATTGTGTGTTTATTTAAGGTAATATTGTCTTTTAACTATTTTTCTAACATCTTTTAGTAAAAAAACAACATAACCTTAAAACTTGTAGCAAACTTTTAAATAAACATTTCGAAGTTATGTTTCCTTATCAATTATTTTGTGATAAATGTAAACTTGATCTTTTAATAAATATGTGAATTTACTTAGGATAATTAAGATTAATTTGATATTTAAACAAATTTGTAATTTGAAAAACAATTTATAAATAGAAAACAATAAATTAGTAATTCTTTCTTTAAAAAAAATACATACAAAAAGAAACAAATCGTTAATTTATACACGATGATAACGAAAAGTTTTTAAACTAATAAAACGTTTAAAAAATGATTCATACGCTCATTTCGAAGTGTAATTGTAAACATACAAAAATTTTGTTAAAAAGAAGCTTGGGCAGAGTTCACAATAAATTATGTTTTTCCACTCAAACCCCATTGACACGTTGATGTTGAAAGGTCAGCAAATTTCATCCACGTCTGGAAGCTGTTATATTGTCCGTAATACCGTTGTTTATCCACTTTTTAGGAGTAACTTCTGGCAGTTAATGTCAAGGAATTAAAAACAGATTCAATAAATTACTGTCAATAGAGCTCAATAAATATGCATTAAGAAAAAGAAATAAACACTTCATTTAAATTTTTTTATTAAATCCAGATAAGCCTTTTAATGTCTTATTTCTTTATTTCAATTATTTTACTCGTGTTTAAACCATTACAATGTCACATAAAATGATAATTGTATTAATTAATAACACTATAACATACATTTTAGACATCATCATTGATTTTAAACTATATATACTAATACTAAAGTATGGAGAAAAGGATTACTGTTTTATTTTTAAAAATTAAGATTGCCTTTACATAACTCGTCTAATGAAACTAGTATTAATGTATATCAAATTTATTTACATTTAATTTTCTTAAAACGTATATTCTTCTTTTTAATGATTTATTAGCTTAAAGCCAAAATTCTTACTATGATGATGAATTAATTACCTATCTAACTTTCATCAAATTTAGGCTACTCCGATCATTAAAAATAAATTCCTGACGTTATGTGCACTTAATCTGTTATTAAAATGGTGCATTTATTACCTGCCATAAAACGTTGATAACGGATTATAGTAATATTCGGAATTTTTGATTGGAAAATCAATGTTTAAAATTTGTATAGAGTGAAAGTTTTTAATTAAGAATTTTAATTGAGTTGTAATTTCTCAATCAAAATTAATTTCAGTGCATTACCTTGTACAGGCTGGATTTAATTGAATAATACAACCCGAGGTAATAGTTATTTATTCGTGTGGCAGTTTTATTAACCAAATTGTTTCCCTCGAGGCTTTCGCTGCCTCACTCAACTCTTATTAGTTCTTATAATTTTATAATTAAATTAATTGAGGATGATTTTATTTTATCAATATACACATTACTGTATTTATATATGTCCTAAATGGAGAATAAAAATAAGTCTGCAAATATAATGCACCTTATTTATTTATTAAGGAAGGCCCGCTGCCACCTGGAAAACCTGATTGCAGAAACAATCCCAACAAACCGAAACTCATGATTCACATGATTTTTATTTATTAACAAGTTCTTTCCAAAAGGTTTCATTTTTAATTTTAGCTGGCTTAATATAATATTCTTCCTCACTAGGCCACACCAATAAAATTGATTCAAATAATATGAAACCTCAAAATTACATAAATTAATATCATGGCTTTTTGATTTCGGTTAATCAAATTACATAATATGTAGAACCCTTATCTACAAACATTAAAATTCTCAATGGAAAATGAAAAACTCATTAGAAATGATTATAGATTATTGAAATTCATATGAAAATATGCATGCTATGATTGTTCAATGTCATTAGTTTAAATAAAAATACAATATCAGTATTATTTTGAGTATTTCGAGTACTAACAAAAACGTGAAGGAACGTTGTTAAACATTTTTATGTATTATTTGAATTGATTTAAAAAAAAAGGCAAGAAGATACGGTGATCTATGGTAGGCAACCCAATTTGCACTAGCTATGTGATGAAGGGTTACAATTCATAAAGTTATTTTTAACATAGAAAATGTCTAAAATAAAGATAAAATTAAACTAGAAAAAAATGTATATGTGTGTTGTATCTATAAAGTTCAGTATTTTTAATTGATTGATGGTTGAGGCGTTAACTTCGTGATACATCTTGGAAAATTACGTTTTTGTTTAATTTTTCAGTATTTTTGTTTTGTTTTAGTTCATGCTTAGTCTTATGTGTGCAGATGCTAAATCAATTCATTTAAGATTTCTTCAAGTTCTGTGGCGATGATCTATCAGATCATCTTCAAATTTGAGTTGATTTAGTCTGTTACCATCCATATTAAAAATAATGTTTCTTATTTTCCCATCCATATTAAAGCCTTTGGTGGCCCATTCCATTTTATTAATATATCTTCTAGAAGTAGTGTATACAGTTGGTTTGAGATAATTTCTGCCTGATTCACAACATATTTCCAATGGTATTCGGCTAGTCGTAACTGCTTCGACTATTCTGACTTGCATTGTTGCTTCCTTGTAAATATTTTCGATGATTTGAATATGTCTTCAATGTATTCTTGCGTTTTGTAGAGCTATTAAAATGAATTATATTACAACGATGTTAAAAGCTTTTTGAAAGCCAACGAAGGTTAGATGTATACAGGGCCTATTATAAAAGTAATGCGAATTTTCTGGGAAATATATATATTAATTGGTCGTAGCGGTACAAATGCTTAAAATTCTTCTAAATATTCTCCCTCAGCATTAATATATTTGCGGAAACGAGTCTGCCATGCCTGGAGGGCATCCTAAAACTCCTCAATGGGATTGTCTCTTAGGAATTTAGTAACATGTTTCTTGATGTTTGTCTCCCACTTTTTTCTTATAGCTCTCTCTTCAATCGGGGAAACAAAAAAGTCGCAAGGAGCCTGAAAGGGTGCTGGGGGACCACAGGTGTAGCTCCGGGCTAGGAAATTGGTAATGATGAAGGCCGTGTGGTCGGGGCCATTGTCATGATGGAGCTCGACTCTGTCTTTACGTGCGCGACACGGCATTTTAATCTCTTGAGCACCTGAAGGTTAAAGGCAGAGTTGGCAGTTTCTCCCAGCGGTACAAACTCAAAACGAACGATTCCTCGGTCTTCAAAAAGCATCGTTTTTTGATGTGAGGCTTGCTCATTCGCGCTTTCTTGTGACATGGGGATGATTTTGTGTGCGACTCGCTGCTCTGCTTTTTCGATTTTGGGTCATAATTGAAGGCCTCCTGAAGCATCTGGAATTTTTTGGTTGGATTTTTTCCAAGCCGCACACAAAACTTGATTGCGTATCGCTATTCAAGTGAATACTCCATCGCGCCGTGTTGCACAGTCAAAAAACACACTTCACGCGAAGGCTCCCCTGGAGCAAACTGGCGACCTGCTGCACTGGATAGTCGCGTTACAATAAAATCATACGCATTACTTTCATACTAGACCCTGTAGATAAATTCTGTACATTTTTCTATAAGGGTACGGACTGTATATAGATGATCTATAATGCTGTACCCCTTTTGAAATCCCATCTCTTCCAATTGCTGGTAAAATTCTAATTTTGAAGTTGTACGGTTAAAATTATTGTAAATAGTTTATATAAATGTGATATACAATTTTAGATGTTTGTGTTTACGCATTTTTTTGAATATCTCTCTCTCAAGTTACGTCATTTAGTTAGGATTTTAACGATATGGAGGCAATTATAATATTTAGTAGTATTCTTAATGCTTCCCGTACACCTTCTCCTGAAAATTATATTTCTGTGTTAACTTCATCTTCTCCTAACATCTATTGTTTCTGTTTATTCCGTCATTTGTGTTTTCTGGAAGCTCTTTGAATTCGAAATGTACGCTGTTTATCTTTTCTATTGGATTTTGAGAACCGGATGAATGCAACATAGGCTAGTACAGAAAATATCAATTGCTTTAATGTTGTCAATTTTCTTTTGTAGTACAAAATTGTTTTTGATTCCGTCGTGTATTTTTGATCTTTCCCTCGTGAGTTTTTTGCTCAATAATTTCATTTTACAATTATCCTTTTCGGTTTTCTCTATAAATTTTGTATTGTAGTTTCTTATGTCTTTTCTGAACTTATTTATAACCACTTTGTTTAGGTCCTTACAATATCAGTTACGGTTTTTTGCAGTTCTACTGTGTTATGATTTTGCTTAAGTCTTTAACAGTGTCTTGAGTTCGCTGTCCGAGTTGAAGCGGTGCCTTTTCAGATGTTTGTTTCAGAGGACTAAACACATGGAAATTGCAAGGCGACATGTCAGGCTCTGGGGTGGATGGCCAAGCTGACAAGTTCTGCGTGTGTGACCCTACAGACGTATAGGATGCGTCTATGATAGTGAGCAGAACCACACTTTCCGTGAGCAGCCGGTGTATTATTCTCGATGGACCTGCGTAATCTTCGGAGTGTCTCAATGAGTGAATGGTTCTTTTGTAACGTCCCTTTAAAAAGATCAAAGCTTTGGCGTCAGCATGCAAGGTGTTGCTCACTCTCTTTTTTTGTCCAAGGTATACTATTTGTTGAATTCTTCGAGTACAGAAGTACCATTAACCCTGATGTGTACTTTGAGACACTTCGAAGACTACACAAGTCTATCAAAAACAAGAAAAAGACAAAAAACGGAGGCTGCTATAGGGTGTGGGTTTTGCTATGTGATAACGCGCGTCCACATTAGAGTTACACTTGCGAAAGTTCGCGTGGGAGCAGTTTGACCATCTACCCTTCAGCCTGGACATGTCGCCCTGCGATTTCCACGTGTTTTGTCTCCAGAGAAAACATGTAAAAGGGCAGCGCTTTAACTCGTATGACAATTTCGAAGGAGGCCAAAGGAGTTCTGGGTATACAGAATTGGCCACCATTTTTGCAGTTGACGCCAAATATCAATGTGCTTTGAAATTTATGATGTAGATATATAATTAGTTGTCAACAAGTCATAAAGCCATACACACCTCAAGATTGTGTATTTTGAGACACCAATTTCCAAGTCGAGTGATTTCCCGTTTTGGAGATTTGAACAGGCCATCCAGATCGCCAGATGTAACAGCACCAGACTTCTTCCTTTGTGGCTTTTTAAAATCTCGCGTTTACCACAACAAACCACGAACTTTGCAAGATTTGAGAGCTAACATTGAAGAAGATATCGCCGATTTGAAGTCAGATGTTTTGCGAGCAACAATTCAAAATGCCGCAAAACGATCGCAATTATGCATCGACTCGGGAGGTGGTCATTTGAGCGATATAATTTTTTTCAAGGAATGTAACCAATAATACACTTTCAAAAAAACTTTCATGAAAACAGAGCTCTTTTTTCATTTATAACTAAATGGCAGTCTATTCAAACTATGACATTACTTTTGGGCCACGTTGTATATATTGGGGTTCCTACAGCCGCATCCCACTCGTCCTCTTTTATTGCTCTTTATTTCATTATGCCTCTGGTACTTTTCTTCCATGAGATTGTTGGTCTTTCTTTCTTCGTTTTGTTTTGTGGTATAAATTATAGTGCTATTTTTGGTCATCTTTCATCGCCCATATAAGTTGTCTGGTCTATACTTCTGTACATTCTTCCTGTTCTTCTCTTTATCTCTTCATTTCGGACATGTTCTATCTTTGGCAAACGACATGCCATTCGTTAGTAATCCATTCCTACCGTGTCTATACTTTTTTGTCATTCTTCATCATTTACCAGGTCTCGGCATCGTATGTTAAGACGGGCTTCACTATCGCTTGGTATATTCTGATTTTAGTGTCTAATCTCATACTTTTGGACCATAGCAGAGAGTTGAGGGTCTGTGTTGCTTTTTTTCCCTGTGGAGGTTTGTTTCGTATGTGTGTTTTCGAATTGCCTTCTTCAGATATAATGCTTCCTAAATATTTGTAGTTGTTTATCCTATGGGGTAATAAATAAAAGTCATTTATACCTTTTCATTAAAACACCTCTTGTAAAATGGTGTAATGAGTTTTTGAATTTTTTGCTATAGAAAGAAAACCTTTCTTTTTGAACGTTTGCTCCCCTTAAAGTCTTTTATACCTTTTCCTTAAAACACCTCTTGTGGGATTTTGAATAATGTATTTTACTCATATAGGGTAGTTTTGTTTTAAAGTTTGACATTTAATGGTTCAGAGGTTTTGGCATCTCAACACTACTATTTCCTAGCGAGTTGGCGAGAGAATAGGTTTGCGTCCCTGAAGTAGTACAATCAGTTATCGGGATAATTACGGCCCGTAATTTTTCGAAAACAGCACTGATTGGTTTGTAAGATCATTATTTTTCGGGTTGACAGGCTGCTTTTATAGTCAACATTTTTTAAATTCCACGCTCTTGAAGAAAGTTACTGTTAATGCTGGGTATATTGATAGCTATGAAGCAAGCAAACAAAATTTTATCAGCATTCCTTTTCTCAAATGTCTTTTATATAAGTTGAGATTTATTGCTAAATCTGATTTTAACTATTTAAAAAGCTTGGTTTCAGTTAAGCGACACCACACACTCAAGACAATCAATGGAAGCTGTGCAAGAATTGTTCGGTAACTGTCTGATCTTAAGATTCAGAGTTCAAATGGTCCGTTTGTCTTTTTTCTTGGGTAAAATGTAAACATATCTACCAAGATGAGTTAAAACAGACAATTCTGGATGAAATTCACAATAACCCAGCTAAGAGATTGCAGCGGTCAACAAGGAATCTTAACAGTAGATTTTTAAGAAGGAGCCATAAAGTAAGTACATTTATTTTTTCATTACTAGATAATAGACTATTCTCTTTAGTGTCTAGTTAAATTCTAACTTCTATAGGGAGATCTTCCAATTTGCTTTA
The DNA here is from genome assembly GCA_963969525.1 of Ontholestes murinus. Taxonomy (NCBI): domain Eukaryota; kingdom Metazoa; phylum Arthropoda; class Insecta; order Coleoptera; family Staphylinidae; genus Ontholestes; species Ontholestes murinus. The sequence goes on from OZ018388.1 coordinate 72,126,315, forward strand.
TAAAGAGCTTTTATAAGAGCTAGACTTTTGAATAAATCTACTATTTTACTGAACTAAACGTTTACTTAACCGTTTTGTATACAAAGAGAACGCCCATTTGCTAACGCGCTTACACCACAAGAAGTGCAATTACGGCGGGATCGTCGTATCTCCCTCATCATGCAGATGGCGCCAGCGTTGAAGCATGAAAATTCAAATACTCAATAATCCATCCAAGTGAGTGCTTCGTTACCAAAAAAGGATAAACAATCAATATCTGGCTTTCAATGAAATCATGAACAATAATTATATTTATATCAAAACAACTCACTTTCAACACTTTCTCATTTCCAGATTGAAAACGAGTTTATGGAAATGGTCTCTTGGAGTCGGCTTGCTGAAGTCCGCGGCTAGTTCGAGGTCTGAAGGCAAATAGCTGACATTGATGATGCCCTCTTCGAGCTTCTCACGGATGTGATTATATTTAATGTTAGCGTGCTTTGTTCTTTTGTGAAAGACTGGATTTTTCACAAAACGAAGCGCTCCTTGGTTGTGCATTTCTAGGGTTATTGGTTTCTTAGGTTTGCGACGACTCGCTCTTCTCCACCCACGTCCCGTCGAGGCTCGGAGATGTCTGCTGCAGAAATCTTCATCGCCGGTCGCTGGACCTCGGAAGCTGCCCCGTTGAGCCCCGATGTCATCAAGGAACTGTCGAATCCAGGTTGCTTCTGAGGCGGCGACGAACTCGGCTTCCGTCGTTGATAAAGTCACAGCCTTCTGGATTTGGCTTAACCCCTATTTGACAATAGGAAAACGTAACCCGGCGTGGAACGCGATCATTTCCAAAGTCTGAATCGAAGTATCCCAGGACTTCCGACATCTCTGTATCTCTGCGATACTCTATCCTAAGGTTGCCTGAACCCTTCAAGTCTTTATAATGCGATTGACTGCGCTCCAATGAGTCCGGTCATTGTTCGAAATATACCTACTAACCTGATTCGTGGCGAGAATTATGTTTGGACGTGTCAAAATCTCTGCAAACATAAACGAACCCACAGCTTTCCAGCATGGATAGGCGTCCTCGTTGCTTTCGTCGTAGTTAGGCTTTTTCAGTTTCACGTGCGGATCCGCTGCTGTGCTGACCGCTGCTGCATCTTGCATATAAAACTTCTCGATCACCCTGTGAATGTAAATGGATTGGTGGATGAATATACGACGATCGTTAACTTCATCTATCTTGTAGAAATATATCTTTTTAAGTTACGTGAAGATTATTATGTAATAAATTGTAATTAAAGTATTATCACTTTCTTCACTATTGATAAATAACACTTCGTGTTTCGAAATGTGCATCTAGTCAATAAAAACAAATTGTGAAGAATGTGATAATACTTTAATTACAATTTACTTCATCTATCTTGTTCAGGATCTTCATCCCGACAAAATGCGCAGGTTCTGAAATTGTTATTTCGAACTGTTTTCTCAACTTGTCCATGAAATTGCGGAGCAACTCTCCATCCGAGGACATGACGAGTCCATCATCGACGTAGAAAATAACGATGATTATCGAGTCAGTGTCACTCCTCCTGTAGACGCACTTGTCTGCTTCTCCTAGTTGGAATCCTTGGTCGAGCATAAACTAATTGAACTTATCGTTTAAGCATCGTGATGCCTGATTCAATTCATATATTGACTTTTGTATTCTGCATACTTCACCCCGTTACATTAGCTTTGATGGGTTCATATAGATCGTTTCGTGTAGATCTCCATACAAGAATGACGTCCGTACATCGAACTGTAAGATCTTATAATCATTTTTGACAGCTGTGGCCAAGAGGATTCTGATCGAATCGAACCATGTAGTAGGCGAGAAAATCACATCTTAGTCGACTCCCTTTTCTTGAGAAAATCCCTTGGCATAGAGCCTGGCCTTGAATTTGGGCTTCTTCGATGTTGGATCTTTGGTAAAAACATATTTCGAACCAATGACCTTCATATTGCCAGTTTACGAGTTGCCACATGTTGTTCCTCTCCAGAGCGTTGAGCACCAAGTAGGTGTTGTTTAAACACAGTGGGTTCATATAATATAATTTAGATATTTTTCAAAACAATCCAATGGATTTTTAATCAAGAACGTTTAACACTAAATATGGACGGAATACTTTTCGTAAAAGCAAAAAATATTTTGCTTCATTTAAATTCCTAATTGTTTATCTCAGTTGGTTAAATTTTTATTATTTTCTTTTTCAGAAATTGGATGTGCTGATTCATCATTAAAAGAACAGCTTAATACTTCCTTATTTACATCTCTTGATTTTTCCACAATACTGCTTCTTAATGTAAGACATTGCATTTTCTGTTAGAATATTGCTGCATTTTTTATTCTCTCCAGAAAATATTTAGAAAAATCATCACTTTCACCATCAGATTTGTATCCTAATATTTGTTTCCTATAGTTCTCTAGAGGATGATGATACAGTCAAGATTCTATTTTCAGACGGACTTTAGGAAACAAGGTCATCAAATGTTAGGATACGAATGTGATGGTGAAAGTGATGATTTTTCTAAATATTGTGGTGTAACAATCTTCACATTCTCCAATAGTGTTGTGGGTAAAGATGCCAAAGAAAAAATAGCCAAAAATTGCAGTAAAAAAATTTTGCTCTTGTCTCATAGAAATAAATTTACCCAAAGGAGCATTAGAGGCGGCAATGTTCTGATGATACAGACAAGGACAATTTAGAAAAATCATCAATCACCATCAGATTCGTATCCTACCATTTGATGACCTTGTTTCCTATAGTCCCTCTGAAATGAGAATCTTTTGCTTTCTTATCTCAAAGTTGAGTTCTTCACCATTGATGAATGTGACTTCTATTACACCACCAACAAAACGCTTCTTAATTTGTTCATCTGGAACCTCTGATATTTCATTTGCTTGAAGAAATTTGTCACATTTCCACAAATCTGAAGAATATTTTCCTTGATATCTCCATTGAAATATTTCATCCGTGTAATATTCACATTTTCATTTACATACTTAGTTTGTTTAACTACCACCATCTAGCTAACCACCACTTATACTCACTTGTGTATCATTCAAACTGCTATTTCTGAAATTATCGCACTTTTAATCTTTACCTATCATGCATTACATTAATGACGTATGTCAATTGTTTTGGTAAACAAGTTATAACCTCACTCTCTGTCTATAAATTCAGAAAATTATTTTTATTATTATTAATTATTCATTACATTAATGACGTATGCCAATTGTTTTGGTAAAAAAAATATAACCTCACTCTATGTCAATAAATTCAGAAAATTTCAACACAATTCCTGCTGTAGTTATTTTCTTTTAATTTTTAAAACCTGAAGCGCAATTTTCCAATATTTATTATTTATTTCATTATAATCGATTGAAATTATGTTTTTAGGTGACGTATGTCATTTTTGTTAATAATAATTAATACGCACACTATTTGTTAATAAATTTTAAAAAATCAAACATAATTCCTGCCCTAGATATTTTTTTTAGAATTTCTTAAACCTCGAATTGTTAATTTTTCATTCTTTCAGTTTCAATATAATCGATTGTAATTCTGTTTCCAAAAGATGTATCTCAATTATTACAGTGAAAATTTGTAACCTCACTGTCTGTTGATTCACTTTGATGATGTAAATCCAATTCCTGCTGCAGTTATTTTTTTTAAATTTATAAAACTTGAAGCGCCATTTTCCATTATTTTAATTTCAATATAATCGATTGTAATTTTGTTCCTAATTGACGTATGTCATTTGTTTTAATAATAATTCATAACCACACTATTTATTAATGAATTTTTTGTCCCTCCATTTCAGACTGAAATCCCTGGCGTTATCGGCGACTGCTCCATCCTCTTGAATGGGTTCGACGTTTCTCAGGTTTGCGTCGACTCACTTTTCTCCATCCAGGTGTAGTTGAGGCTCAGCCATCTCTGCTGCAGGAATCATCACCGTCGGTCGCTGAACCTCTGGAGCCGTCCGGTTGAGCACTACACTTTGGTCGACGGCTTGGTCTGGATCTTCAGGGTACTCTTCAATGTCGTCAACTGCAGTCTTCATTGGTGCGATTCTCCTTTTCTTAGCATCGATCGTCGAAAATTACGTTCACCTCCTTGTTCACTGGATCAAACAGTCGGTAGTTGTGAGAAAACAGAGTTTTCTGGATTTGTCATCCAGCTCGATCCTTTGACTGTCGGGGATGCGTATGAATGCGGTGCAGCCAATCTTCTTCAATGTAGGCTTCCTCCCCATGAAGATCTCGTACAGCGCTGTAGTCGCTCATCAACCGTACTGCTTCTCCACCATCTGCACATACTCTTTCAGGCGAGCCAGGACATCAGATTTGTGCTTCATTATGCTGACAGTGAGGTACGATGTCGCACTGTCCTCGAACAGAACAAAGTATCTCGCCCCTCCAAATGACCCAAGCGCAATAGGACCGCGCACGTCAAAGAATCCTCGTTCATCAACTTTTTTCTTGCGGTCTTCTCTGTATGGGTGATGAAAACAATGTTGCAAACAAGATTCACAAAGTATCTCATCTTCGTCACTCATGGTATGCCAGTTATCACTCCGCTCTTTATCATCGCTCTAATCCGCGCAAAGACCACATGGCCAAGTCTGTTATGCCACGCCTTCAAGCTATTTCTGCACTTTGGTAGGCTAGGTGAGATACAGCCGTGATAAACAGCATTCGATAGACATTATTGTCATCGAGAGTTGTGCTTGCAATAAGTTTCGGGCCATCTAGGATCTCGGCCTTTTTCCTCTTTTGACGATTGACCAACTCTTCTTGGTTACGACGGCTTCAGACAACAAATCTGGAACGAATAGGACGTTCGTGATGACGGATTTATGCCACTTACCTCGCTCGCGTTTACATAACAAGCAGTGCAATTACGGGGGGATCGTCGTATCGCTCTCATCATATAGGTGGCGCCAGCGTTGAAGCATGAAAATACAAATAACTCAATATAGACAATAATGGAACGGTACTTTTAAGTGATTCCGTTGTTCTTCTACAATTACACTATATTGACTGTATACATCGGAGTGTGAATGATACATTCCTCATATGTTTCTTCATCGTTATGCTTTTGCAGCATAAGAGCTTATGTATTTAAAACGAATAATTTTTGACTTACCTCAATAGTATTTTTTTAATTCGGAATACCACGTCGATAATCCTTCCTAAAATTTGATGTGGACCATCCCATGACGTTTGCAACTTTGTGTAGAGTCCCAAACAATATTTCCATTTTTGTCCCTCAAATCACATGGAAAACTAAGTTGACGATAGTTTCCGGTTCTTTCATGTATTGCTAATCAGTAGGTAGGCAAAAACAGATGAATATGTCAGTTCTAATCTAGTCTATTCAATTGGTTCTACTATAATATCTGATTTTGGGTGTAAAGCTGTTGTTATTATTGTGTTATTTGACCTTACCTCATATGTAGTTTATACGTTCATTAATTGTGTTAAAGTTAATTAACTAACTTTACACTTCTATTTCAGTAATTCTGAATTTATAAGTGAAATACTCGTGGACTATGGCAATAGAAACGTAATTGAGGTATCGTACTCTTGACCTACTACAAACGACCATGTATTAAGGTAGCGAACCCTTGACCTACCATAATAAATGATGCATTGTGTTAGCGGCGTACTCTTGATCTAAATAATAAATTCATTTTCTTATTGAGAAAAATACAATTAAAGTATGATCACATCATCATTATTTTCAAATAATATCTACTGTTCTTAAAATAATTTCAAGTTTAGTTGATTGGCCACATTAAATAAAATGAAGCAGATCTTGAACTTTTACCGAATTTTAATCATTTTTCATTTAGCAGAATTGTTACATTCTTTATATCACACCATTAAAATCTCCAACAGACTGAAGCTAAAAAAAAAACATACAAAAAAGAAGTATTTTCAAGACAGAATATCAAATAATTCTTTTATATTCCACGGGAATATATTTTAACTTTTATCATCGGCGTTTTTTCTACATATTAAGAATATTAGACTAAGGACATAATACCTGCAAACATTTAATGATGACGGATTAAACAATAAAATCTGAAGTTATTATGCACATCCCCTATTTTATACCCTTAAAAATTCCTTCTTATTACAATATTTAAACAAATATAACTTATTATAAACCTAGTTTTTACCTTTGTCTTTCGGCATGCAAAATATGTTTTCTTAATTGTTATCCATTACTTCACAATTTTCTATGGCCGGACATGCGAAATGCACGTATTTTACTTACCGCCTTAGTATACCCTAAATAAACATAACACTGTACCGATTTATAGTACTAAATATTTTAATAAAAATCCTATTATCAGTGACATCACGCTCTTATGTATTAAATAATTAATGCAATTTATTATATGACTTGTCTGATGGCTAAATTTATTGTACCTACAACGAAATACGCCGTGAAAATTGAGTGCTTGCTGATCGTATTTACGTTATAATACACAATAATTTAGTACCATAATATTAGCGGGGCCGAATATTAAAGGCGTCTAGACAGAAGTGAGAGTAAAGGGCAATCGAGTTTAGAATTTTGCCGGATCAATAATTACAACAAAAAAGTTGCGTATGCTTGGAATATTTTTACGCAGCCAGTTATACAAAGGACGGGAATTAATGAATATGCGGCATTTCACCTGTCTACTGCGCAAATAACTTAAAAACGAAAGTTCATCAACAAACACTGCATAAAATATAAATCTTTCGTAATACATTATTAGTTAATTTCAGTTTAGTTTATTGACTTTACAAGTTCTCAACAAAAAAAGTATACAAAATAACATACATTTACAATTTTTCAATAGCATAATTTGGCACATATAAATCTATATAGTGATTTTTCTATATAATTCAATTGGTTTTAAATCTAATATAACTGCTATTTACTTAAATTGTTGGCTATAGTAGTATACCTACGAGGAGAAACCCAGAAATACCCGCAAATGGTGTATTTGTAGTACCAGGTTGCACCACCTGATGGCTGTTATGGGACCTCTCCTGAGTCATTCGATAGTGACTAATTTGGTTTCTTTATCGGTTATGTGAGGGTGTGTACAGTGCAGACTTGACCCGAGAAAATGGCTACGTCTTATATTGGAAGAGCTTAAAAGCATTTAATACAACTTCATGCATCGGAACTGGGGTTAGCTCAAGACCTTATTTTATCCCTGTATTTCCTTATAAAAATCAAAAATATTTACATATGTAGCAAAAACGCTCTGATTAACAATTAACACAGTTTTTAATATCAGGCAGATAATATGATGAAGCCACTGAGTATGTGTTGAAACAATTGTCGCAGTGTTTCGACATTAAAAAACTGTGTTAATTCGCAAATCATTTTCTACATATATAATAGAATTTCACAACAGCCTCCTTAATTCAATAAAAATATTTACCTGATTTATCGCCCCCTCTGGTTCTCAGTGAGCCCCCTTTTATCTTTATTTATTTTTTCAGCATTAGCAAAGGCCTGAAAGAGAGTTGTGTCCTCCCTAGCTTAGGGATTAGGACTAATCTCTCCTTTTTTCCATTTCCTAATGGATTGGCCCGTTCCTATTATTTGATTAAATACCCTCAGAACTAGATCTTCATCTTCATTTTACGTATTGCGCTTTTTAGTTCACCTTCATCGAATCTAGGAGTTTCAATTACTAGCACCATATCTTCGTTTTGTGGAAATAAGTTTTTATAGATCTCTTTTTTAGTTTCTAAATCCATTTTATCAGATTGTGCAATAAGTTCATGATCACTTTGTATCCGAGTCCCCATATGTCTTTCTCTACTTCATCTCATATTTCGACTTTTATCTCTTTGCTTTGCTTTATGAGTGTACCTACTTTTTTCGATTCTTGTATTCCTGGTTCTATACTTCCTTTTCTAGTATTTCTGCGTTTTTGACGCACTTCTCAATTTCTTTTGTCTACCAATATAAGGAACTCCTCTGGTTGTTAATGGTTCTTCTTGTTATGGCTACATCGCAGCATTGTGTTATTGTAGTGATAAGTTTTTTAGCGCTATCTATGTTATTTTTGTGTGTCCTTTCTTTAGAGCTTCTTCGAATTTGTTGTTATTATTAAACTGTGAGTACATCTAACCCATTGTTTCTCCTTCCTTGTGCATTGTGGTTTTGCTTGTCGATGGGATGTCGTAATATAAATATGAATGCCAATTTAGAGTCTCTTAACACTTTCCAGTTCTTTATCCTGCGGGCAAGTTTTTGGTTACTGGGTGTGATGCCGATTGCTGATTTTTCTTATGAACGTTGGCTTATCACCTTCATTGGCCACTATTAGCCCGTTTGCTACTACTATCCAAAGTAGGTATTGTTTTTTTGATCCCCACGCCGGAGATTTAGAGTTGAAGTCCCCCGCTACGATTAATTCTTATCTTATGTTTTGTGTGTGCCTTTCAAGGTTAATCAAGTATTGATTGAAGTTGTCTTCGCTGCAGTTTGGCGATATGTAGCAGTTGAAAATCGTGATTTTATCAACTGTGATCCAGTTGAATCCTAATTCTAATGTATGGCTTTTGCTTAGAACTCTTGTAGCTGTATCCAAGTTCCAGTCTGTTTTCCATTACCCACTTGCTATCATTTTTTTGGTCGGTTCATTTAACAGTAGTATATATACATTTATGTGTGCAGTGGCCACAGCCAGGTTTAGTGCTGCGGTGCTTCTATCTACGTTAAATTGTAATTTAGTTATAAAAACTGTACTAAACACTATACTAATTACTATAAAAGTAATTTTAATTGCATTTGCGCCCACTCCTCTGCTCGACCAACTTCTTATAAGACGGGCATCGCATAGACTCTGCCTTGTATCACTTTCATTGCATAGAGAACACCTCTCCTCATTTTGGCAGTCCTTCCTTAAGTGACCAACTATAGCGTACTCTTGACCTAGGCTAATAAATTAAACATTACTCTAGCTTGCTTTTGACCTATCCCAATAAGTTATTGATTACCTTAGCGTACTCTTGACCAAGGTTAAATTGAAAATTCCTCTGGCATACTCTTGACCTAGGCTAACCAATTAAACATTGCCTTAGCGCATTCGTGACTTATCCCAACCAAATTTATGCAATACTTTCGCATTTTCACAAATTTTCAAATGAAATTAATTATTTCAGATACATTGTTTATGATCAAATTTTAATGAACATGCAGAATAAATTTATGCATTCAGAATTTTTGCATTTTCAAGAATTTTCATATTAAATTGTCTTGTATTAGCAGAACATACAGAAGTAAATGGTATAAATTTTAGAATAATAAACGATAGATTACGTTTTTTCACTTCTTTAACTAAAATACGAAAAATATTTATTTAATATTTTTACGAAATAATAAATTCAATTAACTGTTGATAATACATGTAGAAATAACTGATATAAATTGCAAAATTATAAACCTAATTGTTTCTGATTTTTTAACTTAAGGTCAAATTTTAATAAAGATGTGGAACAAATCAGAACATTTGTACTTTCAAGAATTTTCATTAAAAGTGATAATAATAATAAATATATACATCATTTACAATTCATTTCCTCCACATTGATAGGCATCCTGATCTGCGGTGGGGTGGTGGAGTTAGAAGCTTGGTCCGAGCGAGACGGTGAGTACTTTCTGACTCACAGCACACTTAACAAACATTGCCAAAATCCTGGATATTATAGATTTAGTATGGTCATAAATATTTAATTTCATCTGCTTTTGTTAAATGTTTACAACTGGAAATTTGCTTAAGCTGGGTGCCAGAAACACTAGCATCGGTCGTAGAAATATTTATTGCACTTAATAGGATTTGTTGCTAGGGCCTAACATACTGCCTCCTTGAAATGAAGTACTCTTTCGACAGATCATTAATCAGAGGTGATAAATTGCCCTACTTTGAACTCATCTCTTGGTTCTTCTATCGTACATTTTCCTCTCAGATGCAGGCTTCTGAGGTATTCCACATACCATTTGCGTAAAAAATGTTGTTACATTTTTTGAACATGTTGCCTACGAGAGATGCGGTTAATCTTAAGGTCCAACATATGCTGCTCAGGCTACGACAGCAGTAACTCTCCAATCAGGAAGTGACCGGGAGTTAAATAGGTAGAATCATTTGGGTCAGGGCGCGAATTCAGTATTACCTCAAACTTTACTAATAGTGTACTATATACAGGGTCCTGCAACAGTGCGTCAGGCTTTCCTAGCGCCTTTCTCGTAAGAGATAGAAAAAAATGTTTCATATAAAAATTTATTGATTCTTTTATTTTCTAATTTGGATAATATTTTATAACTTGAACCTTTTTTGGTTTTTAATTTCGATATGGCATTTCCGAGATATTGACGTTTTTCTGAAAAAAATGTAAAAAACGGAGGTTCACAAAAAATATTAAGCATACCCTATACCTAAAAGTGATATTTTTCAAGATATAAAAGAATGTATATTTCAAACGGTCCTTGAATACGAATTTGTATTTTAATAGATAGCCATGACTGAAAATATGCATCTGTCAATTAAACAATTAGTTTGACATGTAAATCTCTCTGATATTTGCTGCAAAGTGATTCTCTATGTTTCGCGGTATAAGTAGACAGCAAATTATCATCATGGATTTCGAAAAGGGCGAACGGAGGAGAAATGTTTTAGGAACTTACTCAATAGATTTATTGAAATGGGAAGTGTGAATTACAAAAAACAAGAAAGAAGAAAGCCTATTATCAACGAGGAAAACCAACTTTCAGTGTTATTAACAGCAATTGAGCATCCCAACGTAAACATAAAAGACATTGGTGAAGGAACTGGCATAAGCGAGAAGTCAGTACAAAGCATTCTGAAGAAAAATCGATATCATGCATACCATATTCAGCTACATCAAGAACTGAGTAATACTGATTTTCAATTTCGTTCCGAATTTTGTATCTGGGGAAGACAGGAAATTCAGGACATCCCATAACAACACATCTGTCAACAGGCAATTTTCACTATTATTCAACTGATAATCCGCATGTTATGAGACAAGCTGATCATCAGCATCGACGGTCTTTGAATGTCTGGGGCGGAATTTTTGGAAACCATGTAGTAGGTCCACATTTCTTCGAGGGCCATCTCAATAGGCCTATGTATTTGCACTTCCTGAATTGAATTGCCCGGATCGTTAGCTAATATACCCTAACTAACAAGAAACAGGGTATGGTTTTAACAAGACGGTGCACCTGTCCAATTTTCGCAAGACGTGAGGGCATTTGATTTTTCCCAACCAGTGGATTGGTAGGAATGGACCCACAAAATGGCCTGCTAGATCTCCGGATCTAACAAAACCTGACGTTTTCTTGTGGGGGTACTTAAAAGAGATTGTTTTTTAAGGAACCACCAACAGCACCAATGAATATGCCTCAACGAATTGTGGAAGGGACTTTTCAGCGGCGAATTAATTTGTGCCTAAATGAAAATTGAAGACATTTTGAACATTTACTGCAGTAAATAATTTTGTTATCTTTCCCGGCTTTGGAATAAAATAATGAATCGTATTATCTGTTTCTGTTTATCTCACATTGACACTTACTTGCATTTTGTTAGTTATTTTGCCTCAGCATGATCAACTCCGTACATAGAAGTATGTATAATTAAATGGTTATTTTTATGAAAACTATTAAATATCTTAATAACTATGGGGTTTAGACATATTATTATTTATTGGATTGATGAGGCCGTTACTTGTTGAAACTCCATATTATCACTTAATAAAACACTGACGTAATGTAAGGTTTCAAAAAATCGTTTTATTGTTCTACAACAATTGTTTCGCCACACAGTGGCTTCATCAGATAGATGACAAATATTTGTCATCTACCTGTCATCTACCGTTTGAAATATAAATCCTTTTATATCTTGAAAAATATCAATTTTAGGTATAGGGTATGCTTAATATTTTTTGTAGGAAATTAGATGCAGAATAATATAAAATTTAAAAAAATATATGATTCCATTTAAAAAACAAGAGTTACGACAATTTGGAATTTTAGAAAATGGCGTGTCTGATACAAAGGCAGGGTTCCTCAAAAGTGAAAATTTTTAACACTGGTACCTAAACAGTACTTATGACCAACCATAGGAAAAAGAAAATTTCTTAAATTTTAAATAGAACATAAGAATATTTTTTTGTGAACCTCCGCTTTTTACATTTTTTTCAGAAAAACGTCAATAACTCGGAAATGCCATATCGAAATTAAAAACCAAAAAAAGGTTCCAGTTATAAAATATTATGCAAATTAGAAAATGAAAGAATATACAGGGTGTTCCATTTAAAAAATGTTTGCTTTTGGTATACCGCAAAATTGGGACACCCTGTATATTTGAAAATAATTTTAGGGCCTAGAGATTTTTAAATCAATAAATTTTTATACGAAACATTTTTTTCTATCTCTTACGAGAAATGCGCTAGGAAAGCCTGACGCACTGTTGCAGGACCGTGTATAATTCATCAAACGATAATTTAGTTTCCCCCGTAACTCTCCTTAAATAATATTTGGCTGCTTTCACCCTAACTTCCCAAAATTCTCCAAAATGTAGAGACCTAGCCGGTATGAAATGCCACCCTACACCATCAAGTGACAATTTACCCATTATCTGTGTTTTTAATCATTCATTTGTGTTAAATTATATAGCTCCTTCAATTCCCTAGATGCGCCCACAAAATTGGTTCCATTATCGGAAAAAATCGGCCACTAGTCCACGCCTAGAAATAAATTACGAATAGCAGCTAAACATGCATCAGTTGTCAGCTTGTGTTGCGAAGCAAATAAATAAAGCTAGGTAAGATTTTACTGTTTTGCCTTTTCTAATTCCTTCTTTAATTAAGAATCCAACTATGGTCATAGTTTTTGAATTTTTCAAGCAGTACTTTAAGATTTTCATAGCTTTCCATCATTTGCAGAATGGGCAATCGGTACCGATGAAAAAACACTCCCATTGTGCAAGAATCAATCAAAAGTCTCCAATCATCGGGATTGTGTGTGCTCCCAAGTTTGTTTATCATACTGGAAATGTCGGTGCAATAAACTAGACAACCACTTTTTTCAATACAGCCTGAATACTCAGTTTCCTAAAATACGAGATTTTAACATTTTCTGTCAGTGAATTATTACTTTGAAGTCTGGATGCCAATATTTCGTAAAGATCCTTTGGGAGAGCTAAGTCCCTAACTAAGTTGTTAAGTTCGGTCTTGGAAAATAACTGCGATTGCTTAGAAAGTTGTTTTCATTAATTCAAGTTCAGAACTGCTTTTTACATATTCTAAATGTATTGGTTTCTCAAATATTGGCACTTCTGGACCATGTGGCACTGGCCAAATTGCAAACTTAAGTTTGGATAAATTATGTTTTTTGAAATTTTTGTTGTTATATCCACATACGAGGGTAGATTGAAAAGTTTCCGGAATAGGCAAGAGATTGCACGCGTATCGTGAAATTGTTATGATGGTTGTCAAGGCTAACCTATTTTAAGTAAGCTGTCAAATTTTCAGACACGTGCGTCGTTCCGTTTTTGTTTACTAGGATATCTTGGGAAGCAAGTCAGGCACTTTTGCAAAAATGGATAAAAACGAATTTCGTGCAGTCATCAAACATTTCTGGATGGATGGGAAAAAGGCGACGGAGATACGAGATATTTTGCAGAAAGTTCATGGCAGATCCACACCTTCATTTTCGACTATTAGTTTCTGGGTGAGCGAGTTCAAACGTGGCGGCCGTACGAGCACCAAGGTACTTTATTAACAAGTAGATTTTCCTTAAATAAATAAATATTATTTAGAACCCTTATTTTGAAAGTAGCAGAACAAGTATCGAATTTATGAGCTTATCCGATTTATTACAATGTCCCCAATTAATAATTTCAAAATGAAATATGCTATAGAAGCTACTGAAATGTATGATTCTTTGTTGCTTCAGGTTGCAGTATTGAGAGATTATTTTTTAATCCATATATTTGCTTATTAAGTTATTTTTTTGATAAGTAATCAATATGTGAATTCCACTTCAACCTATTGTCCATAACAATCCTAAGTAACATTGTAATTCAGTGTAAGTATGGATTACCACGTAGTAACGGTCGCAACCATTCTCTTTATTAAATCCTAAGTAAGTTTATTTCTGTAACAACATTTAAATTTTCCCCAGAAATTAGTAACGATAATGGAACAATATTATTTTTGCTACGCAAAAACTAGCAGTTTTATTTTTGTTTAATACTAATTTATTTTTATCAGCCCATTTACAGAAACTAGAATAATTCTTTTGGACGTGTTTTTGTATTGCATTTATATCATCTGATTTGAGTAAGATGTCGTTATCATCTGCATTTGATACTAGTTTATATGAATTACTCTGCAAACATCTGTTTAAATCATTAGCATAGATTATGTATAGTGTGGGCCCTAAGATGGATCCATGAGGCACCCCTACCTTAAGAAAGCTTATTTTTGATACAGTACTACCAATTGTTACTGACTGTGATCTTCCAGTTAGATGTTACTGTTAACTGTTAATACATTGTAAAGTAATGCCACGAATTCTAATGATTGCCAGTTTTTTCAGGACTAAAGCATGACTTACACAGTTAAATGCCTTGTTCATGTCGACAATCAGACCTACAGTATACTGATGTTCATTGTGGTTTGCTAATATAAAATTTAGTGTTTTATTTAACGCCGTATTTGTATCGCAAGATTTTCTAAATCCATGCTGATTTGAAGATAATATTTTATAGTAGCAGTAGTAGTAGTAGTAGTGTTAGGCTATCGACCACGTGGTCCTTCCGCCATGTGTTATTTGTGTGTGTGTAAATGAGCTTGTTACTTTAAAGGATCGCCCCCGTCACTCTAAAGCACCATTAATTGTATCCCAATGGTGAATGGTGCCGGTCACCCATCCGACTACTGACCCGAATCAACGTTGCTGCACGTCAGTTCGGGGCCGTAACCGATGCGCCACCATCGGCGTGTTAATATTTTATATTATTCCAGAATTAACTTTATTCTTGTATTTACTACATACTCGAATAATTTAGAAAATGTAAACAAGATATTAACAAGTTGGTAGTTTTCTGGTTTAGAACGATCTCCTTTTTTGAAAAGTGGCTAAATTAGTTGGAAATATTTCATTTTCAGGTGATAAATTGATCACATAAGCTAAAGGTTTAGATATCAGATCTATGCACTGTTTTAAGATATAAATCATATATATCAATGGAATGACTATTATTCAAAGATTTACAAATAACAATAACTTCAAATGTAGGATGAAATAAAACACGATTTTCTATGTTTTTTACCACGGTATATTAATGAATTATGTTCGACTATAGTTTCGACTCTTTCAAGTCTTTATCAATATTTTAATACTTCAGAGGATTCAACACTTGGATGAAAGCGGGACGTATGAATCCACGATTTAGATTCAACTGATTTGAGCTTCGTTGTTGTTACTGGTGGCAGATCCCACAACAAGAGGTTTTCTTTTGATTTCCCGTTTAACTTCAATAAAAGGCTGTTCAAACACGATCGTTCCTTCCTTTCTGTGTTCTCTTCATTTACTATCGTCGGTAATTATCTGAACGTAGGCGATAAGGCTTTGTTTTGCTGGCGGAAACTGATCTAGTAGAAAAGAGATGTTGCCTTTGTTCGTTGATGGAATAGCATTTTTCTTATCGTTGTTAATTTGCATGTTAGTTGATTTGGATAGTATAAAATTCGTTTTGGTAGGTATTGTTAGGTTCTGTAGTAACTCACTGTTATGTTTTATACTTCCTTTCATTTCCCAAAGCATATCGAAGATAGATGTTTCGTTGTTTGGTGATTTAGATATTGCACATGTAGACTGAATTTTCATTTTTGTTGTTAATTGAACGGACTTCATGATCCTTGAATGATGTGCAGTTTGGATGGAACTTTCTGTTACAGAAACCAAAACAACATGCTTATATGTATACTAGGATGACCAGAAAAAAAAAAAAATAGAATCGGCTCTTCTTCTGGAATTAGTCATAGTGATCCTTGAGAAGTTCTGATACCAAATATCAGGTCATTTGGTTGAAGTTTAATGGTCGCTAAAATCAAAAGTATGAAAAAAAAAAAAAACGAAAATCTGTTTTTTCGGCGGATAAAAATCTTTGGCATTTCCAAAACCCATTACTAAGTTGCCGTAACGTATTTTTCCATTAAAAAACATTATTTAGAAATGGTTTTGATTATTAAACTCATATAATTGGCGGTATTTGAAACGCTGCATACATTTTTACATGTTAATTTTGGTCAAGATTTTCGTATTTTCGGATATCTTGACGTATAACTTCGGTTGGCAGATGACTTCATCGCTGTTTTTGGTCTTAAACACTAAAGAATACATATAAGACTTAGTGCAACACCTTTGCACTACTTACTGGTATACCCTACTTTTTGTAACCCGGAATTTCGACCAGGTGCTCTGAGCAGCGATTTCAAGATTTTTGTCTTTATTCATTAAACACTTATGAAATTAAGTACTAACATTCTAATAACATATCTCATGTGGAAAGAACATGTTTTTAATTCAAAACGTGGTCAAGGTCAGGTTTAAACAATTGAATTTTTGAGAGGTGGTCCAAGTATTTACATTTTAATGTGCTCTCACATCTCTTTTTCAATATTCTAAGATTAGATTTCTTAGCATTTGGGAATTGCTGTTGATGACTAGGCAAATATTTATATAGGTACTGCTTTTGCTATTCTGAATTCGTAATCAAAATGTTAAACTTTTTAGCCAACGCTACGGTTCCGTGTCATTTAGCACGCGCAACTGTGATAAATATGTTTTTGATTTACTATATTCATCATTTGATTCCCACAAACTAGGATCAATGTTCAGAAAATCGATTCGGAAACGCGAGAACAATTTTTCGTTTGATTGAAAAAAAGGAGCTCAGAGAACAACTGTAAAACAACGATTGTAAACACATGCAATACCAAAGTTTTTTAATAAACCTAGGTATACTCTATGTAGAAGTGCTAGGCGTTAACCTGCTACTTCATCTGGTACAAAGTAACTCACCAGAGAACCACATAACCCAAGGAACCTGCGATAAAACCAATTCCGAACAGCACAGTTCGAAATAAGGTAAATACACAATCAAAAATTAATTATAACTTACAGCAATCTCTCACCCTATAACCATAAACGCATTTCAGTATAATTTCAGCTTGCAGTCACCTTTAATTGTACGTAATTTTCCATCTTTCACTTAATCGTGACATCAATAACGTGTTATGAAATCAGTATAATGGCTTTATAATAACCAAATGATTGTTTTATAATTTATTATTATTTATTACTTTCATACTTTACACATTAACTCGTCTTAAATTCAATTTTTCGGATATGGTCCTTAATAACGTGGTTTTCTCGACATGCGCCCGGAGCCCTCCCATCAAAATCGAATCCGTCCCAATGGGGCAGTTCGCAGAAACAATTATTTTTTACAAGTCATTCCGCGTGCACCATAATGAAATTTTTGCCGGCCTTTGGTGATTAATGAAAAGCGGCGATCCTTTCCGCTGATTACTTATGAAGGCCGGATCGTTGGTTTATGTACCGTAATTGTTGGGATTGGCGTTCGCATCGTGTACTTTAGGGACATTTCGATGAGATATTTCTTTCGTTCTACATTATTTGATTCCATTCACATTCAAATCGTCCACATTAAGGTTCCTTTATTTATAATAATAAGTATGTGCCGGTCACGATTTTAACCGTGGATAAGTTATCGTCCTCTAAACACCCTCTAAAATTTTATTTGTTGTAATTTCAGTAGTAATCGAAATTCAAAATATTATTATAATTCACTAATGATTAACGATGATTGATTCAGCAGTCCGATTCGAACGAAATAATATCCAATTAGATTTTGATCGACAGTAATCGATGATCGTTTAGCGGCCGAAGATATTCTGTAAGGTAAAGTGTACTTCGTTCGGTTTGCCCTTTTTGCGCTCAGCTCTGGACGAGGGACGGACTAAATTAAGAAGATCGACCTTAAAACGGCACACACAAATTGTATAAACATAGGTTTCGGCGTGCACCAAGGGGACAATGCCCTCCGAGAACTTTATCTTGTCTTGAAAGAATCTTCGAGGCTTGTTGCCTTTCTAAAATAATCGGGCTGCACAAACACACACGCGTTTAGTGCATTTTTGACCTGCGGTGTCCTTGATTCCATGTACATTATATTACGTGTACGTTGGAAACGGATCATGAAAATATTGTAACGTGTAAATCAACGTTGACTTTCTGAAGGAATGTAGTAAATAAAGGAATAATTATAGATTATTTATTTATAGGTTAAATTCTTAAAAATAGCTAGGATTGTAGAGAAATGGAAGGGACTATTTTTGAATTATTATTTCATCAACCAGTTTTTTAATACATATTTAAACCAAAACAATCTTATAGTTAATTAATTAATAGAGCACTAATAAACTTAATTTAATTTACAAATAGATTAATACAGTATTGAAACATTGATAATGGTCACTTTGTCAATTGCGAAGAAAGGTTTTTAGTGCTTCATTAATTAATCAAGTTGATCTTCACGTAACTCACCAAAATCAAACTAATCTAATGGTGTTTTAATTTTCGAAAACTTAAAATATTTATGATGGTTGTTCAAAAAACTTCACCTTAGCATTTAATTAAAGTTTAAATAAATATGTAGGATGGGTGGGTAGTCCTTACTACACAAAACAAACAGCAAAGCATCAGCAAGTTTTAATATACAGTGTTTGTAAGTGCGTTTTTTTTTTTGAAGTATTCATGGAATTTTGTATCTAGTTCTCTTGAATGGCACCTACTTCAACGCATAGACAAAGTTCTTCCAAAAATCTTTCAAAATGTGCGACTTATTGAAATAAACTCTATTTTTTAGATGGCCCTATAAGAAAATCCAGAAGTGTCAAATCTGCGGATTGGCCTGGCCATTCAATTGTCCCTCTTCTTCCGATCCAACGACGGAAAAGTTTGGTCCAAGTAGTTGCGAAACAGAAGTCCATACTGCGAAGGAGTACCATCCTGCTGAACCGATATGTTTTCATTAATAAGGTTCGAAAAAATATTGTTCTAAAGTAATTGGAGATGAGATATACCGCAGATGTAATATTTCCTTGTATGAAAAATAGACCTATGATATATTTCCCAATAATTCCACACCACATATTGACTTTTTCCGGATGCTGGTTACCATCCAATGTGGATTAGTTTCCGACCAAAAAAATTCAGGCGGTTGATTGTGCCATTTAAACAGAAGGTAGCTTCATCTAGAAATACAATGAGGTCTCCATAATGGTTACTTTGTTCAATAGCTTCCTTCACAATTTCACAAAATTACACGTCTATCAAAATCATCTTCTGATAATTCATGTACCGGATGCATTTTATAGGGTTTTTTTTTCAAATCTTATTAACGGAAGTTAATGACCTGTTAGCTCGGGACACTTGTATCAAAACCTTTTTAGGTTGTAAAGCGATAGTTCTTTATTTGTAACACTTCCTACGATTATGAACTGATGTAGTTTTAGTCTTTGATACTGTGGACTGACTTACGATTTAGATATGCATCGCTAAATAAATCCACATAAAATCAAACCTAAATCACCTGAATTAATTAAACAATTTCTTGGACTTTGCGGTTATCGATTTATTCCTTTATTGTCAAAAATGACTTAACCAATAACTTCTTTATTAAAAAAGGAATTCCATTAACTTTATCTGCTCCCCAGCAAAACGCATTTGATCATTTAAAATCAATTCTCACTTCACCGCCTATTCTCAAATAACCAGAATTTGATAACACCTCATTCTTCTAATTATTTAATTAATTCAGTTCGTTCTCAAGTAGAAATCGGCAAAAATACTGTTGAAGTTATAAACTGTGCAAAAATCTCGACCACTCAAGCCACAGAAGGAATCAGCACCAGTGTCTTCTTCGACAAATGTAAAAGAGAAAGAAAAACGTCCGTGTTTATTCTGCAAGATAGTAGGTCATCTTATCGCTGATTGCAGAAAACGTGCAGCTGCCGAGCAGAAAATAGTGACCTCAAATGTCAATAATAATTCTGACTCAACCTCGAAAAACAGTACGTTCCTCGCAACAGGCCTAGCTGTTGATGCAGACTTCGTTCCCGTTGATTCTTCGGTTTGGGCACTGAATTTGACTGCGAAGCAGTGTTGACTCAGTTACGAAAACGGGGCATCGAGTTTCGTCCGTCATGTCCCTACACTCCTGAACAAAACGGTGTTGCAGAACAAGCAAACATACATGTTCTTGAACTAGCTCGTTCAATGATCTCTTCTTCGGAGCAAACTGCCGAAAACGTTTTGGGCTCACGCATGTGATACGGCAGTGTTTTTGACAAATCGCACAGGAAAGTCAGGCAAAGCTCCATTCGAGTTGTGGACTGGAAAGATTCAATAGTTTCGAATTCCTCCGAATTTTTGGATCAGAATGCTACGTCAATATTCCAAAGAAGTTTCGCTCAAAATTTGACGACAAAGCAGTACTTGGACATCTCGTTGGATACAATGATATCGACGCATCGACTAGTAAAGTTACGAGACGTTGACTTTCGTCCAGAGAAGCTGTGCACAACAAACAACACCATTGAACTTGAACTTCAAATCCCAGAAGAGACCAATCAAGACAAGGAAATCAACAACATTTCTGAAGACATCAAACACAAGTGTGAATCAACCAGCAGCACTCAAGATAACAGCAATTCGGATCAGTATGACACTGATGACAGCTACACCTCGGAAGGGGAACCAACTCCCATCCAAACTCGACACTTGGAACGGATGACGAGACAGCCAGTGAAAAGTAGAATACACACCTCGTCGATCCCAAACAAACAGTGCTGTGGCGTGTTTGACAGAAGCCAATCTGGAAAAACTACAGCCAACCAACTTCAACGACGCCATGAAAGGTCACCATTCAGATAAATGGGTGAGTGCAATGAATGAAGAAATAAGGGCCTTTGAGGAAAACGATACGTGGGACCTGGTACAATTACCACCTGGCAAACGCGCAATAGACAACCGTTTAAAATATAAACCTGATGGTTCGATTGGTCGGTATCGCACTTGTTTAGTTGCTCGGGGTGTGTTCCAACGGGAGGGCCTTGATTATGATGAAACTTTTAGCCCTGTTGACCGGTATGGCGCGATTTGTGCCCTTATCGCGACTACGGCTAAAGAGAAACTTGTCCTCGGTCAATTCGACGAAAGAACTCTATTTTTATATGGTGAAATAGACTCTGAAATTTACATGACTCAACCCCGTTTGACGATGGCTCAGGTCGTGTGTGTCATTTGAAGAAATCTGTTTACGGTCTTAAACAGTCGCCTCGTTGCTGGAACAACAGGTTTCACTCGTTCATGGAAAACAACGGATTCACAAGATCAACAGCAGGCCCATGCATTTACATCCGGCAGAATGAGACAGAAAAACTGCAAATTGCAATTTACGTTGATGATGGTCTCATTGCAGGATCATCACAAGATACAATCAACTCGTTCCTGAAATTGCTGACATCAGAATTGAAAATTACGGTAGGCTCTCTTGATTCATTTTTAGGAATGCAGATAGAGCAAGACAAGTCTCATGTACGCATTTCACAGCGACCTTACGTGAAGAAAGTTTTGCAACGTTTTGGCATGGAAAATTGCATATATATATATATATATCTGTCATGCTGACATAAACTGCCAGAAGTTCCTCTTAAAAAGTGGATAAACAACAGTGTTATGGATAATATAACAGCTTCCAGATGTGGATGGAGTTTGCTGACCTTCCAACGTCGTGGAGCAAATGGGGTTTGAGTGGAAGATCATAATTTATTGTGAACTCCGCCCGTGATTCTTTCGTACAAAATTTGATGTAGGTTTTTTGTAATTTGTTTCTTGTATGTATTTTTTTAGAAAGAATACCAAAGATGTTATAAATAAATAAATAAATAAATAAATAAAACACCTGCTGAAAACAAACAACCGGATGAATCGTCCAAGGATCCACTCGACAGCTCTGTTCCAAATCGATCAGCAGTGGGTTGCCTGCTATACTTGGCCTATGCTACTCGCCCTGACTTAGCTTATGCTGTAGCCAAAGTTGCTCGACCTATGGCAGAACCTACAGTATCCGACTGGGACTCCGTCAAACGCATATTTCGATACTTGCGAGGTACCACTGATATGGGACTTCTCCCCACTCCAACTGGCAGCGGACTACGGGCATACTCCGACGCAGACTTCGCTGGAGATATCAACACTCGAAGATCAACAAATGGTTTCGTTTCTCTCATAAACGAAACTGCAGTATCTAACTTCTCAATTACAGAAATCGATCGCGCTTTCAACAACTGAGGCAGAATTTGTATCTTCTAGTGAAGGTGCAAAGGAACTAGTGTGGCTTAATAGGTTATTGTCTGAGATCGGTGAAATCAAAAGTGTACCAGTGCTATTTATCGATAACGCCAGTGAAATTAAACTAATAAAGAACCACGAATATCACAAAAGGTCAAAACATAT
Source organism: Ontholestes murinus (assembly GCA_963969525.1). Lineage (NCBI taxonomy): Eukaryota > Metazoa > Arthropoda > Insecta > Coleoptera > Staphylinidae > Ontholestes > Ontholestes murinus. The sequence goes on from OZ018388.1 coordinate 72,148,991, forward strand.
AGAAGTGCGCTATTACTTTCTTCGTGAACTGTATCAAAAGGGTGACATTGATGTGGAGTTCGTACGCTCAGTAGATCAACTAGGAGATATGTTTACAAAACCTTTGAATTCAACTAAATTTAAGAACATGTGTTCCAAGATTGGTCTTCACAACTGATATTTGTATTACTCTGTTATAATTACTAGTTGTTCAGTTTACGGGGAAGTGTTGATGTTATAAACTGTACAACTGATAGCTTATTTTATATGCCGCGCCTGTCAGTAGTTAGTTAGGTATTTTCTATAGTTAGTGTTACACGTCAAGCTGATTTCTTGTTCACACCGGCTCGTTTAATAAATGTCGTTTTAGTGTGTTTCGTCTGTGTTTTATTTCCTAACCCTATTAACCATCACAAATACCTTTATTGTCATATAAACTTCAACATATAAAAACCACATTATATACTATTTGACATATAAAAACACTCTATTCCACTTTTCTCTTTACCTCACTCTCCCACCCCAGTCTCGCCAAAACCTTTACACCAGCTCCATCCTCTCTCATTCTTTCTGTTACCTTACTGTTTATCCCCACCCACTTCTCACATAACTCTTTAACTCTTTTCCCAAATAACTCCATGTATCCATTCCATTCGTGCAGAGCACACATCTACCATACCTTTCCCCCATCCAAACCTTCCTTCCTCTCCCTCCCGGACCGCATTTAGCTCGCGCCAGAGTATCCTTATTTTTATTTGAGGAGACACTATTAGTCAAGTACTTTGGCACCCTGATATACACCTGCCACTTTTCATACCTCGGACTGTATGTGCTCCTCTCCATACATCCTTGCCTCTTCTGTATCTCAACCTCCTTCCACTTCGCGTTCATTCATGACTGCACATTTACCCCATTCTCCAACCATTCATTCACAATATTCTCGGACACTCCTTTCCTTTTATACATATTTCTGTTCTCCATCAAAGGGTGGAGTAATGAGTGGAGACTCATTCTCATTATTCAATCCACACAACTTCATTTCATTACTTCACCACTCTCTCTATTGTCTCCCCATTAAAATTTATTGTATTTGTGGAGACTCATTCTCATTATTCAATCCACACAACTTCATTTCATACTTCACAACTCTCTTTATTGTCTCCCCATAAACATTCATTATATTTATTTCTTGAAGCATTAAGAACCCAGGCTTTGATCTTTCAACCCCCATAATTTGCTTCAGAAATAGCCACTGATATTTCTCAATGCTCGATCAAACTGTTAACGGTGGATGCTTCTATTTCGTTATACATAATTATTCAAAAATGAAACACTTTTGTAACTTGGTTCCTGAAACTAAGAAAAATCACAGGACTAATCACTGGACACTGTGACCTGAATAAGCACAAACATAGGATGGGAATTGAGAAAAGCCTCGTATGCCGTGGGTGTTTAGAAAAAAAGGAAACTCCCCAACACTGTCTACTTGTGAAGCATATAAAGGAGAACGCATGTCGAAATTCGGGAAGCCTATGCTTCCTGTAGAACAGCTAAAGAAGCTCCTAGACTTCATAGAAGAGTAACACAGGGAGTACACAGGGAGTAAAACATCCAAAGGCGCACAAAAGGACCAACATACAAACCAAGTTAAAAACGTATTTCATCTCCCAATGCATTCATACCTCTTTGTTCCTCATGTTTCAACACCGTACAGCAAAATGGTCTTCACACGCGCATCTCATAGCTTGCACGCCAATTGCAAGTTGCCTGAAAATCAATTTCTCCACTTCTTACCACCATATGATTTTCTGGTTTTCAACTGTGTCCATTTGCGAAACAGAAGTCCATATGTTTTCATTGATAAGGTTGAAGGGTGCGTAAGAGGACACCCACCCACCCAATACATACACTTTCATTACAATTACTGCAAGGTATTAAGTTTCCTGAAAACTTTAACAGAATAAGTTTTTATCAAAACAAAAAACTCTATTCTGGCTTTAATTTTATTGTATTTGTAGGGTGGGTGGGTGCCACTATCTCACCCTCCATTTATTTTAATTTGATCTAGTATTTCTCTGAAAATATTTCATTCGAAAGAAGGAATATTCACGGAAAAAATATTAAAACTTTTCTTCTTAATACAAATTGATTCAAAAAAATCCTCGCATATATTTTAATGATTGGAGGGTGCGTAAGATGCCACCCATCCAGCCTATACTTTCATTCATTCAATTACTGCAAGATATTAATTTTTCTGAAAACTTGAACAAAATAGGTGTTGAAGTTTTTATGGAAACAAAAACTCTATTCTGGTTTAAATTTAATTATAATTGTAGGGTGGATGGGTGTCCATTATCCTATTCTCCAATTATTTTAATCTGAGGTAGTATTTCACAGAAAATTTTGTATTGGACCAAAGGAGTATTCACGTAATAATAAATGTAAACGTTTTCATATAACTATAAATTGATTCAATATAATCCTTGCATTATTTAAGTGGTTAAAGAAGTATTTACACGTTTCTTATTTACCATAGGTTATAAGCTTAAGACGAAAACTAATAATTCTTCTTCCATTAAGATCCACTGACAGATTTATTTATATTATTAACATTGTTTGCTTTGTTTCTCTTCTTAAATTAACCTAAAATACATACTATTGAAAACTATTACTATAATTTTAACTGAAGAGACCCGGGCAAGGCCAGTATCAGTACGGTGCTAATCAGCCATGCCAATGCACAACATGCCTCAATCTGCAAATATTCAATTTCCAAATCAATTTCAACAAAGTACCTAGTTAATGCAGGGACAAATGGCGCCACAGATTGCAATTCTTATTTATGTACTAGATATTACTGTTGTCAATGTTTTCCTCACTTCCCCTTATGTGCTCCGGCAGCCTTCATCGAACTTATGCACAATTACTCTACTCACTTTTCTTTCGCACCCCCCAGTGATCTCTTCCATCGTTTTTACTCAATTTCAATCAATATTCTCTAAGCGCTTTTCCATATTCTTGATAGCACTGGCACAATCCTCTAGCTTCCACCATTCCTGTTCTTGTTCATTTTCCTTAATGTTTCACATCTGTATCTACTTACATCTCCATTCTTCTAACTTTTTTCTTAGCCTCTTTATTACGTCATAATCAATTACTGACGATCCTGACTGTCTGCAATGTATTTAAATATATTATGATGAACGAAATAAAATTCCTTACTTCACTTATTATAACAATAATAATAAGTGAAGTAAGGAATTTTATTTCGTTCATCATAATATAGAACACTTCACATTACTCAACCCGAATTTAGTGTATTTAAATATAGTTAATAATATTGTAATATAGGCAACCAAATATACATATGGAATAGCGAGGTCTATTGAAAAATTAAGATCATCCCTTCTTGCTTCAGCAGCCATCGTGTTCAGGTCGTTAACCTAACCAATAATGATAAAATTAATAATAAACCAGATTTATTTTTCTATGTACAACATAATAAATATTAGTGTATTTATACATGAAAAAATTGTCTGAAAGGAAAAGAAATTACATAGATAAACAATACATCGTATTTGAGTGAATGAACTCTTACATAACAAATTATCTTAAATTCTAGCGTTGGTATAATATTCCAATATAGTATAGGGCTCCAATGAACAAATAAATTTAAATAGTGGATTTTTTCTACTTGATAAAATTGGGATCTTCTTAAATGATTTCGGCAGTTTGTTTACTATTTTTACAAATGAATAGTAAGCACTTTTTTCAAATGCAAGTTTTGTAAATGTATCACTTTTTAACAAAACACTTGTATAGTGGGTAAATCAGGATCATGAAGATATATAGGGTCTATTATGAAAGTAATGCCCATGATTTTATTATTAAGCGACTTTCTATTGCTGTAGGGTAAAACGGGACAGGAAATGTGGTGAAGGGTCTTCCCTTCCAATGTAGCAGGTCGCCAGTTTGCTCCGAATACTCTAAATGGAAAAACAGCGATTCGCAATCAAGTTTTGTTTTGTGCGGCTTGGAAAGAATGCAACTGAAACGTTCCAGATGCTTCAAGAGGCTTTCAAGGATAACTGCGTTTCAAGGACACAGAAAAGTGTTGATGGAAGACCAGAAAAAACTTCGAGTTTCTCGCTGTCAATAATTGTTGGATTTGATTCAAAACGATCCGGACTTTCTTAACTCTGACCTAACCGGAGACGAATCCTGGATGTTCAAGTACGGCCCATTTCAATAAGGTAGATCACACAAAATCATTTACCCGCCCCAAAAAGCGAGAATGAACAAGTCTCGCATTAAAATGATCATTGTCTTTTTTGACGTTTGAGGAATCGTCCATTTTATGTTTGTACCGCAGAGAGAACTGTCAACTCAGCCTTTTACTTGCAGGTGCTCCACACGCCTTCATTGTTACCAATTCCCTGACCCGGAGCAACACCCAGGTGGTCCCCCAGTCCCGATTGAGTTCGTGCGACAATTTTTATTTTCCCAACTGAAGAGAGAGCTGAAATAAAAGCATTAGGAGACCGTTAAAAACATCCAAAAGCATTTTACAACGTCGAGGAGTTTCAGACATGGCAGACATATTTCCGTAAATGGTGTATTGATGCTGGGGGAAAGTATTTTAAGCATTTGTTCCGGAACGATCAATAAATATATTTTTCTTAGAAAATGCGCATTACTTTTATTATGGACCCTGTACATCCTTTTATTTTTATTCATTTATTTCATTCGCATTCTTTATAGATCCTCCAAGTATTCAAGAGACAAACCAGTACAGTCAAATCCAATATAGAAATATGGCATAAGCTGGCTTCAAACACATGGCTCTATGTATCGTCAGCAAAACTACTGGCAATAGTAACATGTGAAGACAGCCAATAATCCAGTATCTTCTAATTTGGACTTTGCAGCATCCAATGTGTAATCCAATGGAGCGATCAAATATTATTAATTTTAATCCACAGATAGACATCAACTCAGACGACTGCTGCATTCAACGTTAAAAAATAATTGATCCCTCAGATGGATATCTTCGCCATTCTACCTGTTAACACCACCCTTGCGCGGGTGTTAGGGTGCGGGGGGACTCGTCCCCTAGATAAGCAGGTAGTAGAGGCGAGTTCACACAAAAAAAGGATACGTCGGTAACGCGTAGTGCGAAAATGCACTCGTGCCCTAGATAAGCAGGTAGTAGAGGTTAAAACTCGAACACACACTTTAGATAGATACTTTAGTAACGCGCAGTTCGAAAATTACGTTATAAATCGACCTGCTAGAGTCTGTACTCGCCAATTGTATTTTACGTGTAAATAAATATCATTAAAGTCGGAATCTTATTTTTTAAATCAGCCATTAGGCCACCTAGATTTTACACTGCCTGTCAACTTATAAAAATGGATCTGCTACTCATAGAGAACATGAAGAAACTCTTCAGCATAAGCATACTTCATTGTTTATGATTATTTCCTCAATAGCAGGATTCTTCTGTCAGTGTTGTGTATTTGTGAACTGCGCAAGTGAGGAGCGAAATATGTTGAAATGTAATATTTCTCCTTTGATTTACATTACAATTACAATTAGTTAGAAATTATGTGCTACCACGGCAAGAACAGGAATAAATTATAGTTAACATAATACAAAAAAATTATACAGACGAGAGGGTCATGGCAGGTGATCTCAAAATTGGAATAATAAAAATGTCTGAAGATTATAATAGAAAAGCATCAGATTTTTTTCCGTCACTTCATTTGAGAGTGCATCAATGGAACACCATTGCTTTAACTAGCGTAGTCTTATGCATTAACCTAGCGTACTCTTGACCTACCACAATAAACTTTATCTTGACCCAGCATACTCCTGACATGCATTAATGCTCGATCTATTGAGGTAGGTCAATAGGTTACAGTGGTTGCAATATCAATGGCAATGTTATTCAAGATAAAGCGTCTGCATTTCTGTGAGATCAAAGACAAACTCTTAAGGCTCTTTAAACTCCTAAGTCTAACTGTAAGGTGTTCAATTCTTATTTTCTTCCATATTAGATACTTATATAAATGTTACAAAATTTCTTTTCTACTCCGGACTTGTAACTCCGATTCCCACAATACGCTGGCAAAATTTCTAATTTATTGCGACTGATCTGAAAAATACTAGGGATTAATTTGTTAATTATCTACCCCAATTATGTGTTAGTTAGAAAAATATAAAATACGAGGTATGGTTTTAAAGTAAGTTCCACTGCTGCTGGTGGCAATTATGTAGGAAAGTAGGTTAAAGGACAGGCTTTCGTGTAAAAATAAAATTGTTATAAAAAGTTCCCTTGTTTTTTTTAAATGTTTTGGATCGGTACTTACTTTAAAATATGCCTCTACATTGTCTAAGGTTTTATAAAACAACTGTTTTAAGCAAGTTTTAAAGTATAATCGAGTCGTCAAGAGCTGACTCATGACTTTTCATACTAAAAACGGTGAAGCAATTAATATCTATCTCGTTCTATCATCATCCTACAATGACCGGGACAGAATGATGTGTGTCTGATTCCTCCAATATAGTGTGATCTGTCACAGTCAACTCTCAGCGGATCGACTATATTTATTAGAATGTTTTGAATGATGAAAAATTTGTCTGTGTGTATGTGATTGTTGTGCCACAAAAGCTTTTAGAGATTTTGAACTCAAATTTGAAACTTAAGATTTATTTCATTTTTGTAAGAAGTTCCGAAAAGCGTTTTGAGTATTTTCGCACACCAGAAGTACGTATTTATTCATAGAGCTTTTTGTTTCTTTGTGATTTTCCTTTGCAAATACGCAAAATTTTGTAAAATGTCTCAAACAAAATATAAAGTTACTAATAATCTCAACAACTTTGATTAAAATAAAATTTTGATATACTGCTTTATTTTCAAGCAAAATAGTCATAATAAAACCTTGACGTTTTTCATATTTTGTTCAAAAACTATAATAGTGTTATAAAACCAAATGAGAAATAATTTTAGAGAATAATAAAATAAGTAATTAGTAATGAGCAGTTTTTTTGTCTAAAATGCGGATTTTTTGAGAAAAATTTGGGGAAAGTAAACTAATGCCCTAATGATTTTGTCAAAATGATAATTCTATATTATATCGCCCAAATAAAGGGAAAATAAGCATATAAATGCTAAAAATTTGTATCCAAAGCTGATCTACTGCGAATCTGTGGAGGAAAGGTTATGGGTTTGAATGGAAAATCATCTACAATAGTGAAGAAAAATTATATGTATATTTTCCTTCATTTTTGTATATATCAGTTTATTTATATTAAAATGGATAAAATGAATAAATAGCCAGGCGTCCATAGGTCGCGTGGCGCCATCTGTTAATTGTCAATATTAAAACACCTGTTACCAGTAGAAAATATTATGAATTCCCTAATTTCCTTTCGATTTATAAATTGTGTATACCATAGAAAATATACTTGTGGTGTATATAGTGCAGTCACCTAATAGTCTCAAAGCAACACACTTTGTATATAATAATATTAAAGAATAATAAAATGTGATAGCTTTCGTTTGTAAATTTTCATTTGTTTTTTTTTCTGTAAAAATGCAACTATTTCAAAGCAAATTGTTTTTTTTTATTCGAACTTTTGAATTAAAATTTTATTTGTTTAATTTTCAATGCTTTTATTTATTCTTTGAGGAATTTTCTACTTTTCTTTTATGTGATTTTTTTGGTTTAATTTAAAATATTGACAACAAATTATTTATTAATTAATTTCAACTATGTTTTTTGTGAGAAAAGTTTATTTAAATGTTTTGTGAAAGTTCAACTATGTATTCCAAAGAAAGTATAACTGTTTTATCAAATTTCATTAAAATATAAAAATGTACACTATAGTAATTCATTATGAATTACTACGTAGTTGCAGTCGCAACCATCATTATGATATAAACATGTTTTGTTTTGCAAAAATTTTCAAATGTTTTTGATAAATAACAAATTAACCCCTTGTATTTTCCAGGTCGGTCACAATAAATCAGAAATTTACCTTTCGTACTCTTGACCTACCTCAATAGATTGTGCATTTACGCAGGTCAGGAGTACGCTAGGTCAATGTACAAATTATTGTGGTAGGTCAAGAGTACGCTAGGTTGATAGGTAAATGTATAAGACTACTAAAGCTAATGCAATGTTTTAATTGTGAAATGAGAGTTGTTGGAAACAGCTGATAATACGTGGGGTAAAACAATTAAAAAATATTAGACATTCAGTTGATAGAAAAAAATAGTTGTAATGTCTTAGAACTAGAAAATATTATTAACTCTTGTTAATCGGTCAAACATAATTGAATTTAGGCCTACTATTAATAATAATTAAGTTAAATATTAAATAGATTGGCTTTGATAATGTTAAAATAAGTTTATTCAATTAATTCAAATTTATTTTGTGTACGTTTAGTTTAAATTACTACAAAAATTCAGGAATATAAAAAGATTAATAAAAAATGCAAAATGCAGATTATTATAAAAATCCTTCCCTTTACACATTAACGTTGATTGTTTTATGTATAAAGTGATAGAATAGAATAATTTTGATGATAAAATCCCTAGGAAGGACGTAAATAAAGTAAGTTTTATGTATACAAAGCTACATTTGGCTTATTTTTCGATTTAATATACCATGTTCCTCCTAAGAAAGGTGTTCAGTATCAAGGTTGGAAACATTAAGTCAAAATAGTTAAAAAATATATAAATAATATTTATATTAATAATATTAATTAGTTAATTTTCTACATCGAACTAAAGGACTTTAATACATTTTAATATTTATATTATCTAAATTATTCAGTTGAAAAAATTGCTTCTATATTACATTTTTTTATGGGCCTTTAAAATAAAGTTGTTATGTTTAAATATTATAATGAAAATAAAAATTATAAAATAAATATTTTGAAAACTAATTTAAGCGCTAAAATATTGATTAGCAAACATGTTAAAAGTAGTATAAATTTTTCTTTACAAAATTAAACAAATATGTAATAACGAATTTGCTTATAAACTATATAATTATTAATTAATAATTTGTTAATAACATATGTAGCTATCCTAGAAAACAATTATAATATTTAAAATTCACAAAATTGAACACGGATGTCACTAATATTATGAAAAATCTAAATAATTTATTTAATAATATGGTACAATATAACAAATACATAATTATCTATCGTTTTTTAGTTTAACTATTTAAATATTGATTTACAAAAATTATGGTTATATTAAAAAAATTAAGTTGGCATCACTGCAGCTGAAAACCGTAGTGAAGTCTTTTAACCGCTACGAGCGCTCTTTTACCGGAGTGCAACAAACCATCAAAATGGTACGTAAATAAAATCCGCTTATTTCTGTAACATCTTTCTAGTTACCGGTGCGAAAGAACGTGATTAATTTGTGTTCAAGTGTACGATGGCCGCTGTACGTAATATTTCTATTAAATATGTTAGAAAAGTGCAAATTCGTGAGCGTGAAGAGTGACACAGTGAACATAACCTCGCCATTTCCATAACAAATATATTTTCACGTTTGTTTCAAACGTGATTCGATTTTTCACACGCGATCGTTTCATTATTCAATTCACTTAAAATCGCGCAGCATGCCCGCAAACATATTATTTCACGGAATGACTGATATAGGAAATAATATTGTTTTGTATTTCAGACGGAAGGAACAGCCACAATCCGTACCCGTAAATTTATGACCAACAGGCTGTTATGCCGCAAACAAATGGTAGTGGATGTGATCCATCCAGGACAGGCGTCAGTTAAGAAAACAGATATTAGGGAGAAACTTGCTAAAATGTACAAGGTTAGTATTTACCGTGTTTGGTTTATTGCGAATATTTGTTGGAAAGTGTTAACTGCAATGGATTACCGATTATTCTGTGATACAAATAAAACTAACTTCTCATCAGAATTAATCATAAATCTCTGAAAAATATTAGTTCATTCTTAATTCTTCTTAAACACAAATGTCCGATGGATGTTATTCTCTCATTGACGATGGAGGCTCATACTTTGTTATACATCACAAATTAAACACCATTTATACTTTGTTTTGTATAACAGATATTCTGCAAGTCTTTAATTTATATCCAAAATATAATTTAATATTACTATAATCGTCTTTTAAAATTACTTTTCCCGCATTCTAATAACTAGTTAAATATATGTATTACTGTAAACCTAAACTACAAAGTATCAAAATTTTTGTTATCAATGGGTGTAGAAATTTTATTTGACCAAGATAGACTGGAGGAAAATAAATAAATTAAAATTGTATTTATGTCTTACTATATTTTTTAATTTAAATAAAATACATGTGCATATCAAAGTGAAATAAGGAATAAACTCAGTTTTAATTTATTGATTTAAAACACTTCACGTAAACACAATCCTTTTATAATGAAGGAATATACTATTTACTTCATGGAGGGCTGCAGATTTGTTTTTGCCAGGTGTTCAAATGTATAAATAGTAAACTCTTTGTAAATATAATTAGACTTGTAATCTGTGTAGGTTATGTTTATTGTTTACATCGATATGATAATCAAACATATTGTGCCTGACTTCCTACAATAAATGTATGGCATAAGATGTCTTATTTTCATCATAGAAATTAAAGCAACGTTTGCCAAGCTTTATATGAAATTTTTATGGGCTCTTAACAGTGTTTTATATAGTCGGGCCGCCTAGAGCTTACTGTGACTCATGCATTTTTGTACTAAGAACTGTGTAGCAATTAATATCAATCTCATTCTATAGATCATCTTAGGATGACCTGGAATGAAATAAAAGATGAAACGTGTGTCTGATTCCTCCAATATAGAGCAATGAGTGAGGTGTACGTTTGCAAAACTGGACCATCCAGCCTTAGTACAATTTACTTGTTATTACTGAAGTCAAAACATGGCTGGATAACGTTGTATTTATTTTGTGACTATAGTTTCGGTAACTAAACGTGCCATTATCAAACATAAACTTTATGTTTGATACGTTTAGTTACTGAAACAAAGTTAAAGTGTTTTAATTAATGTTCAACATGTATAACGAAGTAGATGCCTTAAAAATAAATAAAAATGACTGGATAGTTTTTTTTTTGTTAAATTTAATTCCGTAGTTTATGCATTCAAGTTCAAAGGCAAATAAAATCTCACATCATTTTCTCATCCAGGATTTATAAATTTCAGCTTTAAAATCCTCTTTTCAAAATGTATTACAAGAATTCATTCAATGTACTTAAATTGAAGTTTTGAGTTAAATGTGCTGTTTGCCTTTTATTAGGTTTTTTCAACTACTTGAATTTCACCTCCACTGTTACAGCTGCATAATTACATTTGTTTAAAATAAGACAATTAATTGTTATTATTTCAACTAATTTTTTTTTTTAAATAATTAGGTTACTCCTGATGTAGTATTCGTGTTTGGCTTCCACACGAATTTCGGTGGTGGCAAGTCGACCGGTTTCGCCCTCATCTACGACACACTGGACTTCGCCAAGAAGTTCGAGCCCAAGCACAGGTTAGCCCGTCACGGTCTCTACGAAAAGAAACAGCAGACGAGGAAACAGCGCAAAGAACGCAAGAACAGGATGAAGAAGGTGCGCGGTACCAAGAAGAGCAAAGTGGGTGCCGCTGCCAAGAAGGTATGTGTCGGGAAGTTTTTTTATTGTTACGGTGACGGGTTGTTGGGTTCACACTGGGGATTATTAATTTTTGGTGATCATTTCTTTCTGTCATTACAGGGAGGCAAATGAGCTGGTGTTAATTTTGTATTTTCTACTATAGGTATTTATGGTTTTTTTGGGTTTTTATAGCTTGATGCTTTTATTTATTTTTTTAACACGCTTTGCAGTATTTATTTAAATGTGCGCTAATGCTTTACAATAAATTAACAATTTGCATTAATTAATTTAACCCCATAAAATATGGTACCATAAAAGTTATCAATGATTACATAACTTGTTAATTATTGCAATTATAATTTGGTTGATATTTTTATAATTACTTTTTATGTTGATGTTTAATTGTTAAATTATTTGTTATAATTATTTTACTTCTATTTGTTTTAGAAGGTAATCTTAACCATTCAATTTAACACATTAATATTACATGTAAAATTCACATTTGCCTCTTTGAAACTGTATTAGTTTTTGGGTATATTCAAAAGGTAATAATATTTTCTGGACTAAAGTTAATAATGTGCCTGAAGCACAAGATTTGTTTGAATTATTAGATGGCGAGTATTGGGTTTACAAAGAAATTAACTCTAGAATAAAAATAAAATGTTAGTAGTACTAAAATTAACTTAAATGCACAGATATATATATTAAAATTATGTCTACCTTAATATCCCTAAACGATACTTATTTAGTAAATTGCCTAGTAAATTATATTAGTCCACATACTAAAGTATTTGTTTTGAAATAATTTGAAACCGTTGGGTGATTTTCTGTAATTTAAAATAAAAAGCAGCCAAAAATGTAGTTCTTTAACCTACAAAAATTAGGCATTTGACTTTAAATTGCACAGAAATTCAATTATTGAATAACTATAAATAAGACACTTTCTTTGTTAATATCACATGAATCATCATGAAGTAGTAAATGCCTCCAATATCAACAAATTAATTATTATTTATATTAAATACTTTATTTTCCAAAATCAAAGGAATTTGCAGGAGCTAAACCAACTACTTCGTGTTGTGTGTGCTTGCATGTGATAAATGCATCTATTTCACTAAAAACATTTAGCAAATATCAAGTTATTATCATTTTAAATATAAATAAAAGAAAAGTTTATCTCGTAGGAAAAAGTTATTACTTATAATTTTTTTTTTTTGATTGGAGTAGATTCTATCTATACATTTCGAAGCACTTTTTCATAATTTAACTCTCTTATATCATTTCAAGAAATCATTCTAATGGTGATGGTACTTCATTTTTCACGCAAGTGGTTTAGAAGCATTGAATTAATATACAAAATTTCTAATGCTTAAATAACTATTACTAACCTTAATTAATTAATTAACATTTTGGGTATATTTGACATATAATATGATGCATATTTATAGATTTAGTTTGAGCTAGTTAATCTACTTTTAATATTTTCTAATTTTATAACATTCAAATTATTATTGATTATTATTTATTATAACAAATAAATCAGTACCCAAAGAGTTGGCAATTATTAATTGAATTAATGTAATAATAATAATAGTATATTATTTCAGGACATTAATGTTTATGATGAAACTAATTAATTGTATTATTCTGTTGCAGTAATTGTCTTCAGTGGCTGAAAGGAGTACTCTTTGTGCATTATGTTTTTATATTCTTTACGTTTTAAGTTTATCCAGACATTGTGCACAATAAAACACCATGAGTACTAAGCGTTAACATTTTTACACCACCCTTTTTCCATAAATTAATATTTTGTTAATATATAAGTAATATAATAAAATGGAAGAGAATTCTCTATTTTATTTATTATTCCTTACATTGTACTGTGTAATGAGTGTAATCAAATGGTTGTGCTGTTATTTTCTAGTTATAAATTTTAGAGCACCAAAATAACTTTAGTAATTGATAAATGTGAGCTGTAAAGGATGTAATAGTATATTACATAACGAGAGTTGTAAGTCATATATTACGTACGAGTGGAAAAAGTAGCACACGAGCCGTTAGGCGAGTGCAGTAATTCCACGAGTACGTAAGTGACTTACAACTTGAGTTGTGTACTATACTTTTTCTATTCCCATTCATTATAATTTGGAATACTTTGCAATATTGAGGTTATGGTTACTATTAAAACACTTCGGAGCATCGAATACATGGCCCAAAGAGATGAAGGTTTGTATTTCTTACTTATTTCCCCAAAATAGGCTAATAACACATTTTCCGAAAAAGACAACACTATTCTTACGCCAATCCATGAATTTACCGTAAACCACTTCATAACGCTCTTTGAATTTTTCCGGGAGAAGATCCGCTGCGGTATGTTCTGCTATTTGCCTAATTTCTGGTGGAATTCCAACTATTTCTTCTCTATATTTCAATCAACGATTATAGGCTACCTAATTGATTAAAACAGGAAATTTTAAACAACCAAATGTAAAGGTCACTGCTTCCATTCAACTATGTACAAAACACTGTCTGTCTGTCTATAAATATATTTTTGACTTGAAGCCACTGCTCAGCACCAACTTGGTAAATACTTTGTGGGCTTCCATGACAAACTGTTAATTTTTATTCAATTAAAAATAGTGTTAATTTATTTAAAACTTAATAATTAATGTTTTTAGTACTAGTGACTTACTGATTGCATTCTTATGTATGTGTGTAAATAAGCATATTACTTCCATTACCTCCATTATTCCAAAACAGTATTGGTGAAAAGCACTGATTACCTGGACAATACTTCACTATCATAATCACAAGTTTAACTATAACCATTGATTGAAATATTTCAATTCAATCAATGCTGTAACAACACGCACACACCAGTGTTCATATATTTAAGAAGTTTTACACACGAACTGTGCCGCTGATAATTTTTATTTATATTCACTAAAAAATGTTAAAAGAATAATAAGTATTTTAGTTTAGGGTGTATCTTGAACTATCACTGTTGATTAAAATATTGCAATCAACGTTATCACATAGTAATAATCATTTTTAATTAACCGTTTTATTTTAAACATATAAGGAATATTTCAAGGAATAATAATTTGGGAATGTAAAAAAAAATTATATTCAAATTGGTCATATATTTATATAACAAAATAAAATAAAAGATGAATTATTCAAAATATCATTTAGAATAAATCATTTTATGCATATACCATTCCACTATGTTATAAAAATTTCCTACTTACATAAACTATGGCAATATAAAAAATGGTGTATAAAATACGTACTTGTATAAACGTACGTACAAAAATTGATTAAAACTTGTTCACTTGGGCGATTGCAATTTTGAGGCACCGAATAATTTACAACACTTACTTTTAGTCTTCTCCCTACTCCTATCAGACTCCCGACGAGGGTGAATTTCAACCGATCTAGAAATATATAATCTAAAAATTAAATAGTTATGGATAAATCTCACGGTCTTTGGACGACATGAATTTGTTACTTAATTTTAGAAAAGGGGTTAACAACCATAGACCTATAGAACTAGATGATGACATGACCCTGAGATCTCCACATATTGTTTAAAAAAAATTATATCATTACATAATGGCAGCATTGTTTACATCCATATAAAAATATGCTAAGCTTAGAAATACAGAACCACTTACATAGAAGGTCATATTTTTATATGCAATCAGTATTTGTTATTAAGTATGAAGGCTGGAATGTAAGTAATTGAAGAGGATAGAGAAGACGAGAGACATCACAAGAGGCCTACCCTTTCTTCGTAAAGCGCAAGAGGCGTGTCAGCATTGTGGTTATGCACGGGATTTGTTTCTGCCTGTGCATGTGCGGCGTGTCCGGAGTGTTACTCTCGTAGTCCAGGGCGACCCGCTGATTGACGAACGTCAGCAGGGTGAGCAGGTCGTAATTGTAAATGTTGTTTTCTATTTCCTCACAGAGCGCTTGCATGAACCATGAACCTTTTGTCGTGTTTCGCCAGGAATAAAAACCTAAAATTGTGCAAACCGGGATTCTAAATTTATACAAACAAAAATAAAAAGTTTAAAACGATAACATACTTTTCAAAAAACAATATTCCTGGTGAAATTAAACTATAATAATATTACCAATATTTTAATAGCAATGCAGTAAAAAATTACTATTGTATTTGCATAGGAAATTTTTTAATTAAAGGAATATTTAGTGAGAATTTTAGATGAGTAATAAAATAATGTAAGCACCTTCTAATAATTATAACTGGATACTTAAACATTCATGTTTCTTCTAGGAATTAAATGAAAAAAATAATAAACCATAATTACCGGGTACTGTTGAGTATGCTATCAGAAAATCTGCATGAGTGGGTATTCTGTATGAGTCGATTGGTTGTCCGTCTGTTTCAGTCCTTGACATCGTCACACCTCCATCTAACTTATCACCCTGGCAAGCCTGAATGAAGAATAATTTTGGTTTGCCTAAAAACAAAATGAAAATATGATCAATTTAATTATAACAATGAAATTAAATTAGGTTAATGTACAAAATTATATTAATAATAATAAAAAAAACTTATTAAATTGCACACTACTAATGATATTAGTTTAAAACAAATAATATAAGTAACTTTTAACCCTTTCAAAAGTGTGATACTAAAAAAATTACTTGTACTATATGTTATAAATGTATTAAAGTTCTGTATGTTGTAGAAACGAAATGTTAAATGTTTTCGTGTTTTTCTAATTATATTTTTTGATATAGCTTAATAATTCCATAATCTGATGATTATCAAAATGATATATCATAAAGTGCAGGCATCCAAATAGCAGGTAACATTATGACTAATATTTTCTATCATTACTTTGCCTACGAATCATTATTACAGTGTACTCAAAGTGATGCATAGTTTTGCACTATGATATTGTACGTAGGAATGTGTAATTCTTAACATATCCTTTTTTATTTTTTTTACTTTAACTTCTGTAACAATAATACAATGAGAAAAGTAAAAAAAAATTACCTGCCAATGACGGACAAAGGTCTGCTGTAAAGGAACTCCAGAGTAGATCTGGTTTGTAAGGAGCGTCTTTTGCATATAATGTTCCTGTCTCCCCATGAGATAACACAATCATTACAAAACAATCACAATCTGAGTAGTCAAATTTGGCAGCTAAAATAAATAATTTCAATAAAATCATACATATTATTTCCAATATAAATTGTTAAATAAACAGAATCTACAGCCATTACAAACTTTCAGTAGTAGGGTAGACATAGACAAAGGAAAATCATATAGCAATGAATGCATGGTTGAAAGTAGTGTACTACGATATAGATGTCTCTACATAAACTGAAGCAGTAGATGACAGTGCATGCGCAGATAGTTTATTTAAATACAATTTAATAATTTGGGAAATTATATGATATAATTAAGTTACTAATTGCTAACCACTTCCCGATTATGCCTGAGATATCTCCGACATGATCACAGTACATTCAAAAATAATTGTGCGGGAAGGGGTTAATCAGTAAAGTATAAGTCACTTATTTATCACATTATGTTATATTACAATTTTTTGAGTAGTTAATAAATTTATCTTATTCTTAATAGTAATAGATTAATTTGTTAAAGCCGTAGTTATCATATAAATTAGAGATAATTATAAAGAAAACTAAAAACACAAAATTAAATTAATATGTATAAACTTACCTTCAGCTACAGTTGCATTAATGTCCCTATATTCGTAATCATGGCAAACAGTTACGTCAAAACCCAGTACCTTTAGTTGATTAGTAATGTTATGGCAGTCCATTTGTGTACCCGACCTTGATCTAAGCCCATGAATTTTAAAGTGTTCGTGGTTGAATACTATAGCCCTTCCTCTATACTTATGGTCCATTTTGTAATGGCTAGCGTTACGCATAATTGACGTTTTTATCACCATGCCCTGCTGTGTAGGCCTGAAAAAATGATAAATTGCTAATTCACAATGTATTTATGGAGGATGGAGCGTTGAAAGACGTATGAGAGGGCAGGAGTGTCCGAGAATATTGTGAACGAATCGTTGGAGAATGGAGTAAATGTACAGGCGTGGATGAAAGAGAAGCAGAAGGAAGTTGAGAGGCAAGGGAAGTATGTATGGGAGGATACTAGACTAATAGTGTCTTCTTAAATGAAGCAGTTCAGGAGAGATAGGATGGAAGGTTTGGATGGGGGAAAGGTGTGATAGATGTGGGATAGATACATGGAGTAGGGAGTTCGAAGTGGTTCAGGTAAAAACCCCCTCACTGAGATAGCGGATTGATTTATAGCCTCGAGCACGGACGGACGCGCCATAGATACATGGAGTGATTTGGAAGAAGAGTGTGAAAGGGTGGTGGGAAACAGGAGGGTAACTAAATTAAACATTTGTTCCTTATCGATTAAGCATTGAGGAGCAGTATATTTAGTGTTTTAATTATTAGCGAAGTACCTAATAAATTATTTCATATTTGATGAATTTAATTCTTTTCAAGAAATTTTAGTAAACAAAGCAAGAAAGAAATCTCTTTCACACAAACGTGTTTCTGGTACTAATGGTTAATGTCGAATTTTAGCGAGAATTGCCAAACCCATACTAAAACCATTTAAGAAATCTGAAATCGAAAATGAAGTCAGCACATCTTTAAGAAAGTATCAATTGTAAAGCTTGCTATTCCCATTGAGTCATTTCTTATGACACACAGTTTTCGTCTAAAGGAAACGATCAGAACATTACCAGCCTCCTACTCACCCCACCTAAAATAAATTCTATCATCACAAAGAGAGAAGCCTTTTGTCGTAATCTGAGCCCTCAATATATTCAAATGATACATAGTGGAACCCCCTATCACCGTCGCAAGCGATCACCAGTAGCTTGACATTGACTATCATTAAAAGCCTTGCGATATGGGCCTGGCAAATACAGTTATAAAATACGTCCCTGAAAGATCAAGTTACAATGTCCGCTATTTGCGGACTCTGAATAATCAGGAAATAGAAATTGAAACAGTCTAGATATATAACGGATATAACCCGGCGAATAATGATAGATATTTTCCCAAAACAATTCAGACAAGAAATTTTAAAGACAACATTTATTGCCTTAGAAACACATCTATTTTAATTCGAGTATAAAACTTTACCCATTAGAAAAAAAATTATACAGATACTTTCCAGACGTTTAAGAAGAAGCCCAACAAAGAATTGATTTTTATCAGTGCGGCATTGAACATGGCAAAAGATTGTTGATAATGAGGGCAACTATATTGTTGATTAAAAATAAAACCTTTTTAAAAATTTATTCGTTTCAATTTAACGTAAAAGAGCGACATTAAACTTCGTTCCCCCTAAAGAAACAACATAACCTTAAATCTATAATTTGCCTTTTATTGAAGCACTCGCCCCTTCATAAAATGCAAATTATAAAGGCCAGTTTTATTGTACTTCCTCGAATGCTTAATAAATTTTTCCCTGTAACCCTCGTCCTTCCTGGAAACCTTTAGTTCTTTTATTAAGTGTAATGTTTATTAAGTGTATTGTGTGTATGCCATCCTTGGGCCATAAAAAGCTTACAGATTAGTTTTATTAGGTTGTTGCCAGTGACCTGAGAGGAATGTTTAGTTGTAATAATACACCATATCGACTGCATTCGATTATCACAACCAACCAAATCTTTCGAATATAACTTCCTAGCTGTAGGCAAAAAACTCCACCCTTTTGTGAGAGAAGTAAGAAATCTGTGTTTAATAGAGAGGAAAGAATTGATCAAGCCACTGGACAACAAAAGCCAATGACAAAACACCACTTGTGTTTAGTAATTGTAAATTTTATTAAGTAAATAATAAGTTTTTAAACTAAATAATTATGTCATAACAATTAACACATGTAACATTTCAAGAGTATCCGCTGTTATAGTTTAGCTTTGAACTATGCGTTATCTAACACGACAACTCATTTCAACTCTCCGATAAACAGAATTATTCGTCTTTATAATAGTGTCCATCATAGCATAGATATTTATAATGAACCTTTGGTAAATTTCACAGTACTTAGCCAAGTTCTTATAGTAAACACTTTATTATCTTAATTAATTATTTGCGTAATTGTTTATTTATTGTATGATTGTATTTTTCTTTCTTATTTTTGTAATTAATCTATTAATTAATGTAAAATTTCCCTGTAATTGGATATTTTTATGTCTGTTGGGAAATAAATTATTATTATTATTAATTATAAAACAGTCGAGCTGCCGAGAGCAGACTGAATGACTCGTCACTACATTGGAGCAATCAAACACACGTTCCGACTTTCATTTCATCCTTGAATGAAGTTAGAACATGATAGATATTAATTGTTATACAGTTTTTCGTACGAAAATGCACGAGTCACAGTCAGCTATCGACGGCTGGACTTTAAATAGATAATATATCTTTTTTGTTAAATCAATTTGAAACTACTCTTCTGTATTTTTTATTTTCACAATATGCAAATGCTTTATCAAATTTAATTATTATAAATAAATCTTGTATAACTGAAAATAATAAAAAATTTCATACACTTATTTGAAAAGTAATATCGATAAAAAACTTATCTATAAAATAAATAATATATACTCAATATGTTCCGAAATATACACATGATTTTTTTTAAAATAAAATTGCTCTTACAAGCAATATAAAAATTAATCCAAAATAGCCGAAAACATAAATATAAATGAGTGTTAATTATGTCTTCAAATATTTTACATTACTTCACATTATTAATCCACAATTCTCCCATATTATAATAATTTTATATTTGCATATTAAAATTAATTGATTACATATATTAAGAACTAATTGTAGGAGTAATTATTTTATAATAAATTACATTATTGTTTCCAAGACATACTATGTATGTATTATAAAAATAGACAGACTTTTATAAAAATTCCTAAAATTGATGACTCAGTCAAGTTCTTTTCTGTAACTATTCACCTTCACATCAAACGTGCTAATTATGTGGCCATAAACTTAGCAGTCAACGAACTCTTAATTATTTTGCGAGCCATTTAAAATTTAAACAGCGCTTAAATTTATAATAATTCAAAAACCCTTGGAAAGTAAATGTGATTCATTACAATCAATAACACTGCTGCAAGCAAAAGTGCATTGTTAAGACGAAGGTTAAAGATAGCTATTGCAACACATTGATCCTACGATAAACATTATTAAATCCACCTTGTTGTCAAAGCTAATATAACGGGCTGCATAATAATTTAAAGATAAAGAGATTAAAACTGACTAATCGAAAAGTGATTTGAGGAAAACCGAAATCTTAATTACCTGGCATTTCCAAGGGCATCCGATTGGTCCTCGCAGGAGCCGTTTTCCGTTTTGTTGGAGTTGGTGTCGCCGGGTTCCATTTCGCTCGTTTTAATAAATAACTTCTTGTAATCGCAGTCCGAGCCGTTGTGGTATTATAACCTTCACCAACGACCAATTCAAATTCTTTTGTTCGCTTGTAAACACACGTCGCGTTGGTGTGTTGCCAACACGACGGGTTTAAAGACACTGAACGCTCGCAACTCTGTGAATCGTGTCTGGATTTTTTTATAGCTCTAATAATTGATTTGATTTTCCAGGTAAAATTGGAGTCATTGCGATCGTAAAAGGTTTTATACAGATTTTCGTTTTTAAGAGAAACAATTAAATGTTGTGTTATTATCCTTATGAGTATTGTATGTATTTCTAAAAAGGTTTTATGTAAATTTGGTTTCCGTTTTAGATTTACTGGTTTTACAAGAAAATATCGTAAAATACTGGTTTTTGAGGCTTCAGATAAATAAAATAGGAATTATGATACAGGTTCGTATATACGAGGGCTCTTCGAAAAGTAGTACCTCTTTGGGAATATAAAAAATAGTATATATTAACAAAAAAAAACAAAAAATGAAAATTTATTGTAAAACAGTCGATAACTTAAAAACACACTTGAAAAATTAAATATGTAATAAGAGAGAATTTTTTTTTTTAAATGTGCATTAAAGAAACTACTAAAATATATCTTTAACAAATGAAACAATTGATTAAAAAATGGTGGTAAAGACTTATCAAAAGAAAGACAATGAAAATTCGATAATAAAAAACAATTGAAGACATTAAAAAAAATATTTGTTCAAAAAAATTACCAAAAACAATTAAAACACTTAAAAACTTTCTAATTTTTTGTATGAAAAAATATTTTTAGGATTTGTCTAAAAATGTTATTATTTTACCTAAAAAACGATTGAATATCTGTTGGATGCTTGAAGCCATAACTTTGTGATACATATTGAATCAGGAACTTTATCAAATGATAAATAAAACTTACTTTGTTAATATCACACACGGAATTTATTTCGTAACTATAGTTTCAACCTTACAAATTCTGTGTGTGATATTAACAAAGTAAGTTTTATTTATCATTTGATAAAGTTCTTGATTGAATATCTTTTAAAAACAATTAAAAATTTCTGGAAAAAAAATTAAAATGCTCTTGAATAGTTAAAATTTTAGAAGAGACAACATTAATATTAACAAAGTACAAACCATTGAAAATAGCTCAAATTAAACAAAAAAACAATTGAAAATCTCTTATGAATCATTTTTATATAAAAAAAAAAATTATTGAAAGGAAATTTAAAAAAAATGTATCTGTTTTCCTTAAAACATTTCTACTAGTTGCTTGAAAAAGAATAAAAATTTATTACAAAACAGTTAAGACATAAAAAAATTAAAGCTAATCTAAAAACGCTTGACTTTTTTCCAAGAAAACAATCGAACTTTCCTTAGAAAAACATTTCAGTAAAAACTATTTAAATTCTACTGTAAAATTTCTTAAAGAATTTACAATCATTTAGGAAATAACAATAAAAAATTGCGGATTAAAGTTCGTACATGTAAAGTAAAAATAATTTCTACATTTTGCATGTAAGTTTAGAGCCCGCTTCATTTTAATTAGGTGTTAAATTTAGCAACTATACTGCTTTCAGGAGTTTTATAACTTAGTGATGCATAATTGAACTTGAAAGAACTATGAATTGGCTCTATAAAATATCTCAATGTTAGGAGCTATTACCTGAACCAAAACGGACTCCTAACTATTCTTCTTTACACTAAATTATCTTAAATATTTCAATCAACGGTAGTATTTAAGATAATTTAGTGTAAGGAAGAATAGTTGGGAGAAATAAATATAGTAAGATTCACGTTTTATGTAACAAGCTTCTACTTGAAGAGATTAGCTGCAATTGTTACTACGTGGTGATCGATACTTACATTGAATTGAAAAATTCACTATATTTTAACTACAATACTTTTGGTTAAATCATAGTGCAACCACAATTTTGTGGTTAAAACATAGTGAATTTTTCAATTCGCCTAGACTGATACTTCTTTACTCATGTTGAATAAATAATAAAACACTTTAACTTTCTTAGTTAACACTTCTATTTTGTTAAGCTTTTCTTTCAGTTTCCCAAGTTGTTGAAACTACAGTCAGCATAATAAAAAGAAAGTACCATTCAAAGTTAAAGGGTTTTATTATACATTACTATTTATCACATGCAATTATGCAGAAAATACTTTATCTAAGAAAAATGTATGTTATCATTTAACTCAGTTGATACTTCTCTTTACACTTATTAATAAGTTCCTTATCTTGCCATTCGAATGCTGATAATTATGTTTTCTGCTCATAATATTTCTATTTTTATAGACATACTTTGCAACTTTTCCCATAACAGTTTGATTTAAAACTATTTCTGGTGAGAGTATATGATGCTTGTGGGTTCTACCATTAGAAGATTAAAACACATATTGTTGATCTCACCAGCTTTCCCTTCCTTTATATTGTTCATTACAATGTGATTAATTTCCTATTCTTCATCTTCGTTGTATAGTTTATACAAATGTCTTAATTGCAACATCTGTTTCAACAGAATATCCGTTTCAAGACTGTATTTATCGGTGGAGTTAAATATTGCTTTAGTTAGCTACGAGTTTTTGTTTTTAGGTTACAGAACTTCTATTTTAGTACTTTAATAAACACAGTTTCAGTTAGTTAAATCTTAGCTATTGATAATGGGTACATAGTGTCCGAAATGTACATTTAGCTGTGAAAAATAAAAAGTGAAGAAAGGAATATAACTGTGTTTTTAATTAAGTGACAGTTAAATCTGAATGAGTTTTTATTTTTAGGTTATAATATTTAAATATCCAATTCTGACATTCTATTGTGGAAAACTGTTCAAATTTTTCTTCAAGCTGTAATAAATTGCCCCCTCTCAAGGCATCTGTAATCGTGCAGGTATGTTCTAAAAGAAAATTCGAATTGCATCTGCTTTGCCTGTTTTTTTGCCCTTGGATTTGAATTTCCCGCCATTATTAAAGCATTGCTTTTGTCAGGCAGTTTTGTTTATAAACGTCAAAACTTGAAGAGTGTTATTGTTTTACGTCAAAACCACGATAAATACCAAGAAGGAAATAACAATGCTGGACGGATGGTATTGCCGATCTATAGCAAACGAACAAGCCGCCGCCGAAGAACAGGAACGGGCCCTGGAAGAATCTAAGTTGAAGAAGCAGTATAAGTTTCTGAAAGGGAAATTAAAGCATCTACTCTACGTAAGAACATTTTGTTTTGATAAATTGTTTTACAGCCACCAATAATGACCGACACTCAGATTTTTAATTGTATTTTCTTGCATAAACTCTAGTTTACGTTTACCCTATATATCCCGAATGGATCGTTACGAGCTATGGTTCATTTATGTGTTGGGGTCTGGTGGATTGGTTGATGATTATTAAATTTTTTTTAAAATTGTATGTGTCTGTAACCTTAAAACACAATTTGTAAATAGTTTTGGTTAATATTAATGCACATTTATTATTACACCTTTATGAAGTTTACCATCATTAGTATAGTCGAACCGCCGAGAGCTACCTGTGACTCTTTCTTCTATATTAGAGGAAGCAGACACGTTCTGTCTTTTATTTCATTCTGTCGTGATCATCTATCATTCTAGGATGATGATAGAACCAGAGAGATAATTATACAGGATTATTCACGCTATACGGCACGGAATATTGTGGCCAAAATATGTGACTTTCAAAAAGTTTCACTTTGGGGATATATGGGGTCTATTAGGGCTACTTTTTAAAATTACTTTCATAATATACAGGGTGTCCCAAAAACCCTAAAAGTATCAAAGTTGTGTTTTTTTAATGAAACACCCTGTATTTTATTACATTTTTGGATCCTTCGATCAAAATAAGTGTATGTTTTAATAAGGTTTTTATTACCTAAACCTTAAGGTTTTTGAAATAATTTGAATTTTGTAAAAATTTAACCTAATTTTCATGTTTCAAATACTTAAAAAGTAATTAAGTTATGCATACCAAATTTACACTGAAATGTAACAATAGATCATATTTTATTTTCCAAGTATAATAAACTTGACTTCTTATGCCGGGAGTAAAAAGAATGGAATTAAATAAATGAGAACTTTAAATGGCTATAACTTCAATTATTTAAATGGAACGCCATATTTTTTAATTTGTCAGCAAATGCACTTTTTAATTACATATCTTATGGTATTTATATCTTAAGTCTTAAGTCTTCTCGTTTTTACAGAAAATGCCAAAATATTGTTTATTGCACCGTTTAAGTACTTTTTAAGTAAAAATTTTAATGTATCTAGTTTACCATCGTATTTAAAAACGTAAAATAATTAATTTAGTCTGTTACTTTAGTTTAAAAAGCCTGTCTTTTGTTATAGTTGTGTTATTTTGCGTTTTTGTGTTAGATAGTTAGTAATCGTTATTTTTTGAACATCGTTGTATTTAATAGTAAAAAATGAAAATTTACACAGATTTTCATATACTGGGGCTTTTAGAACTGACACTTCCAATTTCTTTAAACCGGTTTAATAGTCTCTCAAAAATGGCTGGCTTAGGGTGATTTCTTTCGGGAAACCTTTAAGTATAAACTCGACAAGCCAATGACATTCTCTAAGCATAAAAATAATGCCAATATCCCCTTCTTTTGAGTAAATCTTCATTTTTTGCAAAAAAATACAACAGCGATGTTCAAACAATAACGATTACTAACGATCTAACACAAAAAAGCAAAATAAGACAACTATAACAAAAGACAGGCTTTTTAAACTAAAGTGACAGACTAAATTAATTATCTGACGTTTTTAAATACCATAGAAAACTAGATACATTAAAATTTTTACTTAAAAAGTACTAAAATGGTGCAATAAACAATATTTTGGCGTTTTCTGTAAAAACGAGAAGACTTAACACTTAAGATATAAATACCATTCGATAGGTAATTAAAACGTGCATTTGCTGATAAATTAATAAATATAGCGTTCTATTTAAATAAATGAAGTTATAGCCATTTATAGTTCTCATTTGTTTAATTCCAATTTTTTTACACCCGGCATAAGATGTCAAGTTTATTATACTTGGAAAATAAAATATGATCTATTGTTACATTTCAGTGTAAATTTGGTATGCATAACTCAATTATTTTTTAAGTATTTGAAACATGAAAATTAGGTTAAATTTTTACAAAATTCAAATTATTTCAAAAACCTTAAGGTTTATGTAATAAAAACCTTATTAAAACACACACTTATTTTTATCGAAGGATCCAAAAATGCAATAAAATACAGGGTGTTTCATTAAAAAAAACACAACTTTGATACTTTTAGATTTTTTGGGACACCCTGTATTTTATGAAGGCAATTTTAAAAAGTAGCCCTAATAGACCCCCATATATCCCCAAAGTGAAACTTTTTGAAAGTCACGTATTTTGGCCACAATATTCCGTGCCGTATAGCGTGAATAACCCTGTATATATTTTTAGAAGTGTTTAAATGAAACATGCTAATTCTAATTTTACACAAAATAATTGTACTTTTGTAAAAGTGAAATTAATGGATCAAAACTTAGTAAAGAAAAGCACTTTTATATGTTCAGAAAAAGTAAAACATCTAAAGGGTCCGCCAATAGGGACGCGCGAAGTTTGCCGGAAGGGTGCGGCCATGTTGTTCGAGGTAGAGCTGTCAAAGTTGCTGTCATTTGTTTAGTATATAACCCCAAATCACCATGGCAAGTTTGAGTGTCGAGCAGCACGTGCAAATTATTAAATTGTTTTACGAAAATGGGTCATCAGTTCGAGCAACGTTCCGCGCACTTCGCCCATTTTACGGTCGCGATGATCGGTATGTGAACAAGCAAAATTGCCGCATTTGGAGTGAGAACAACCCACACGAGGTCCACCAAGTGGCAATGCATCCCCAGAAAGTCACTGTTTGGTGTGGATTTTGGGCCGGCGGCATCATCGGTCCGTACTTTTTCGAGAACGAAGCTGGGGCGGCCATAACCGTCAATGGGGAGCGCTACAGGTCGATGATAACCAACTTCTTTTGGCCTAAACTGGATGATATGGACACGGACGACATGTGGTTCCAGCAGGACGGCGCCACGTGCCACACAGCCCATGCCACAATGGACATTCTGCACGAGCGATTTCCGGACATGGTCATCTCGCGCGGAGGCGATATCAACTGGCCACCGAGATCGTGCGATTTAACGCCTTTAGACTTTTTTCTCTGGGGCTATCTCAAGTCGCTGGTCTACGCCAACAAGCCTCTAAACACCGATGACCTCAAAGTCAACATACGCAACGCCATCGCTCAAATTGAGGCCGATATGTGCTCCAGAGTCATCGAAAATTGGACCTCCCGGATCCGGGCTACCAAACGGAGCCGCGGTGGTCATTTGAACGATGTTATCTTCCATACTTAATGGGGTCGAATACCCTTTCGAATGAAAAATAAATTTCGTTTCTACCTCACACACAACTTGTTTTATTCAATATTAAAGTTCACGCGCCCTTATTGGCGGACCCTATATTATACATAAGAACATTTTATTTTTATTTTAATAAATTAATCTACAGTGATCAATAATGGCTGATTGTGTATTTTCTTGTGTACCTAACTTTAGGTTATGTTTTTACCCTAATTATCCTGAGTGAATCGTTACAAGCTACAATTGTATTTATATGTTAGGGTCTGGTGAATTGGTTGCTTTTCATTAAATTTAAAAAAAATTGCGAGGCTGTTTGTAATCTCGAACCTCAATTGTTATCAAATTGCAAATCGTATTGTGAATTAATATTAATCACACTTGTTCTTACACTTTATTTATAGTATACTATCATTTATACCAGATCTTTAAGTTTTATTAATATTTTCTGAAGTGCCTTAATGAAGCATATTCTTATTTTATACAAAATAATTGTACATTTGTAAAAGTAAAATTTATGGATCTAAATTTAGTAAAGAAAAACAATCAAAATACATGTCAGGAAACAATAAATAAAATTATATTTTCTTCTTCACCAAATTTGATTTATTTATTTATTTACTTGTTTATTAATATGTTTGCATTCTTATGTACATAATATTGAAAAACTTAATAAATTCAGGGCTGAGTTCACAATTTCAAAACCTTGATTTTTCTCCAATGATTAGGTTTGCCATAATACTCTCTGTTAAATTAGTAGCTTTATTAATTTTTATTTATTAAGTTTTCTTTTAGAACAAATTGTTCTATATATTATATTAACATTACATTTTTTTTTATGTATACATTAACAAGTTCTAGCTACTGATGTTTTATTTTTGCGTAGGAAAATGAATGTTTCCAAAGTGCACTGAGATCCGCTCAAAAGAGGCTGTTAATGGTGACGAGGGACCGTAGCTTTCTGCTGGACCGACTGGTGAGATATGAGAAACCGGAAAATTCTTCTTCTGAGTCGGAGGAGACGGAATCCTCGGAGGACGAGGTGGTGAAGATGGAGAATCCAAAGAAGTGAGGGTGTGAGAACCATTGGAGAAGATTTGACTCATCGCACTGCTTCCACTTTATGTTTTCAGGCGTAAAATGGACTTCGGGGGAGGTCACAATCACATGCCACACGGGACGGGCAAGTCGATGCCCCCCGCCAAAAGGAAACGTCCACCACCTGCTAAGAAACCTCAGCCATCTCATCACACGGTAATTTACTTCTTGATATTATTATTAGAATAAAATTAAATCTGAATCGATGGAGATAATAAAAATAAATGAATCTAAACAATGATAATTTAAAGTAACTATTACAGTTTATATTAATTCAAAAAATTTTCAATTATTTTCATTTATCTTGTTGTACCTATTTATTCCGTTTCTATACAGGGTGACTGACGAAAAACCTTTGGTGCTGTATCTCGCTTATTTTTTATCCGATTTTAATAAATAAAACATCAAATTAAACCATTTTTAAAAGACTTTAATAGGATCTGAACTGTTATTTTTTCTCACACCCAGTTTTTGACAAAATACAATTAACATTTTTTTTTTAATTGCACTGTATACAGGGTGAGTTTTTTTCGATGTTCTCTATGGGGATCTCGGAAACTATAAGAGATAGAGAAACGGTTAAATGGGGAAAGAAGTGTAGATTTACGAGACGAATAAAATTCCACTTTCAAAGTTTTCAAAAAAGTCAAGGGCTACTAGATATTTTGAAAAAAGTAAAAAGTGTTAATTTTTTCAAATCAATTTATCTCGGTTATTATAACAGACAGAAAAAAACTGTAAAGGACAAAGTTTTAGATAATTTTATGTAGATTAATAAAACATAATCAGAAAATTTTTATCGCCATTATTTTCCGAGATATGACGCAAACTTACATTTTTTAAAATGGAAGCCATAGTTGGCTGTGACCTCATTGAAAAGGTAATTTTTTTCTCTTTAATCCAATATGGCATACGACATAGTTATTTCTAAAAATGAGTGAGTTATAGTCATTTTAAATTTTATTATAAATAAAAAATGGGTAGCCATGAAAAAGATGAAAGTAATCTATTATTAATCTACGTAAAATTATCTAAAACTTTGTCCTTTACAGTTTTTGTCTATCTGTTATAATAACCGAGATATATTGATTTGAAAAAATTGACACTTTTTACTTTTTTCAAAATATCTAGTTACCCTTGACTTGAAAATTTTGAAAGTGGAATTTTATTCGTCTCGTAAATGTACACTTCTTTCCCCATTTAACCGTTTCTCTATCTCTTATAGTTTCCGAGATCCCCATAGAGAACATCGAAAAAAACTCACCCTGTATATATTTTTATTGATTCGCAAGGAGATTTTTTTTCTGAATATAAAATTGTAGACAAATTTATCCATACATCAAACTTAAGTCGAGAAATTGAGGATTAAAAAAATTAATAAAAAGTCAAGTATCCATTGTAAACAATATACAGACCCTATTTTAAATGTCAAAAGTGACAGTGACAGCCATTGATACAATACTGCAACGATTTTTAATTATTTCATAATTAAAATGTTGCAATATTTCAAACACTGTACTAGAATTTTGTGCTTCTACAGAAATCGTTTTTCAGTTTTTGAAATCTTGCAACATTTTCATTATGAAATTATTAAAAATCATTGCAGTATTGTACCAATGACTGACACTGTCACTTTTGACATTTGGAATAGGCTCTGTATATTGTTTACTATGGGCATTTAATTTTTAATTTTTTTTTAATCCTCAATTTCTCGACTTTGGTTTGATGAATGGATAAAATCGTTTACAAATTTAGATTCAGAAAAATATCTCCTTGCGGATCAGTACAAAATATATATACAGTGCAATTAGAAAAAAAAAAAGTTGATCGTCTTTTGTCAAAAACTGGATGCAAAAAAATATCAGTACAGTTCATATTAAAGTCTTTCAAAAATCATTTAATTTGATCTTTTATTTATTCAAATCGGATCAAAAATAAGCGAGATACAGCACCAAAGGTTTTTCGTCAGTCACCCTGTATAATTAATTGTAAATAACCCTTTATTTATATGTTTTTTTCAGGTTCAAAATATGAATACAATGTCATCAAATAGCATTATTTTATCTGATGGACACATGACTCCCGAGGAAGTGGAAAGACATCTACAATCTAGACAGAGTTTTCTGGAACTTGAACGTGCCCCGTTGACTGTACCTACAGAAATGTTTAGCAATGAACCGTCATTGGACAGGTGAGTCATGTATATTTTTTTAATATTTACTATTAAATTACTACAAAATCAAACTGTTAACGGTTGAGGCTTCTACTTCGTTATACATTATTCTTCACACTTCACTTCATTGCTTCACACTACAAAATCAATATAATAAATAAAACCGCTTCAGAGAGAAATGTTGAAGATTTAGTCAATTTTTTCAAATTGACGATTCAAATATTTCCCAATGTAAATTAAAATTCTTTTTAAAATTTATCTGACAGAAATATGCATATTTTTATTTATATTAAGCACTTAGTTTGATAATAATTACCATGTAATCGAAACTCATCAGAGTATAATAAAAAGTGGTATAAAAAAGCTAATTGTTTTCTTTTTTTAATAACTGAAAATGTACTATGAGCTGAATATAAATAAAATTAATAAGTTATCATTACTTAAGTTTTCCATTATGAATTTAATTCAATTTTCATTTTTAAAATAAATTTTTATTCTGATTATAGTGAATCAAATGATATAGGAGAACTGGAAACGTCACCAAGCAACATGGGGGAGGAATTGAGCATAGATATGATTCCTGAGTAAATTTTATTATAAAATATTTACGTACAAATATAAATTAAATAACCTAAATCCTTATTCTGACATGCAGACCAAATCCTCTTCACTCTCGGCGTGCTGTAACCTACTTAATAATACGCCGTGTTCGCTAGGAGGCCTCGTTGTGACACCGTAGAGGTCGAACGATTCACTTTTACGCCTCGACGCACAGAACTGATCCTCCAATATCTGACTGACGGGATCGTGCATGATGAATACCAAAAACACGAACACACCTTGTAGTGAGTCGATCACGTCAATCGCTATCCAAAAACCGTTGTTAGTTTCGAAATAAAAGGCCAATATTTCGCCCGTCCAGCACATTGTCATAATTCCCAAAATTAGATAGCAGGAACGAAAACTAAAATATTTCGGATGTAGCTGTAGGATAACGAGGTAAATATTACTTACACGTTTTTTATTCCTTTTGCTCTGATGGGCCAATTGGGTAGGTTTTGTAATTTTTTTATATTAATCCACGTTAATGAGATCAGTATGAAGTTGCAAATAATTGACACTGTTATTGGCAGATAATAGAAAAATACTTTTTTATCAGCTGAAAGAGATTTTACAGAGCATTAATTTAATATTACAATATCTAATATAAAATAATTCATTCTTATGATATAAACTTTCCACTGTATGAATTATACAGTGGTAAAACAAAGTTTTTAAAATTGTGTTGAAAACACTAACACTTTCTTCACAAACTTATTTTTATTTACTAGATGTACATTTAAATTTGTGAAGAAAGTGTTAACCATAAGGGTCTGGTACGTGGCGGGGATCAAAGATAAAACTATAGGAGGGGCACGAGCAAGAGATCTACAAGAGTGGACCAAAGGGAAAGACATAGTGGGGTTAGTGGAAACATGGATGCTAAAGGAAGAATGGGAGGAAGTGAAGAGGGGGTTACCAGAAGACTTTAGATGGGGAATGAAGGGGGCAAGAAAAAATGCAACGAGAGGAAGAGCGATGGGGGGGATGATAGTGGGAGTAAGGAGGAACAAACAACCGGCGGAGTTTGAGTTCACGAAAGGGGAAGAAGACGTGGGATGGGTGAGGTATGGGCAGGGAAGGCAGAGGACTACAGTGGGGGTGGTGTATGTAAACAAAAATTGGAGGGATGTAAGAGAAGAGATAGAAAATAGAACAGGGGAAGGAGGGAGGTTTGTGGTGGGGGGAGATTTCAATGCGAGGACGGGGGAATTAGGAGGAGGGATAAGCGAGGAGGGGGAAGAAATCGAGAGGAAATCACAGGATAAACATATAAACATGGAGGGTAGGAGGATGCAAGAGTGGGCGAAAGAAGAAGAATGGGAGATATTAAACGGGTGTACGGAAGGGGACTGGGACGGGAGAATAACTTATGTAGGTCCGAAGGGAGAATCGGTGATCGATTACGTAGTGGCGAAAGGGTGTGTTAGGGGAGATGTGAAGAGGATGGTGGTGGAGGATGTAGGGGGCTCAGACCATTGGCCACTAAAGATAGAATTAAGGATTGGGACAAGGGGAGAGGGAGTAGAAAAAAGCGAAGAGGAGAGGCTGGAGAGCGGGGAAATGGCGATGAAAAGAATGAGAGAGAAGCTGGAGGAAGTGAAATGGGGAGAAGTTGGGTCAATGAAGGAGTTCGAGGGGATTATAGTGAGGTGCGGTAGGAGGAGAAAGGTGAAGGGGGGGTAAAGAGTAGGTGGTTCGACGAAGAGTGCAGAAGGGCGAAGGCAGAGATGAGGAGGACAAGAAATGAATACAGAAAGACAGCAATGAGGAGAGAAGGTTATGGGAAGCAAAAAAACGGTATGAAAGGGTGTGCGAGGAGAAAATGAAGAAGGAGGTGGAGAAGAGAGCGGAGGAACTAAGAACCTGTAAAAATGAAGCGCAAATGTGGAGGATATTGAAGAGCGACAAAGGATATAGGCAGGGGGAGATAGATCTGCAAAGCTGGACAGCAAGATGCAAAGAGGAGAGCGGCAAACCAGAAGGAGTGGGAAGAAGAGGAGATATAGGAGAGGTGGCAGATTTCACGGAGGAGGAGGTGGAGAGAGGTTTCGAGGAGCTGAAGAGAGGGAAAGCCCCGGGACTCGACGGGTTAAGGGCTGAATTTTGGAAGAGCATAGGAATAGAAGGAAGAAAATGCTTTAGAAATATCCTCAACCGAATATGGAGGGGCGAGGAGGAGATGCCAGAGTCATGGAAAGTGGGGGCAGTGTGCCAGATACATAAAGGGGGTGAAAGGGGAATAGTGGGTAATTACAGAGGGATTACAGTAATGAACACCGGATACAAGCTGGCAATGACGATAGTAAAGAACAGGCTGGAGGAGGAGGTGGAGGAGAAGGCAATGGTGCCAGAGGTGCAGGGGGGTTTTAGGAAGGGAAGAGGGACAAGAGAACAGATCTTTACCCTGGCCAGAATCATAGAACACGTGATGGGAGAGAGAGGGAGTGTGTATGCGATTTTCTTAGATCTGAGAGCAGCGTATGATTCTGTGCCAAGGGAAAGACTGATAGAATGTATTAGAAGGGGAGGAGTGAGTGAGGGAATGGTGGAATTTGTAAGGAGGGTGTATGAAGAAACGTGGGGAGTGGCGAAAGTGGGAGGCGCTAGGTCAGAGAAGTTTAGGGTATGGAAGGGTGTGTGGCAGGGCTGCCCGCTGAGCCCAATTCTCTTTAATATATACACTGGGGAGTTAGATGAGGTGTTGAGAAAAGGGCAGGCGGGCGGGGTAGTGGTTGGGCGAAGTAAGGTGTGGATGCTGGCATATGCAGATGACATGGTGTTATTGGCGAGGGATTGGAAGGGAGTAAAAGAGATGTTAGCGAGAGTGGAGAAATACATGGATAAAAGAGAGCTAAGAGTGAATGTCGAAAAAACGAAGTGGATGAGATTTAGGAATAAAGGAAGAGTGGGAAGAGTGGAAGAGCTAGAGTGGAAGGGTGAGGTGATAGAGAGAGTGAGAATGTTTAAGTACCTGTTATTTATGTTTAAGAGCTCGGGGGGGGGGGGGGTTATGAAGAACACATTAGGTGGATCCAGGGAAAAGCCAGAAAAGCGTGGGGGGCGGTAAGAGAGAGATGGGGAAAGTGGATGGATGGCAGTGTGAGAGTTACGTGTGATCTTTGGGATGCATGTGTGAGACCGATCTTGATGTATGGGGCGGAAGTGTGGGGTGTTAGGAGGTATGAGAGGGTTGAGAGAGAGCAGCGGTATTTCTTGAAGCAGATGTTAGGGGTTGAGAAATCAACACCCGAATACATACTGCTTCAGGAAACACATAGGGAGAGTATGTGGTGCGAGACTATAAAGAGAGTGGCTGGTTTTGAAATGAAATTATGGGGTTTAGAAGAGGGAAGATTGGTGAAGGAGGTATGGAAGGAAGGCACGGGTGACTGGAGAGCGGAGAGGAGAAGGATGTATGAGAGGGTGGGAATGTCAGAGGGGATCGTGAAGGAGTGGATGGAACAAGGGGTGAATGTAGCGGGATGGGTGCATGAAAAGGCGAAAGAGGTGGAAGGGCAAGAAAGACAAGGGTGTATAGTGAAGAGTGAATACAAGGAGAATTACAAGGAGTGGCAGGTGCATGGAAGGAGGCCAAGGTACCTGGAGAATAATCGCTTGGGAAGGGAGGAAAGGGTGACCTTGGCAAGAGCGAGATGCGGGGCGGAAGAGAGAGGGAGAAAGAAATGGATGGGGGAGAGTTACGGGCGATGTGTGTTATACGTGGGTACATCTGGCGGATAAATGTAAGGAAGTGGATGCAGAATGGGTGGAAGGTTGTAGAAGGGCTGCAGAATGGTTGAGAGAAGATGGGGCCAGGGTAAGGATTCTGGGGTGGGAAAGAAAGAGACGAAGAGAGGAGGTATGAGAAAAAGAAGAGAAAAAAAAAATAAAGAGAGGGAAGAGATATTAGTATGTTATTATGTTGTATATAAGTTTTGATGCCAATAAAGGTTTTTTTTTAATTTTATTTTTTTTAATTTTTTTTTTTACTATGGAGTAATCTATTATTAAGGAAGAATAATGTACTTTTTTTTATGATTTATTGTGAAGCCATTGGTTTGTGATACACTTTGGAATCAGGAACTTTAAAAGAAGCTGCACTTTGTCTGTGATCTCAACAAAGCAAGTTCATGTACTTTTTTATTGTTTTAGTAAATTATCAAAACTACAGTAGTGTAAATTGTGAGTATTTGAACATTGAGAAATCTCTATTTTTTCCTATGGTTAATATTACTTACATCTAAACCAGCAGGGTTCATATCCAAAAGCAGGTTTGGCATATTTATTTGGAATTGAATTGTTTACAAAGATGGAGATAATTACTGCCACTATGGGTAGTGTTATTGCAATTCCAGCAAACAGGTAATACCTCTTATTATTATAATCCGTTTTGAAATACCTGAAATTTAGATTAAATTATTAAAACATTTTAAATTATATTTTATTATAATGCATAAACTTTGTGAGGTCGAAAGTATCAAGTTTTGTCAGGACAATTTCTAAGATATTTGAAAATTGAATATTTGTGAAATCTCTTTTATTAAATTAAAAATATTATTTTGAATTTTCTAGATGTTTAGATTGTGCAATTAAAAACAAAACTTACCTAACTTGGTAAAATATATCAGCAGATAGACAAAGAAGCCACACAAAAGAGGACACAATGAAATATTGATATATGTATCCTTAAAAAAGAAATGTTAGAGGTAATATATCATTTAAAAATATATTTATTTCATTAATATTAGATAGCAACTTTGCTAAATAAAGATTATTATTATCTTTAATCTGTAATGTAAACCATCATTCAAAGATAATAGAAATAAATAATAAAATATGATTCTTACATAGTTACATATAACAGATTTAAAAATCATTAGAAAATTAATTAATTGTTATTTTAGTGTTATTTAATTTAATTTAAAAAATAATATAAAACACTTTAAGGAAATATTTGTACTTACCCATAATTGTACACGCCAAGCCATCAATATGCAAAATTCTTGCTGTGGCCAAGCAGCAGAATGACATTGACATGGTAGAAGTGTATCCTACAACATTCGTTCCTCTTTCAGCTCTAGCTTTTTTATTTACTATGAAGATAATACTCGTGATTATTAAAAATAAGGAAGAAATGTAAATACCTAAAAAATATGACATTTATTAAACATTTAAAAGTGAACCTTTGATTAATTAAAACATATGAATAAATGAAAGGAGTTTAGCATTGAAAATGGTCACATCGTGACCGAAATGTACATTTGCGATCAATAAATTTTGTGAAGAAAGGACACTCAATCTTTCATTTATAAATGAAAGGAATATATTTTTCCTTTACAATAGTGTTTCCCTGTCAAACGGTTTCAATCTATTTTGGAACTCTTTAGCATAAAATATCAAGAAATACAAGTAGAAGCCTATTGTCTAAATTTTACTACAACGCTTAGAACAATATTTTGGTATTATCTTCTCTTATATTTCTTTGTTTGAATATGTACTTAGTCTTTGGCATAATTATTTGAAAATGTTAACACATCACAAAATAGTGAAAGATTTTTAAAAATATTTTCAAATTAATTATTTTAAGTCCATTGTGGTATTTACCTATATAAATATATCTTTTGATATGAGTAATGCTAGATGTACATTTCGGTTAAAAGTTCGGAAAAAAGTGCCAAACTGTGTTTTACTCATATCAACATTTTCACGTACTCAAACAACCCAATTAATATCTTTTGATCTTAAATTCTTAATTAATTGAAATAACAAGGTCATTTCAGTTTATTTACTTACATGAAACAATTAATGGATTTAAAAATTCTGGTGGATGATCTCCTTCAAAGCACATAAATATGGTCTCGTTCCAACTCCACACATCCTCATCAATCTGTATTTGACTAATATCGTAACAGAATCTATCTTTGCTAATAACCCCACCGTCAGGTAATATTAACAAACCGTCTGTTAACAAATAAAATTCTTCAGATAGGTCCATCCGGAACCTGTAATTACATACTCGATTATTAAATAAGTAAATAACATAATGGATAATTATATACATTCCATATTGACAATGTGGTTGATGTATGTAGGGTTCAAAAATAATATTTTCAATAGGTTCATCATTAAAAAACGACATGTTTCCTTCATAAACCACCATGGGAAACGTTGTAGTGATCTTATTGACGCAACCTTTTGCTGTTTTCACCTTATTCCTCGGGCAACATTTTGGTAGCCTGGCAATATATTTATCACCCTAAAATTTGTATTTTGCATAAATGAATTGTTTTTAATTACAACTACATACTAACATTGTTAATTACAAAGATTAATGAATAACAAATGAACGAAACCAAGTGTTTTAATTAATCTTCCTAATTAACACAAAAATATTTCACCACGGTTTAAGTGAGAATTTAATTCATCATACTAACATTGTATTGATATAATCCATTTGCTTCTGGTAGTGACGTCAAATCTTCTGTGATGTTACTATATCCCAATCCAGATTTTAAACTGCTGCTCCAGATACCTATGTAGTTTATCTGTTGTATATTCACATATTCCGGAAGTATTATGTAGATGTCTGTTCCCGAATATTTGTTTAGTGGTTGCGTAGAGTTATTTTCGTCCAAAAGCAGGTGGCCGTTTTCATCCGGACCCTTACTCCCTGTGCCGGCCCAAAAGTGAGCGTCTGGAGCTTTTCCATTGTAATGTAAGTTTGTTATAAAAATCGCACGAGAATCAACAAGTATTATCGGTCCTGAGTGTATACCGAAGGGTAAACTTTTTTCTGGAGTTAGAGGTGCTATCTGTACGTACGTTTGTTTGATCTGAAAATGTTGATAATGTGTTATAATTAGTATACATATAAATTTCTCCTTTAATAAAATTAAATGTAGACGTAGATTACTCATCTAATCTAAAGATTTTTTTATATACTGACTGCTATACAGGATGACGCAGACAAAAACCGGCCCGAAATAAAAAAAATGCAGGCATTTCTAGAAATCTGAAAGGTAAATTTCTTTATGGTGGATGCGTTTGCTTCGTGGTACATCTTGATTAACTTCGAATCAAAAATGGCGACTATAGTGGTAAAGTTACTATGTTTTAATTCCAAGCTTAAATTGTTGGAAAATTCTATAAACCCAGAAAAATATTCATAATTTTGACGAAAAAATGCGATCAAATAAAATAAGAAATGATAAAAAAACTGAATGAAAAAATGCTGAAAATTATTTAAAATTATGGAAGATTAACTATTTAAAAATTCTAGAACCTTCGAAGAAAATTTTCGCAATTAGGAAGAAAAGTTGTTAGAAAATTCTAGGACCTTTGAAAGAATTTCACTTAAACTGGAATTGAAATCTTGAAAATAAACGGAAAATGCTGAACAATTCTGAAACAAAACAAAAAGATACTGGATAATATTTAAATATTTAACAAAAGTCTGACAAAAGTAGGAAAGAGATGTTGGAACGTTTTAGAAATTTGTTAAACAAATTGATGGAAAATTCTAAAACTATATTTTAGACATACCATCGAAGAAACATAAATAGAAATTTAACCAAATATAGGAAACATGGGTACTTATCCTGTTCACAGAAGGAAAATGGAACTACTTCATATTAATAGGCACTTTTCCTAGATCAATTTTCTTAAGACATTTTCTGCATCAGTAAATGACTTCAATATAAAAGACAAGCGTACTGCATTGACCCTAGTTAATACTTTGAGATTCAATGAATGTTTTGCAGAAAATATTCTAGTAAAATAGGCTATAATCACTTTGAGAAGCGTTTGGAAATTAGGTATGTTTATCATTCGGAACATAAAATCTGATGGAAGCCTACATGAATTTGAAGCACATAAAGCTCGTTTGACAAGACTTACATAACCTGATACAACTGAGAATACCTTGAAAACATTAGCTGTGCAACCAATTAAATAAGTACGTATTGGATTCTCAGGCGGCTACGATCTCAACTGCCAGAACTACAATTAGAAATCAAGAACTTAAATAATACAAGATACGAGAGAGACTAACAAAGAAGAAGAAAGTAGAGTGGTGAATATGTGGAAGATTCGGCCATAAACGTTGTTGCAAGGATGGTTCCATTAATTCTACCAAGAGATAATTAGAAAACTAAAAGTGGCGACCGTCGGTTTATAAATATTGATTTTGAAAATGGACACAACAAGCCGAAACTGTTTTTGAGGATGGATATACAAATTAAAAATGCTACCAACTACTACAAGATACCTGTGCTACAAGGATTATTATTGGGTTTGATATTTTATCAAAACCATAAGACATTCGGCCAATGACAATGAGGCATGAACTGTTATAGAATCTGTTATTACTTACGAATAAATCAAATCTATAATTGCCATAAGGAACACATTAAGTTTACATCAATTTTTATTAGCTAACATAGAAGATGAATAATAAATCCAGTGAAACCTTAAGAATGGAAACTTGAAAGTTAATGAAAAAAAAATTGTACATACAAGTTGAAGTATTAACAGAGCATTGAACTCTGTCAATAATAATAATTAGAAATGAGGAATAGCTATAGGAAAGACCCTTGTTAACACTGATCAGACCATACTTATGAGAATAATAAACACTAATCAACTATATATTTTTACCATAGCAAATACTTCGTATTGGATGTAAAATTTCTTTCTAATTATGTTTCAAACTTCCATTCTTAGGGGTCAACCGGATTAATTTTCATCTTCTATGCGAGCAGATAATGAAATGGAAACAAAATTACCCAGAGCTAGAAAAATTGATAGCAACGAATTATAAAGCCATACACTGGTCTTAGGGCTTCGTCAGTCGTGTGAGTTAAGAAAAATAAAAATAAACTAGTTAATTTGACAGTTATCCGCCATCCCAAATCGGAGAAACATGGGCTGTTATGTATTCATCGTAACCCGGAAATCTTTGTAGGATTTGAAGAAGCTTGTGGTTTGCGCGAAAGATCTTTATTGTCAGTTAGTGTAGCGAATTCTAGGTGCTGCGCGGCCTAGAATGAATACCATGAAGTTTTGCGGATCTCTTTAGCATCTGGTGACTACCGCATTTCGGATAATAATACCACCACCCGAGGTTCTAGAGAAGAAATTCATAAACACAACTCATCAGCAATTTAAAGTAAACAAGTACAGATCGCCTATAACGCGAATTGCATGTGGATAATTTCATTATCTCGACATGAATGTACATTTGCAAATGAATTAATGAATTAATAAATTTTTCGGGTCATACAACAAAAGAACAAACACACTATTTTCTCGTTGCGAATATTGGTAAATGGAAGTAGCTTCTGAAGACCAAAAGACGGTTTTTACTGTAGGAACAATTTGATTGAAAATGTGAACTACATCTGTGACATTCGTGCAACTCATGGAAATAACATTAAAAGGATAATCTTAGAAAAGAAAACTGGTCTATCTTGACAATATTATTATTACGGGTAAAACCTTCAAGGGCCACATAAAGAATTTAGAAGAGGTGTTAGGAGATTACGGATTGAAATTTAGTACAAGGAATTAGAATACCTAAGACATATCATTTTGGATCGATTTGCAAACCATCTCAAGGATATGAGATTAGTCTATACTGAAGGATTTACATCATCTTCAAAAAAATTCGGTTTATGCATCGGTGACGTGATTAAAAGATCATTAACACGTTGAACGCCGCGTCACCCATAAACGTCTGACGGCTATGTTTCCGCTGGGGCCCCGTCACCCATAAACGACTGACACTTTTGTTTGTGTAATTAAAACTACTAGTTTATAGTACTATTATTTATAATACAATTTGATGAATATTTGAGATAAAGTAATAATTTATTTAATATAATTTTAAACGAGAAAAACACTTTAACACGTTGTACGACACCACAAAAGGATGGGTGACGGCTATGTTTCCGCTGGCGACCCATCATCCACAAGCGGGTGACACTTTTCTTCATGTAATTAAGACAATATTTTGCTGGTAGTTTATAGTAATATTATTT
The DNA here is from genome assembly GCA_963969525.1 of Ontholestes murinus. Taxonomy (NCBI): domain Eukaryota; kingdom Metazoa; phylum Arthropoda; class Insecta; order Coleoptera; family Staphylinidae; genus Ontholestes; species Ontholestes murinus. The sequence continues at coordinate 72,190,431 of OZ018388.1, forward strand.
GTAATAACACTTATCGCATTTCCTACTTTGCCCTTTATGAGGCGCATTGTATACTTCTTCCAACCAATTTCAACTAAAGGAAAAACTTAAAAAAAAAAAATCAACTTTTAGTCAACAAACTCAATTTACCCAATAATTTTTGGGTTCCCAAAACTTCTCTTCTCTTCTCATACGCATATCTGCTTATAAGACGTTTTATAAACTAAACTATACAACAAATACTAGAATTAGTTTTTAATTAATTTCGGTAAGAACATTTTAGCAAAAACTTAACACGTTGAACGCCCAGCGTGACTCGGTGGAGTTTAAGCAACGCGTTGCTCAAACACGATATCGTAGAATTGGGCCTCGGGAGAAACTTCACCGATTCACGATGGGCGTTCAACGTGTTAATAGGAGGAAAACAAAGTATGTCAGTATGTTTTTCGAACATTTGAAAATCAACTTACAACCGCCAATGCAAGTAATGCGCGAAACGGAGCTGTCTTATTACAAAACCAAAATTGACAAGAGAAAGTAATCATCTACTTTTGTAAGACATTCTCAATACCGAAGATATTACGGCGTGACAAGGAAAGAGTAACTAAAGCAGTAGAACCGACTGAAGTCGGTCAAAACGGCGATCGTCCCCTTTGCTAGGAGACGAAAAACCGATGACATAAAGTCACTACGTATGTTTGAAATGAAAGTCCCAATCAAAAATGAAGTAAACTATTTAGGGATCATACTTGATACCGGATTGAACTTCACCTTCCACCTGGAGAGCATCAGCAAAAGGACCATGAGAGGACTTTTTGCGACCAGAAAAATGGTAGGACGCACATGGGGACCTAGACCCAGTATAATCAAATGGCTATACACCGTGGTCATAAGAATTATAGTTATATACGAGGCGCTCGTTTGGGGAGAAAAGACCCAAACCAAAAGCACAGTAGTAAAACTTTATAGAGTACAAAGATAGGCGTGTGTGCTGATCACTAGGGCAGTAAGAAAAACGCCCACAGCAGCCATGGAACACATATCGCTATCACCACTACATCAACATGTTATGATGGAAGCTAGACAAGCAGCCTCTAGGATGCACATAAATGAACACACTTTAAATGTGGGGTCGCCAAGACCATACCCATTTAAAGTACTATAAGAAGAAGAGACCCTAAAAATGAGGTCCGATTTCACTAAAATAGTATACGCATTCCGCAAATTCAAATCAACTATACTATAGCGGAGTGAATGAATGGACAAATGAAACTTACCCGGAAACTAGTAAATGAAGCATCTACTACCAAAAATACTAAAGGAACCGGGGATGGTATCTATGGGGGTGCAACCAGAGCGAACAATTCGCGGTTGTTCTGGGGAATCATGCCTCCATCTTCCAGACTGAATAAGCCGCCATTGACTGGTGTCTTCATCACGTAATAGAGTCGGGACATAACAAAGGACCAATTACCATTACGACGGACAGCCAGTCAACCCTATTAGCGCTAGCCTCGCTGATAGTTCAGTCCAAGCTGGTTTTGACTTGCATAAACAGCCTGGACGCACTGGTAACAACAAGAAACACAGCTAGTATGGATACCCAAGGACCAAGGAATTATTGGATACCTGGAGGCCAACTTGCTGGCCAAACAAGGGACAGCAAGCTAATTCATAGGACTTGAACCCGCTTTTGGTATACCCCATGAAACCGGAAAATAAATAATCCGATGCAAGATAGCAGATGAGCACAAAAAACGGGAATGAGGAACATGAGACTTTTCCTAGATGGTCCGGTACCTGACAGTACATTTATGCTGTCAGGACTGAGCAGATTGAAACTAAGAAAAATCATAGAACTAATCACTAGGCATTGTGATCTGAATAAGCACAAACATAGGATGGGCATTGAGGAAAGCCCCCTATGCCGTGGGTGTCTGGAAGAAGAGGAAACTCCCCAATACCTACTGTGTACAAACGGCAACGCACGGAGAAATTCGGGTAGCCTGTGCTTCCTGAAGAACAGCTCAAGAGAATCCCCTGACAAAAACTCCTGGACTTCATAGCAGACTCAGGAGTAAAACGCACAAAAGGACCACGGTGACCACAATGCAGGGACGTTAAGTGACCACCCCACGAGGAAAAAAAATATGTATGAAAGAAAAATCTGTTTAAAGATGATTCTTAAATAGCTGCTACAGTTCAAGAATACAAAACGTAAGTCGCCAGAGTTTGACTGACATTGAACACCTTAGTGAATTGATATAAACGAACACAGACACTTGAGAGAGACAATTAGGAAAGAGTGTCAAGTACGGCGAACGACGGTTGAAAGCACCTGGAATACAGAGGCGCTTCAGAAGAACCTGAAAAGTATGGAAGAAACAGAATATTAAACCAACATAGGAAACATTGTAAAATAATCACAAGAATTGAAATCATTCGAACCCCAATGTAGTTGTTGTCACGATTAGGAGATTCCGGATTGAAATTTAGCCCAAGATAATGTTATATTTTCAATGAATAAATTAAATACGTAGGACACATTGTTTTGGGTCGATTTGCAATCATTCTTACGTTACGAGATTAGCCCATACTTAAGGATTTATATTTTTTTGATTACACACTGACTATTGGTGACGTGACGAAACCATTAATAGAAGGAAAATAAAGTTTGTCAGTATGCTTTCGAAACATTGAAAAATTAACTTACAACAAAACCACTTCTAAGTTATCCCTTGCAGGATGGAAACATCGTTTTGGATACCGATGCAAGTAATGCGCGAAATGGAGTTGTCTTATCACAAATCCAAAATCGACAAAATAAAGTAATCAGCTACTTTATTAAGACATTGTCAAAACTAAAGCTGTAACTGAGTGATTAGTAAAGAGTAATTAATTATTAAAGTTATTTTCAAAGATGTTTCTTAAATGGCTTCTGTAGTTCACGAATATAAAGTAAGTCGCCAGATGGCTGAAAAGGATTTTGGAGTTTAACTTTGATACTGAAACCCGAGTGTCTGTGCTCTTGTGCAACAACGTAGGAACACAGTATGTGTTCCTGTGCATTAACACAAGAACAGAGAAACTTGGAGACAATGCCGAAGAGTATCAAGTAAAGCGAACGACGGATAAGAACAACTGGAATACAGAGGGAGATTCAGAAGAACTAGGAGATGTTGCAAGAAAGATAATTTTATAAGGTAAATAAAACACTTCGTTTATAAAATTTCATTTAATCTAGGAACTGCGACATATTTTAAACGAAGTGTTTTATTTACCTTATATTAGGTGGTTCCATGCATTCATTGGGTTTTTGTTAATAGTGCAAATGTTGCTGACAGTTCGCTCTTTTCATCTGTTTTGTTTTCTCTTCATTGACGTTAAATTTGTTTGTGTTAGAAGCCTCTGAACCTGTTGGAGAATAATTTGAAATTTGGCCAATTTAGCATTATAATTTCAAAAAAGGCAAAAAGCTGCGGAGGCTCACCGAAAGATATGCCACGTTTACCGGGACGATTCCTTAACAGAACCTACCACTCAGAAATGGTTTGCCAAATTTCGTTTCAGAGATATGTCTTGAAGATTGACCCCGCAGCGGTCGGCCCATCGAGGTTGATTCGACTGATATCAAGGCACTGGTTGAGCAAGACTGGACGCTAATGGTGCGAAAGATTGCGGAGACACTTGAAATAGGGTAAGGAACCGTTTAAAGGCATTTGCAACAACTTACCTGTCCTGCCTCTATGTTTGGGTGCCGCACAATTGAAAACGCATGGCCAACTGCAATTCACTTCTGAATCAGCATGAAAGTGAACCCTTTTTAAAACGAACAGTTACTGGCGATGAAAAGTGGATTGTCTACGTCAAGGTAGTGCGCAATAGATCGTGAGGAACCGTTGGCGAACCGCCAAATGCCACCTCGAAGGCCGCCATGCATCCGAAGAAGATTTTGTTATCTATATGGTGGGATCATCGTGGTGTGCTGTTTTACGAGCTGCTTCCCCAGCGCAATTTAATTTATTCGAAAGTCTACTGCTCGCAACTAACGAAATTGAACCAAGCATTGCGACACAAACGTGTAGAATTGGTCAATCGTAAAAGTGTCATATTTCACCCTGACATCGCCAGACTGCGGAAATCACCGAAAATGAGTGCAACTTGGCTGGGATGTTTTGCCCCACCCATCATATTTTCCGGACCTTGCACCATCCGACTACCACTTGCTCCGGTCCCTGCAAAGCTCCCTCAACGGGAAATAGTTCGCTAATAATCTGTGAAAACGTACCTCGACAGGTTTTTCGTCTCTAAGCCCTACTTTCTATGAGAGTGGAATAATGAAATTGTTGGAAAGATGGCAAGAGGTCATGAACAAAAATAGAGAATATATCATTAATTAAAATTAATCATTTGTATGAAAAAAACCGAACGAATATATGGAAACACCTAATAAATACAAGATGCGGCGGGGGAACTTGCTGATTTGAAAGGTCGATAAAAGAAAAAGTATTTCACATATCGATTTATTTCTTGTTTTATCGAATTGTACACATCCTGCATTTTTGTCTCAAGTGGTTTTAAAAACGACATCGAACAAATGGCGACCCTCATTAGCGATATACTCATCCACCCACTTTTTGAAGTTTCGCTTCACTCTTTCGAGCATATCGACGGGAATGTTGGCGATGGCTTGGCGAATGTTGTCTTTCAGGTGTTGCAGGGTTCGTGGTTTATCATTGTAAACAGTGGATTTGAAATATCCCCATAAAAAGAAGTTACAGGGAGCCAAATCGGGGGAGCGCGCCGGCCACAGTATATCACCCCTCAAGGAGATTAGGCGCTCGTAGAAGTGTTCCCTCAAAAGTTCCATTGAAATTCTCTGTGTGTATGCCGTGGCTCCGTCCTGCTGGAACCATACGTTCCCAAAATCAATTTCATCAAGTTTTGGGAGAAGAAATGCCTCAATTATTTCTCTGTAGCGAACTGCATTCACAGTAACAGTGTGTTCTTCTTCCTCGAAAAAGTAAGGCCCAATTATCGCAACTCTCGGCAATGCACATCACACAGTAAGGCGTTCACAATGAAGTGGTTTCTGATGAAGTTCACGGTGATTAGCACCACTCCAATAGTGCATGTTTTGTTTGTTTACACATCCGGAAAGATGGAAATGGGCCTCATCATTAAAAAGCACGAGGGCGCCGTGAGGCAAGTTGAGGAGCGCTTCAGCACTTTGGCGAGAAACAAAACGCGTTCATTGAGCTCTTGCATCACACCAAGTTTGTAGGGATGAAACTTGAGTTCGTTGTGAAGAATTTGACTCACACTGCGATCAGAAATCTCCAGAGCACCGACCTGTTTGCGCGCCGAAGGCCGGGGAGAGTACAAAAACGACAGCTTCACCCTCTCGATGTTTTTTGGGGTTCTGGGAGTCCGTTGACCTCTAGGCCCTTTTTTTACCACACTGCCACTTTCCCTGAATGCGTCCACCCACGAAACGAGTTCGGAAGGCACGTTGGATGACGACCACCGGACGACCATTGGAAAAGTAGGTCTCGACGGCGAACGCACGCTCCTCCTTTGTCCAACGCATGACGACAACTGGTTTGAGCGGTAGCAAAACTTCAAAACCCCTTCTTTCGAATGAGATCCTCCCTACCACTTTCTGACCACGTCTCGCTCATTGGTGCCTAATTCAAATCAGCAAGTTCCCCTGCCGCACCCTGTATATCTTGGAATTTCACCAAGTAACAACCTCGTCCATTAAATATTTAAAGAGAATTTTACACCAATATGGGAAAAATTTCAAATATTCCTTAGGAACAGAATATTAGAAAGATATTCACATTGAACCTTCCGCCGAATATTTGGTAACGTCGAAGACCTTAAACAAACTACCAGAGCGATTTCATTTGTTAAAATAGGCGTGAAAGAGTGGTGAAAAAAATATGTAGTTTGTGTAACATGCAACGGTCCATGTCGGCGGAGAAAAGCATTGCATCGTACATAGTTCAAGTGTTCGGAAAGGATAAGTATATAACTTTTAATGTCATTCATACAAGTTGCAGATCATCTGCAAAAAGATTGTTCGGTTTTAACGATAATTTGCGCATTTAATTATCGTCTACATGACTGATTTTTATTGTATAACCATTGGGCTCGTTCGTTACAGTAACAAAGAAGAAGTGCACATTGGAGGGATGCAGCTGAAACACCCGCAAAGAGAATACATGGTTTATTAGGGGTATTCAGGTATTCAGCCATCGGTCCGAAATAAACTTCTTGGAAATGCACAAATTCAACAGGACGTGTTTTGAAAGTTTTTCGAATCGCGCTTCCGAGGGTTCCGAATCGAGTACTTGAAAACCCCCGCACCGAGTGCAGTAAAGTTTGCTCCTGTGTACATTTTCCCCCACAAGAAAACAGACAATTTCTTTCCTTTTTTGTAAATAGTTTTAAAAATAGTATTAATAAAGATCTTCACATAGCACATGAATATACGAAAGTTAAAATGATTTCACGACATATTATTTGTGGTCAATGTTGTTTTTACTAAGAAACAAAAACCGCCTTTTTCTTCGGAGACCCTAACAAATATCATTTTATGCAACGACAATTTTGCGAAAACGTCACAAAGAAACGACTCATGAGAACAACGGATATGAGGAGATGCATTGACGTCTGAGCGAAGTGCGGCATTCAAGACGTAGTAGGATGGGCCGGAAACAGAAGGCGGGAGTAGAGAGACAATGTAGACAGAATGGATAAAACCAGACGGCCAAAAATTGCAAGAAAAGGGGTAACCGAGATCAAAAAGACCCCCGAGAAGACCACCAACAAGATGGTATGAGAGCAGGAGCTCCGTGTCCCAACTGCAGCTATAAATGTTGAAGAAAGAATGGAATCTAATCCCAGTTAAAGAGGAAGAAGAAGAATATGACTATCATCCTTCGAAATAAATTTAGTTTGGCTACCTGATATTATAATTTAACATGACACCATTTAATCGTAACCAGCCCTTTATGCTATGTTTATTTATGTTAGTAACTTTGTTATCGATTTTTCTTGAACACTGGTTATATTACTCTTATAAATGACTTACCTCGGAGTGTATCATCACAATTCCATAGCTCCTTTTATCGGTTTCGTCCCAAACGCTCAACCACTCAACATCATTAACAGTCACATCTTCAGGAAGTAAGAGAACAATATTCGCATTATTAAATTCCGGCAGGTAGTCGTTGTCTGCAAAATGTATTTCATATCCATCTTCAGACGCTTCGGATCCTTTGCCCACACGAAAATTAACGTGAGATCCTTTGCCGTTGTAATAAAAATTGGGAATTTGTATCGTCGTTTCGTTTGGGATTGTAACGTTTCCAGATTTTACTCCATGCGACGTGTTCAAAAACTGGGATAATATTCGTATAGGATCTGCATGATCGACATTTATATTCTAAAAACGAAACGTTGGTTACCATAAGGATTACACACTAATTAACTTAATATTAACTACAACTCTACCCACATTACCCCCTCCTCTGCTAGGAAGCTATATCTCCCTTTTCAGAGTCGTACTAATTTCTTATGTATGATCAATATTATTGTATTGTTTATTTATCTAAATTTCTTACAAAATGTAATAATTTAAATGTGCATAAGTTCTTTTTGTATACCTGAAATATCTTCTTTTTCGGTTTTGTATCATCAGTTTTAATAATCACACGAGCTGACGTGCTTTCGTTCGCCTTCAATAAAACATGCCCGATCAATTCTTTATCCAAACTGCACCAGACTGCCAACCAATCATAATCATTAACATTCACTTCTGTATGCAGTACGACGTCAACACCCCGATAAGATTTTAATTTTTTCGGGCTGCCATTTTCGTCACGAATTTGAACACCGTTGTCATAATTTAGTTCGCCCGTGCCGAGGTAAAAGTGTGCGTCTGGACTTAGTCCGTCGTAGATTAAACTCTCTATGAGTATTGTGTCATTATTTAGAATTTCCACGTGGCCCGAAGATAGTTTGTGGCTGATACCGACAAACTTGTTTTGGAGATTCCCAGTTGATAAATCAATAGCTTTAAGTTCTGTTAGAGGCGGTGTGGATGGTTCTGTTTCGACTTCCTAAAATTAAAGCAGAAAATTTAAAACTTGTTTAACAATAATATTTTTAGTCTTATCGACCCATACCTTTATATAAATGCTCTTAAGAATTTTAAAAGATTTATTCTTGGCTTACATTTTTTGTCATACTATTACACATTTTTGACTTCTTTTAAAAGTATTTTTTCACGTTAGTACTTAATACTAATATAACGGGTGTCCAACAATTATTGCAGTCCGGGTGGCGTTGGAATCAAAAACGTACGTCGATTCTTACATGTTCCAAATAAATGAACTGACATTTTAAATGCACATTTAAGTTATGTTTGACAATTAAAATGTCAGTTGATTTATTTGGCACATGAAAGAATTGACCTACGTTTTTGATTCCAACGCCACCCGGGACTGCAATAATTGTTGGACACCCGTTAATTTAAATTTCCCTACATACCTGATGAATTGCCTTTCCAGTTTCTGCTATTAGAGGTGCTGATATGCTATCATTAAATAAAACATATCCAATCAATTCTTTATCCAAACTGCACCAGACTGCCAGCCAATCGTAGTAGAAATAATCATATTCAGTATGCAGGGTAATGTTTGCGTTGTGGTAAGCTTTTAATTTCTTCAGGCTGCCGTTTTCGTCCGGAATGACGACGCCATTGTCGTAATCCACTTCGCCGTAACCGAGTAAAAAATGTGCGTCTGGACTCAGTCCGTCGTAATTAAAAGATTCAATGAATATTGTGTCATTTTGAAGAAAGCATATATTCCCCGATGTTAATTGATGGCTAACACCAACAAATTTGTGCGGCGATTCGCATACATTGTCGATATATTCATCGGATATGTAGAGATTATCCGTTTGTGATAGTGGTGTTGAAGAGTCTGTTTCGTTTTCCTGAAATTAAATTTGATCAAAAATGTTTTTAAAAATATGTTAGCATATACTAATTTTAGAATCAGAATGAATTTCAATTTATTGCTGACACTCTAAACATTTAAAACAGATATGTATTTCAAAGTAATGGCAACTATTACCATAACTTAGTATAGTTTTTGTTTGTTTACTTGTTGAATTTAAATGTATACATCCTAGCTCTCAGTTTGTTCCTTAGATAAAGCAAAACCAGTGAAGAAAAGTGAATATAACTAATATAATCAATTGAAAAACTTTGACGCCAAAATGGCATGGAGACCACACATCATAAAAGCCACCAAAAAGCAACAATATCATTGGGCAGGTGTCGCAGAATGTGCGGGAAAAATTAGGGACTAAACCCTAAAATGACTCTATGGCTTTCCACCAAGATGATAAGACCCATGATAGCCTATGAGCAGTGGTGTGGTGGACTAGGACAAAGCAAAAGGGGGCGATAGGACTCCTGAGCAGTACACAAGGACTAGCATGTCTCAGTGTAACAGGAGCCCTAAGCATCACCCCAACAGCAGCCCTAGAAGCCATCATGAACATAACATCATTACACATCTTCATTCAAGGAGAAGCCAGGTCCGTATCATATAGACTGATGCAAGGACAGGCGCCCATAATCCGATCACACGGAAAAACACACCAACGGCTAGAAGACGAGCTGAAGGCTAACGTGATCACAGCGATGTCAAGTGATGCCATGGTGAAAAAATACAATTTTGAAAAGAAATACAAGGTACTAATCCCACAAAGAGAAGACTGGGTCGAAGGCTAACCTACCAAAGCATATCATACTGGTTTACGGACGGCTCAAAGACCGACAAAGGGGTAGGAGCAGGTATATACGGCACAAAAGCCGAGAACAAGATTTCTGTCAGTCTCACCAAGGAAGCCACGGTGTTTCAAGTAGAGGCGATAGCTCTTCACCACTGCACAAGAGAAATAGCAAGACAAGACACCAAAAGTAGGTCAATTGCTATATTCTCCGACAGTCAGGCGCTGCTAAGAGCACTAAGCTCCACACAGATCGAATCTAAGCTAGTGTGGGACTGTATACGCGCTCTTAATGAACTTGGCTGTCACAAAAAGTAACAATCACATGGGTCCCAGGACCCGAGGACATCCGGGGAATGACGAACTGGTCAAACAAGGCTCGTCAAAAGCAGTAATTGGCCCTGAACCCTCCTGCGGAATCTCCAAAACCGCAGACAAACGATCCCTATAAAAATGGGTGGAGACACAGGCCCATACCTGGTGGACGAACTCACCAGGACAGAGACAGGCGAAACAGTTCCTTAAGAAACAATTGCCAAAATTCACGACCGAACTTCTGAACCAAGACAGAAAAATGGTCAAAACAATAGTAGGCCTGATAACAGGACACTGCAAACTCAACAAACATATGAGCAAAATAGGCCTGGTGGAAGAAGCACCATGCAGATTCTGTCTAAAGGAAGATATGGACTCGTTCCACATCCTATGCCACTGCGAGGGTCTAGCAACGATTAGATATCAAAAGCTGGGCACCACAAACCCAAGCGTGGAGACCTATACCCAAGCCCCTCTGGGAGGGCTAATAGGACTAATCAAAGAGGCAAAGCTAGAGCTGGTCATCTGAGATAAACAGGGATCCACAATAGATCTGAAAAGGTCGCGGTGGAATAGGCACTGGTGCCACCCATATAACATCTATCTATCTATCTATCAATTGAAAATTCCTTAATTTTATATCATTTATATAACAGTCGTGTTCAATATCTATCTTGATTCAATCCATTTAGATCAGTTAAATCTGTGCGTCAGTTTAGTGAGTTTCACGGACATGTGCGGATGTACTTCTTATTATCGGTAAGTCTTAGAATTATTGGGTTGCAAGTACCAGACCGTTCCGGTAATTTTAATGTCAAATATGCGCCACGTTCATGAAGGCCAGTTGAAGCCAAATACGATAAAATAATGGCATTATTCGAATCAAATCGCCGTTACACGGTTCGAGAGGTCTCAAACGACCGTGGAAAGATATTGACACAAAATGAGATATATTAGCAAACTCAATATTTGGGTTCCACATTAACTCAAAGATCTCACATTTAACAAAGCGCACAAACGCCTGCGACAATCTCTTGAAAAACAAAAAATTTGATCCATTTCTCAAACGTATTGTCACTGGCGATGATAACTGGATAGTTTACGACAACGACAAACGATCATGGTGCAAGCTGCAACCACTTCGAAAGCAAATATCCATCATAAGAAGGTTATTCTTACAATTTTGTGGGATTACAAAGGCATTGAGTATTTTGAGCTGCTACCACAGAACCAAACCATCAATACGGCTGTGTACTGTCGTCAATTGGACAAATGGAATGAAGCTATCAACGAAAAGCGGCCAGAATTGGCAAATCGTAATGGTGTTGGGTTCAACCATTATAACGCAAGACCACATAACCCGTCACAAGTTTCTAGAGCTTGGGCAGGATTTGATAGGCATTGCGCCGTCCAACCACTATTTGTTTCGATCTTTGCAAAACTCTTTGAATGGTAATGGGCTGCGTGGAAAACATGGTCGACATCATTGAATACTCGAATAATTCGTTTCTCGTAGTTCCATAACACTTAAGGAACAATTAATGACAATGGCAGTCTAGGCTTATTCCCCAAAAAGCGCAACAGCACCCAAAAATGTTTTTAAGTGGTTCAGCGCTACCGCAGCTTCTTTATCTGACATCTAACAGCGTGTCTGCCAACTTTCCACGCAGCAAAGCCGAACTCAAATAAACATGAAGGCGGCGCGTAAACGCATCGTCTCTGAATCAGCCTATTGACACTGCAGTAAAAAGCAGGCTGCCAAAATTAAGTAGTCTTTTAGACCCATCTCTTCCAGTGTGATAAAATTCAGGACCATCCGTCCATCTTCTACCAACGTACGAAGATTTAGTGTTATCAGTTTGCTAGCCAATCCATATTTCGCCACAACTGAGGAAACTGTAGTCATAACTCTTGGACTAACGAGGATCGAAGCCTAAAATTCATCTGTATTAAATGCGTGGGAAATTTTTGCAGTTTTCTTTTGCCGAAAATAAGCGAACGCCACACACCATCAATAATTGAAAGGGTAATTAATTGATAACACCGACATTGTTCTATTAAAAATTGTGTCGGTTTACTAATCCGTAATAAGTTAGGACTTGAGGACGGTTTTAATTGTGACTTCTGATTGAAATATTGGCTTTAATAGCAGAATCACGAATATGAATGGTAAATATCTTCACGAATTCCTTAACAGCTCAAGTCATAACATTAGACCGGTAAAAAAAAACTGTCCAACTCAGTAGAACTCTAATCACTTATCCTCTTTTTGTAAACAATCAAAACTCGGACCACTACATCAGATCCACTGATGAGTTGTCTTTCGATCACAGCTCAGTTATCCTGAATAATACGATCGGCACAAAGAGACGAATTAGCATATAAGATGAAAGGCTAATCGACAGCCAGTTGGCGAATGTAGAAAAAAATATAACAAAATAGTCATTATCTGTATTATATGTACTTATTTGTTAATAAAGGTGTTCGTATATATAAGATGAATAAGGTTATCATCTTACATCCACCGATAAATAGAACGAAAGAGACTTTAAAACCGCTGTCGACAGGTTTTCATCAGGTATGTGAGTAGCACTTAGTATATCCACTATTAGCAGAATTACTTCTCAGGTCGATCATCTGGCTATTCCTCCCAAGGCTGTCTCTGTCACATAACTTGAATTCCTTTCCTCCGTACGAAATTTTGCAACTGACATATACATAATCAATAAGAAAGGTCTACAAAAATTTGACCTAAATACAGGGTTCATTATAAAAGTAATGCATATTTTTTGAGAAAAATATATTTATTTATCTTGAACTGGGATAAATGCCTAAAATTCTTCCAAATACTCTCCCCCAGCATCAATACACTTGCGGAAACATATCTGCCATGCCTGGGAGGCACTCTGAAACTCCTCGACGGGCATGTTTGTTAAGCACGGACTCCCAATTATTTTCTTTCAGCTTTCTATTCAGTGAGGAAACAAAATTTATATGTGGGTATTGATTAGTTTTCTTTAGACGTTTAGAATTTAGAGACAATAATTAATAACACCGACATTGTTCTGTTAAAAATTGTGTCGGTTTACTAATCCTTAATAAGTTAGGATACAAGTCCTCAAGAACGGTTTTAATTTTGACTTCTGATTGAAATACTGGCTTTAACAGCACAGTTTGCTGGCCCCGTTGCTACAGTGGTTAGCGCGCCGAGATCGGAGGGACGCTCGGTTCGAATCCGAGCACGGGCATGAATGTTGTGAGCGTTCATGCATTTATATTCAAATACAATTTGAACAATTTATACAAACCATCGGTCGTGGCTGTATAGCCTAGTAGCTTAAGCCAATTTCTCCATATCATTCCCCACCCCAACCCGCAATCCCATCCAACATCATTCCTTAAAAAAAAGGACAGCACAGTCACGAATAGGAATGGTAAATGTCTTCTTTGGTTCCTTAAAAGCTCAATTCATGGCATTAGAACGGTAAAAAAGAACAGTTCAACTCAATCAAACTCTAATCACAGTCATAACGATCTTGATATTGTCTTCTCTTTTGCAAGCAATCGCAACTCACATCAGATTTACCGATGAACTGTTTTTCGATCACAGCCCACTTATACTGGATATTACGATCGGCACAAAGAGACGAATTAGCATAGACTTTAAAACAGCTCTCGACAGCTTTTCCTTAGCTATGCCAGTAAAACTGTTCAGTAATATTTCGTCCTATACGGAGGATCAAATGTATTTCTTGGCAATCAATAATATTTTGAATAGTCGCGCGCTCTGTTGGACAGTGTCGTGCGAAAAAAAGGTTACTCGGTGCTTCGCGAGCAGACATGTGAAAAAGACCCCGAGAGAAACACACGTGAAAATCCACGGAATAGTAAGCTCGAGAGCCGTAACCGACCACGCCATCTGTTGCAGCTCATTACGGTAGCGGAGAGGCTAACATACGGTAAGTCACCGATGTCCGCATCACTGTCCACCGTTCAAAAATCAAATACAGTCCATTAGTCTGCTCAGCACTGTAGTCTATTTCTAATAATTAAAAACAAATCACCCCCCCCCCCCCAAATGACACGAAACTCGAATTTCTTTCTTCCGTACGAAATTTTACAACTAATATATACATACAGGATCCATTATAAAGGTAATGCGCATTTTCTGGGAAAACTATATTTATTTGATTTGCACGCTAAAATTCTTCAAAATATTTTCCTCCAGCATCCAAACACTTGAGAAAACGTGTCTGCCATACCTGGAAGACACCCTCGACGGAAATGCCTTTACCCGGACTTTGCTTTCCTTTCAGCTCTCTCTTCGGTCGGGGAAACAAAATAAAGTCGGGACTGTAATGAGACTGGGGGATCACCGGGGTGTGACTCGGGGTCAGGAAATTGGTGACGATGAAGGCCGTGTGTCGGGGGCATTGTCATGGTGGAGCCAACCTTGTCTTTGAAGTCAGTCTTAGTGCGCACGACTCGGCGTTCAATCTTTCGAGCACATGCAGGTAAAAGACTGAGTTGATATTATCTCCCTACGGTTCAAACTCAAAATGGACGTTTCTTTGGACGTCAAAAAGATTATGAGCATCGTTTTAATGCAAGACTTGCTCATTCGTGATTTCTCGGGGATGATTTTGTATGCCTCTCTTTAATCTGCTTTTTCGATTCTGGGCCGTACTTGAACATCCAAGATTCGCTTCCGGTTATGACACACTTAAGAAAGTTCGGCTCGGGGTTCGTCGGCGATCTCCAACCGGCTCTCTTTGACCGCCTTGTACCATTTCCCGGACTGTGACCTTGAAATGCAATCCTTGAAGGATGCCGATTATAAAACTTACTTACTTAAAGTCGAAAAACACACTTCATGCGGAGGCACGTCTTTTCCGTAAGACTGTTCGGAGCAAACTGATTACCGGCATTGGAAAGGTAAACCATTCACCACATTCTCCGACCTGTTTTATTCCGCTGCGATGGATAGTCGCGTGAATAAAATCATGCGCATTACTTTCATAATAGACCTTGTATATATACACTGCCCAAAACAATTAACGGATCACTAATTTCTGTCTCCATAAAATTCAAACATTACATGAAAATAAAATTAAGGACACCTCAAAGACGCTCTATTTAATTGTTTTAATTAACACATAGGGAATTATCAGTATCGCATACTTCCGGATTATTCGTAATAATTAACAAGAACACCCAAGAACGCATCACACCAATTATTGTCTAAACAATCCAATTTCCAGATTTATGCGTTTAGCAAATGCTATATACTTAAATAATTATATTGAATTATTCAACATTAACACTACTTTGTTCACAAGTATTTGCTCAGAATCATCCTGGAAATAACAATTATAAGTTAGAATTATCGATAATATTCATTTATAATATATTAATCTATAAAATAAGGAGTTTTTCGTGTATTAAATAAATAAAATATAGTTTATTTATTTTATTTATTTAATAACAAAACTGAAGTGAAATAATGTTAGGATACATTTGATTCAAAGAGCTAAGAAGGCCTTGTTGAGATCAATAAACATATGAAACAGTTTGACTTAAGTGAAAGTGGAAGTGAAACATTAATTGAAAATGCAACATAAGCCTGTCTGTTACTTAGCGATTGTGGAATAGGTACTTGGAGATAGGTCAATATACCAGGCGCCGTGGGCAAGGGCGCAAAAGAAAAACAACTCAAAATCAAGACCGATTTTTACTGATTTTGAGTCTTCGCAATAATTATAAATAGCTTAAGGGAATCAAATTTGGGGGCAAGAAGACCCCGCCTGAAAACCCTATTTGACACGACGCCACAGAATAGCAAGGATGAACTTTGGCAACTTTAACAATGGAAGTCTGTGCTCTTCGCGGATGATTCAAGGTTCCGTATTAGTGGTTGCGATGGCCGAGTACATGTTTACAGATGCCCAGGAGAAAGCAACGCAGCTGTTACTGTCCAGGAAGTTGAAACATTTGGAGGTGGTTCAATTATGGTTTGAGGTGGGATTAGTATCGACGTATCGACAGTAGAACCGACTTTGTTGTAATTCCAAGAAATCTTAACCCTAATCTGTATGTTGGCATTGTGTTAGGAGAACATGTTGCCCCCGTGGCATATGGAATAGGTCCAAAATTTTGTTAATGCAGGATAACGCAAGACCACATACTACTATCACTTCACACTTCCTACAAGAACTGGATAGAACTGAAAATCAAATATGGTGTGGCCTGATTTAAATCCTATAGAGCATGTTTGGGATATGTTCGACAGACGTGTTCATATTCGCCCTCATCCAGCTCAGATCATCCAATAGTTAAGGGCGGCTCTTATTGAAGAATGGTACGCTATACCACAAAAAGACCTTCGAAGACTTTTGCGAAGCATACAAAGACGGTGTAATGCCGTTTTTCGGGCTATGGAAGCACATACTCGTTATTAAGTTACCACTTTATATAAAAAAGTTTACATGAACAATTCATTTAAATTCGTTTTGCACTTTGGTTTTGGTAATTGTTGTTAATTATTACGGGTACTTTAAAAGTACGTGATGCTGACACTTCCATATGGGCCAATTAAAACAATTAAATAGAGCGTTATTTTAGATATTCTTAATTTTATTGGTTAATTAGCGTCTTCCTAAGAACAAGCGAGAGTGGATCTGTTATCCGATCATTTTTGAGAAGCTACATGAGCTCAAAATACGTATCGACGGTATTTCCATCGCGAATGTCGACCTTCTTAAAATAGCAAATTCTACAATGCCCCAGCTTAAAAGCTGGTCGCAATGGTCACCAAAGTTAGACAAACCTCACATTCTTATATCAAGATAATGTTTCATCAATTTGCTTAGTTGAGAACATAACAAGAGTTTTACTTTTCCCAATTTCAAAATTTGTTTCCATTAAGGGAGTAGTAGAACAAGTATAGATTAAAACGTAATTGAATTACACAACGCTTGGTTTGTTTCACTGAGTTTTATATATTGACTCGACTAGTTGCGTTTGTTACAGCATTTTATATGAGAAAATCATTCAAGAAGTATCGATTAAATTTGCTCAGTGTTTTAGACAACTTTCTGCGTCGTATTTTGATCTTTCTTGAGGATAATAAAAAATCGTCCAAGGCTCTCAGGTCGGTTTTCGTGCCCGCCTGTCAACTCTTCAGTTGTTCAGTATTCATTTCGGGAAGCTTTTCGAATAAACGCGAAAGTACTTGATATAGAGTGACATTGTCATCTCCAGAGCATTTAATTATATTCATGCAAAACGTAACAAATTAATTGTATGGTTTTCATTGAGTATACGTTTTATGCAGGTGATTCAAAAAGATCTGATTTATCTCCGATATTGTAAACAACTACACCAGCGACATTTTAAATCTGGTTCCGATAATGATCGCTCGATACGCTGAATGATACTGTATTTCATCACCATTTATCTAACGAATGCTCTTCAAACCACCCTTGATTCCGTGAACGAATAAATTTCATCTTGATAACAATGCTATAAAGAATTTTATCATGTATTTAAGCATATTATATCTAAAAAGGGAGATCGATTTCCAAATACTCTTGAGGGGAATCAATTCCAATTAAAACATCTCGGAATTATTTTTATCAAGTATCTTAGCTGATCAAAAACGATTGCAACAGATCCAAGAAGCCAAATTTTCGGCTGATTAATTAAAGATTTTGGCTATCATTTAAGAATAGATTATAGTATATTACATAACGAGAGTTGTAAGTCATATATTACGTACGAGTGGAAAAAGTTGCGCACGAGCCGTTAGGCGAGTGCAGTAATTCCACGAGTACGTAAGTGACTTACAACTCGAGTTGTGTACTATACTTTTTCTACTCCCATTCATTATAATTTGGAATACTTTGCAATATTGAGGTTATGTTTACTATTAAAACACTTCGCAGCATCAAATACATGGCCCAAAGAGATGAGGGTTTGTATTTCTTACTTATTTCCCCAAAATAGGCTAATAATACATTTTCCGAAGATTGAACACTTTTCATACGCCAATCCATGAATTTACCGTAAACCACTTCATAACGCTCTTTGGATTTTTCCGGGAGAAGGTCCGCTGCGGTATGTTCTGCTAGTTGCCTAATTTCTGGTGGAGTTCCAACAATTCCTTCTGTGGAGTCACTTTCACTCATTTTAACAATGAATAAATGAATTATTAACAATAATTAAACCAAAATAACGTCAATGTAATATGTATTCAACAACGATAAATGTCAAATTCATTTGTCTAGGCTACTTGATTTGAATAATAATAGTTACGTAATATATTACGTGCTAGTTTTTTCTTCATTACGTGCATGTATCATAATGCCATGGTTACTAATCAACAAACGATTGCGTTATTGCCTACTTACTACTATGGGAGTAGAAAAAATAATTTACAATATTATTACGACCATAGCTAACTTTCGCAGCTTTATTTTGACTTCCAAATTGCTAGACCTTAGTGAAGAATAAACTTTTGACACGGACTTTATAAGCAGAATGCGCAAATTACAGGCACACTAAAATTCCTAGTAGGAGTTTATCGAAGTTTATTAAAGCTCACTATAATGATTTACAATAAAATAGATGAGAATTCTCATTCCTGAATAAAACATCCCAAATATGGTGTTAATGCACATAGCAAATATGTTGCTTGTTTGGTCTTAACGATAATTTTATAGAAATTCAGACAGATCACTTTTAAGACTAGTCTTTTGAATAGTTTTTTGAGTAGCCTCTGAGTCGTCTCAAAAGCGATCTTCGAAGAATGGTTTTAACTAACATGAGTCCGAAAATATTCTACTATAAGGAAGTCTATGACGGATTTCTTCTGCTTTTATAAAAACAAATATTACGAAACAAAAAAAAGTAAAACAATGACACAAAACGAGAATTTCTATTTCACCCAATTAAGAAATATGGTTCCATTATGAAAGTTATTTTATTTCTAAATGTTTATCCTTGTTTACGCATATAACATTTAGTATATGACTGATCGAGGTTGGAAGCACTTACTTCGTGATACATTTTAATTGTAAATTAAAGATTAAAAACTTACTATTAAATGACAAAATATAAATTGAAGAAACAGAGGACAACGCATAAATCCCACAATACCATCCCGAGATGGATCAGATGGCCTCGAGGGACCAATAACAAAATAACTATAAATTAATGCTCTTTTTTTGTATATGTATTTATGTATAATATATGTATATGCGGAATATGTATGATATTTAAGGCATGTAATTTGATAGTGGAAATATAAACTTTCAATCAAAAATTAAATAAAAATACATAAGTACTTTCTCTTAGTTTGATATTAACTAAGTGAAGGCATATATTTTTATTTAATTTACTATATACACAACGGTATATAAATATATTATTTACACACCGTTGTGTATATACCTACTATTATATTACTAATGTACTCATTAGAACTATATTTACCTGAAGATATATTCCCTTAAATGATAACAATAAAACACATAAGAGTGTACACAAAAACATTTTGCTACTTCACTTTCATTGGCCCACAACTAAATAAACTATGCACGCTAATGTGGAAGTTATCTTATCTAATAAATTTATCACTATCAGTGATTAAATAGATCGAGGGAGCCGCACAGAATGGAAAAGTGACTAAGTACTGATTCATTCTTAAAAAAATATAGGTATATATGTTTGCTTTCTCAATTTTTCATTTTTTAAAATTTTTGTAATTTCTGTTACAATTGTAATAATATTGAATGAGTCATTTAGTTAAATGGAATTGTTAAAAAATACCCGCACGTATCTAGTTATGTTGCGCAAGTGTGGTTTTATGGCTTCCTCACCAAATTAACCGTATCTATTCAAGGTGCACGAGGGTATTATTTTGTTTAAACAATCTGGCGCTCGAGATTATTACATTATTATGGATTCTATGGATTTTTATACTTGTGCGAAATATGGAAATCGAAATTATTTTTCATAGATAATATTTGTTTTCGGGGCTTCTAAATACCATTCCCGCAATTTTTAGAAAAAAAAAAAAACACTTGAATGCACTGTATTTCAAAAATTCCTAAATATTTAAACTTAAGTATAAGTTTTTATTTTTTGTTGAAAGAGCTGAAAAAACTTTTGGTAAAAAATGTATCGGAAAAAGGTGTTTGCTCTTGACTGTTTTAATACTTTTCCGGTTTTTCCTTAAAAATATGAAAAATTATACATAATTTTTGAAATAAAAACTATAGATAAATAAATGTAGATAAATTTTTTAAAAATATTTTGTTTTTTCACAAAAAATAAGTATTATATAAGTTATGACAAATAATTTTGCATGGGACGTAGGATTTTCAAGGTAACTATCGTGAAATAATTTATAAAACGCGCGTATGCCTGTTACTAAGCGTTGCCTTTAATTGCTATCAAAATTCGTGGGGTTCTCTTTGATTTTAAAACAAATTTTCTCCTCTGCCTCTTCTTCATTGCTGCCTAGGAGTGCTTACTCCCTGCCGGTCTCAGGCACCAAGTCATCTCCCGTGGCAAGGATTTAAATCTCCACAGCCGTTGTTTTGTCCTTATTTTTGTTTTATTGGTTCAAAATTAGTCCAACGAAAAACTAGGGAATAAAACCGGATGTTGTCTGATATCCGGAGTTCGCATACTAAGACTAAGCTTCCCCTTAGCCATACAGCCTACGACATGGTGGAAAATCTTTTATAGACGGAGTGTGGGACGCCCCAGAACTGGTATACCCACTAAAAACCACCTCCCCAAGTCGCCTTGCCACCCCGCGGAACCGCCGTCAGGCATTACTTCACGGGGTGTAGGGTGTCGGTCTGTGCCGTTGGTGTGTGTGTGTGTGTGATGAGTGGGTGGGTTTGTGTGTGAGGGATGTGCGTGTGTGCAGTGAACGGCTCGAGTACGTGGGGTCGCTACTCCCAAATGGCTGTGCACGTCAACCACCCCTGCGGGAATGTTGTTCCACCTTAACTTGAGGAGTTTTTTATTGTGGCTCCCCTTTCACTTGGTCCATGCAGTTAAGCACATGCTTTCGCTTACTGCCAGTGAGACGATCACGTACAGTAGTGTGTTAAAAATATAACCTACCTGGTGGTTTTTCAGCCAGTCAGAGCAGGGCATCCTATTGTACAACGATAGTTCTAAATTAACATTATAGGCAGCTAAGGAATGCCTCACACACATCCTCTTTCATCACTTTCTCTACTATCCGTGCCAGAGTAAAGATCTGATCCTCGTCCCATTTCCTCTACTGAAACCCTTTTGAGTTTCTGGTAACAAACCACTATTCTCAACGTCCGTCTCCAGCAGGTTTGTTCACCACAGCCATGGGAATCTTATGTTCGATGCTCATTGCCATAATTCCTCTGTATTTGTCTACATTAGCAATATCTCCTCCTTTGTGTACCGACCATATAATCACCATTCTCTATGATGTTAGTGTTTTAATTTCCCCTCTCCACATCTGATTTAACAGCTCCCTAAATATTCTCTTTCCCATATCTTTACATCTCAGCTTCTAGTCCATTCACCTCATCAAAAGCTTTTTTCATCTCTTCCTCCGTGAAATCTTCAATCACCCCCTTAGAATTCCGTCTCCTATACCACACGGAAGTCCACTCTACAATTTTTTTGTCCATTCTTGTCCATCTCGTATCCCACTTGGAAGTCCACTCTACAATGTTTTGTCCATTCTTGTTGATGCGGCCAGTCAATTGTCGCATAATAAATAAGGGTTCAAATATTCGGAAATAACCACTAAGACCAAATTGCAAGTGCAACGAATTTATGGGGGCTGTTAAACGTTGTAGGACAAAGACAAGTAGACACATCTGTAAGGTATCTCGGACGGAAGCGGAGCCTGTGCACTCTTCGAGAAATTAGATAGTGACCTTGAAGCGACGCGGAGTGCCTGTCCAGAAAAGGCAACAGGGCAAAGACAGGGATGATGGCAGTCAATCAGGTGTTTGCAAAGGAGCGACACCTATCCAAAAAAGGCGGTTGTTGGGTAAGGTGTTTGAAGAAAATCGATGACAGCACCCCGAAGAAAGACTTAACTTATCTTGTCAATTCAGAAAACAACAACAACCATTTTTTGCCTCGACACACAACACGCGAGTTCTAATAATACAGTACACTTGCAATTGGTTTGCGAATTTATATTTTACATTAAGTTATACCTGTAAATACTATTATTTGTATCTTGAATTTTGGAGGCGTTCACTTCGTAGTACATTTTTAATGAATAACAGAAAAACGTTTAACTTTTTTATACTACTTTTTATTTTTATACAACACTTTGTGACTTAGTTTGATAATGATTACTGTGTAATTCGAAACTAGTCACAAAGTGTTGTATAATAATAAAAAGTAGTATAAAAAAGTTAAACGTTTTTCTGTTATTCATTTGTTTTTCGACGAGTAAATATATGCATTATTGGTTCGACGGTGTTTTACCTATTTCACGGTATTAAAACGGCCCTAACATTTGTAATGCCACTCTAATTCGTATCTTTCCTTCTGTCCAATTCTACACATTCTTAATTCTTTCCTCGTTTTTTCCAAAGCCTGCATCTTCTTTTATTTCACATATACTATTATACTGATTTCAAGTTACCGTCATATGCTTATCTGCCCATCCGCTTCGTATGCATGCTTCAATTGCCTTTCTCACTTCTCTCCTTGTATGTCGACATTCTTCATCGAACCAACTACACATCCTTTAACTCTTCCATTTATCTAAGTTAATCCCACTGAGCCTTTTCTAACCTGCTCTTCATATCCTTAACGGCATTTACACCACTCTCCAATTTCTCCCATACTTGCTCTTCTTCTTCTTATCTGTATCTTTATCCTTTATCTTTGTCCATCTCTATCACTACTTTCAATGGCAAATAATTCTATTACTTCTTCCATTTCTATTCTTCTCATTTCTTTCCTAGAAGTCCCTGATGACTATGTAATTAATCACCTCTGATCGCAGTGGCCTCATATATCTTTTGATACTTTCCCAATTCCCTTCTGTTCTTAATTAAATAAAACACTAGTTTGGCACTTTTTCACTTGGTTTATTAATCGCTAGATGTATATTTCGGTCACTAAGTGACCATTAGCAAACTGTGCTTCTGTGCATCCATTTAATATCTCACACTCTTCTTCCACCACCTACCTATTTTCGTTGTTTATTCCTTTATCCTGAGAAATTCCTTCAATCATTACTAATCCCTCCCCACGATACCTCCAATCTTGCAATCAAATCACCCCCAACCACCCACCTTTCTTCTTCGACGGATCTATAATCTATTTTCTTTCTTATTTCATCCCAGTTTTGATTAATATACAGTACCCCACATTTACCCAATGCAGTCCCT
The DNA here is from genome assembly GCA_963969525.1 of Ontholestes murinus. NCBI lineage: Eukaryota > Metazoa > Arthropoda > Insecta > Coleoptera > Staphylinidae > Ontholestes > Ontholestes murinus. Next base: position 72,213,959 of record OZ018388.1, read on the forward strand.
TCGCCCATGTCTGATTTGAAGGTCTGGCATTCTCTTCCATTCACATTATACAATAATATTTATTTGTACAAAATACAATACATAATGACAATTGAAATGAGTACAAATGGATAATGTTAGTCTGTCTGGGCTATAGACTTGAGGTCTTTTTGCCCATTTACACTATGGTGTGGATGGAATCATCCTTCGCCCTTCTCTTAGCTGTAGACTTTATTACCTCTTTTATTGATCACGCTTTTCATTTGCTCCAACACTTCTTTTATCTTCAACGTTTCTACAAATCCGCAATGTCCTTTTCAGTTATCCAATCCTCGAAATCCACCGTCCGTGTATTTAGGCTTAATCCCAGCTGTTCGCGCTATTCTTCCATTTAAAAGCCTTTTCCGTTCCGTAAATGTACTCATGTTGCTTTTACTAGTTTTTGTTGAATCTGCTATTTTTGAAATACCCTTCTCTAAATCATCCCATCTCTCTTCACGTATATTATAATTTGTCAATATTAAACACTTACTCTGTTTCTATTTGCACAATTCTTTCTTTTATTGGTAAGTCGTTATCCATATGTATCCTAGCATTTTTGGGTAGCCTATAACCTATTCCTTAATCAGTCCAATATTTTACTAAATTAATTCAATAATTATTTCTAAAACTATTGTATAATTTCTTAAGGGCTGATAATTAAATAACCAAGCCATTCTACATTAAATACCTTAATATTGCCCTAACATTATCTTGACCTACCTCAAAAACTATCATTGAGGTAATGTACTAGTGACTTTAAATACTTATTTATGTCTCTAACTCAATAGTTTAATCCTAAATCCTGCTGCAGAAGTCATCAAAGTCATCTGCACAAGGTAATAAAAAACTAGTCTTATCACAAACCAAGTAAAGGGGGAAATATCAGATGACCAGTCGAAGAGAGACGAAGGGTGGAAAAAAGGTACAACTCATTCCTGATCGTTAAAGATCTGCCAAGAGTGATTATTTTGTTACTCTTTACCCGTGTTTCTACGACATCTCGTTTTTCTTCTTTAAGTGCCTTGCTCCCTAGAGAACGTTGACGACTGCCATGTTTGTGATTGTTCTAAAGTTTTCTTAATCCTGCGTCGCACGAAGGAGATCATGAGCGTTCCTACCAATCCATTGCCATATATGGCTTTTTTTTGCGTCATACCTAACTTTTTTTCTATTCTACTATTTACAATCAAGCATAGGAATTCCTATCTAGGTCCTCTCACTAGCTGTCCAAGGTATTCCAGTTTTCGGCGTTTGGCAGTCTGTAATATTAGGTTGTCATGGTCTATTCTTCGTTGCGGATTCTGCTTGTTCCCAGTATTTTAGGCAGCCGTCGATAAATCCACATTTTAATCGCTTTAATTTTGTTAACGTCTCTTGTTTCACAACCGTAGAGAAGCACCGCTCAGGTACTCCCTAGTTGTTAGGTACTGTGATTTATTTATTAATAAGGGTTTTAGTTTTTGAAATGCTCATATGGCTTGTTCAATTCGCCACCTTATCTCCTTCAAGGGATTGAACGATTCCGTGAACCAGTATCCCAGATATTTAAATTTCTAAACTCCTCTCTTTGCATTTTTGAACCGGTCGTTGATTAGAATCAGTTTGATTGCGGATTACATGATCTTGGTTACTTTTGGCGATGACCATGCGTTATGTTGCTACGACATAATTTGTTATTATTTTATGGAAATAATAGTGTAATGATGTAAAAGTTATATTCTATCGTTAATCAAATGTTTTAGTACTTCGAACCGGATTATTCAAGTTCTATGCATTTTAGTCTTTAAAAGTTATCGATGAGTTAGTATTTATAAGTCAATGCGGAAGGTGGGCAAAGAATCAGATATGGGGAACGTTATCGAGGTGGAGCGAGTGTGCACCAGAGATTGTCCATGAAACAATGGACTGGGGACGTCATCATGAGCAGTCATCCGGCTTTACGAAGTGGGGGTTGTCGTAGAGGGTGAGCCCCATTTTTTCTCTAAATTGGTATCCATACAGTTTGGAATAATACTATATTAGTTAATGTAGTTTTATGGATTTTGCCATGTTCTCACAATATAAAACATTCAAGCATTGAGTTAATTCTCATTTATTATTTTGCATCTGTTCGTCGACAATAAAGGGTTATTGCGTATAGGAAGTCACCATATCTTTTAATCTAAAGTAATTGTGCTTTCGTCTAAACATCTTGTAATGGAAATAATTTTATGGAAAACGCATGAGACAAGCATATTGGTGGTTAGGTTACTTTGAAAATACTATACGTGGCGTGATTTGCCAATGCGTGTCAATTAACCAGAATCACTTATGTCGCACGGAACAGTTGCTTCTGTTTATCAGGACCAAATTATACTATTGAACTTATACTTAAAGAAGGTCGTTACAAGAACAAACAGGTAATTGAAGCATATATAGTTCAATTTATTTGTATGTCTACAAAGATAGTTCAGTTAGTTATGTTAGTAAGCGTTTTGACTTAGTGCTGCGTGGATTAATTTTAGAGTTTTATACAGCGACAATGCCACTAATTTCATAGAAACCAATCACCAGTTCAAATCGCTTTTTGAGATACTGTGACGCAGATTTAAGTTAGGAATTAGCAAGGTATCGAATTATCTGGCAGTTTTGCTACCGTAAATTTGCGTCTTTTTAAGAATTCCTTACGTAGAAGCTTGCTGCTGTAATAAAAATTTACCACTTCCTCTTTTTGATACCACATGCTTGAATTGTGTGAGTTTTAAGTTCACCGGGTTTACCAATTTTTGCTATGTGTTTACCAAGTCTACCAAATGTTATTTATATGTTACTTCTAATTATAATTAATGTTTTTTGAATAGTACTTGTACACATATACACTTTGTAATCACCTAAGTTAAGTAGGTTAAGTGGAAGAACAGTAGTAGTTATATGTCAACTACCTGAACTTCGCCTACACTAGAATATATTTAATGTACTACATTCTTTCTGTAAATAAATAAAGCCGTAATAATAATAATAATAAACACTACAGTTTGGTAGTTTAGGTAATGTTTTTTTTTTCTGGGGACATGGTGGCGGCGTACGACCAGCAGTTGAGTGAATTCAAGGTCACCAGCGGAATTATGACACATTTTGCCTGATGCCACCATACATCTCTCTATAATAAATAAAAAAATACATATCATTACATCGACACGAAAGATAAAACATACTATCAATCGATAAAGATTATAACATCATTACAAATAAAAGTCCGGCGATGGCGTTGATGCCAACACTTTCGCGGCATTGATGGAAGTGGTTTCATCAATCCTGGCCATCCTGAGTACTACAGATTTCATGGCCCACCTCAGCCCCTCGACATATTTCCTGGATCCTGTGCACTCTGCCCATGCTGTTGCTGCGTGTAAAGCTTTGATAATGCCGCCCAGAAGGACTCTCCTGTTTACCTACCCCACGTTGGCCATCAAAAAAGCCACCCTTGTCGTTTTAGCCGCTTCTGTTTTCGCCTCCACCACCTGGGAGCTGCATGATGGATTCACCTCTATGATAACCCCGAGGTATCGCATCGTCTTCATCACTGTGATCTCTTGTCCCAGGAGCACTAATGTCTCTCCTTTCATACGATTGGTTACCGTGATTGCCTATTCGACGACCTACGCTGACATTTAACAGTAACAACCCTAGCACTGACCTCATTCAGTTCTTCCACTTTTCGCTTGCCTTCATCCCCTTCATACTTCAGGGTCCAGTCCTCTAGGTAGCTCCTCTAGTATTATGTACCATGGTATTGAGGTTAACGCGTTTGCGTCCAGGGCTATAGCCAGGTAGTGTCTCTTGGTTCTAAGTGGACCTTCGTTCACCTTACAGATTAACTACCTAACCAACAAGAGTGCGTCGGCTGTCGACCTACCCCTTTTAAACCCGTACTGTCTGGCTAATAAACTTCTGTTCTCCTCGATCACCTCAGTTACTCTCGTCACCAACAACCTCTCGAGCACCTTCCATTCCCCGTCCGTGAGGCAGACTGGGAGATAATCTCCATGCCGAACTTTCCTTTCTTGGGATGAGTACTAACCTGGCTCTCTTGTAGGCCTTATACTCTTCTTCAGGTAAGCGTTGCATAAGTGAACCAGTCCGTCGGGGTCACTCCTAGCAACTGCCTTAATTGCCTTATTAGGCCCACTGATTATGTAAGGTTGGAATGAAAACAAACAAAAAATCAATATAATCTAGTCGGAAGTAAAGCCAATTTAACTTATATGTGTATAATCTTCACACAAATTGGAACTATTCTGAACCTCGGGCTGTTCACCATTGACTAGTGATCTAAATAACTTTTCCGTCTTTAGTCGTAGCCGTTCTATTATTAAGAACTCTCTCAAGGCCATTCTAAAAGCAAGTACTAATAACGAACTAGGCTTTCCCAATGGCAGCATATACATTTGTGGTGCCACGTTTTTCTACATTACGCTCTAAAGCACTTTTTTGAAATTACATCCCCCATTGTCGCGACACTAACTGCCGTAAGAACATCATCCCAACACCACACTCAAACTAGCGGGGTTCAAAAATCTTGCGTGCGCCTCCGTTAGTATTCGACATCTTTCAGACACCAGCAGGCACCACGATGCCTCATAGTCCTTTCACTAGACTGCTTGACAAGATGCCTCATTGCTCATTGAGTTCGAAATCTAGTAACTGATGGTCTTCACTTTGCAATGTGATGGCGATGAGCTGGAGAAATTGTCAGTAGCATCAACACAGGATGGTCAAAAGTGACTAGGTCTGTAGGAACCCGCGGCCAATGTACGGATAGCCTAGCCTCCTAGATCTGCAGTAGAGTTAGAGTTACTCCCGTCGGCAGTATATGCAGAAGACGCAGCAGTATTTTGGAGCCTTGAGGCGAAAAGAATATTTGCAGGTTTTCATACAAGAGGAAAATTGAGACAAGATGGCGATGTGCCAAAAGGTACTCCTGATTTCCGAGAAGAAGGAAAAAAGGACTCATAAGAGAGCACATTCAGATACTAACCTAAAACGTAAGACCAGCAGGTAACCATGTACACAATAAATAAATATTTTTATTACAAAGAAATAGAGTAATTTATTATTTTATAAATACAAAAGATAAAAATACTGACTAGTCACTTAATTATAAAAATAATATACTTATAGCGCTACAAGAAGTCTTATATTTAATTACTTACAGTGTACTAAAATTAACTACTATATACATGTATAAAATAAAATAAAAAATATACATAAAATACACGAACGTATACTACCTAATATTTAGTAAAAATATAGTTACATAGGTTTTTTAACTCCAAAGTCTTTACCTGAGTTTTGTACTAAGTGTAAAATTTACGTCAACATTGCCGTTCTTACTACCTTAGCGTAGAGTTGCATGTAATAAAAATTGAAGATACTTTTATCGTGTGTATAGAAATTAATAACATAATGAAGAAAAAAAAACTAATCAATTGGAAAAATCATTAAGTGATTAACGAGAACTGTCGGTAATATTGCGCGTAACTAGTTAAAGAAGTTTCGTATGTGGTATTTTGTAAGGTTTAAAAAGGAAATAAGTTAGAGTGGTAATAATTTTAGTTTGTCATGGACGCTTAGTAAATATCTAAAAAAGTAACTTTGATTAGAGCGCACAATTGATTGCTTTTGGGGCAGTGAGTTTATTTTTTTATGAGATATTTACATTTTTTATACACACAACTTAAAACACCACCGCACAGGCCATCTGTGTTAAAATAGAGCATTTGTCATGGTTAATGAAGAACACGTAAGGCAAAATTTCTTAACATGCTACTCGAGCAGTTTTTACTTCTCTGTGTAAGTTGTTAGCGTTATTTATTTATATCCATTAAATATAATAAAGATTTCTAAAAATATACTTGATTTTATTAAACCAAAATTTTTAGTCATGATTTTAAATTGTAATCAAAAATTTCGATGTTTTTAAATTCAATAAAAAAATATAAAAATCATAGTTAAAACTCCTTCTTTTTATCAACGTCAATATTTTCATCACATCTAACAAATTAGAGTATTTTACATACACTGGCCACATGAACACGTTCTACACTCAATTGTTTAAATTCTCCTCACTGTCACTCCGTTTATTCCTGGTCAGTGCTTCTAGGTGCTGGATAGGAACTTCAATTGTAGTCCTGTTGAACATTAGCCTCGTTTCGCATTCGATCGGCTCACTTTTGGGTTTGAATATTTTCGGAAAGCTTCTCCGTAGAATGTCGATGACGGGATTGTGCATGATGAAGATGATGAACACGAATAACCCTTGTAACGAGTCGATTATGTCTATGGCGATCCAAAATCCGTTCTTCGTTTCGAAAAAGTGCGAGACCACTTCAGCCGCCCAGCAAATTGACATGATGATGAGTAATAGGTAGCACGAACGAAAGCTGTATCAAAAATTTTAAGAAATATTAATTGTTAAATTAGATTGAAAAATAAGGGGTGTCGATTTTCTTTTTAATAAAATTATTAGGTTGTTTGGAAAGTAATTTCGTTTATGAAAATGGACGACTTCATAAATTCTTTTCTGTAAAACATTTGAAATCCTTTAAGTTCAAACATATGCATTTCAAAATATTATGAATGGTTGAATTCCCTGAATTAAATGCCTTGTTATTTGTTTTCATCAGTTTGATCTTCAAGAAAATGGTGCATCTTCAACATAAAATAAATCAAAATTTCATTTCGATATTTATTACTTTCGAAACAACCCAATATTAGAAATTAGGCAAATATTTTTTTTAAAGGAAGTATCAAAGGTGATAAATGTTATTTTATATATATATACTTACACATTTTTTAAATTCTTTTGGATAATCGTCCAGTTGTCATTACCATATTTGTCTGTATATTTTATTTTCCTCCATGTTATCAACGCAAATGCTGCATTTAGAATGATGGACAATCCAATAGGAACATAGTAGAAGATGACCTTTTTATCAGCTATTGTAAAATTTAAAAAAAAACATATAATTATCATTTAAAAACAGAAACTTTTTATAAGCTCAGTGGTTAGTGCAGCCTTAAAATCATCCCATTTCCAGAAAATCCAAATCAAAACTTTAGCGTCGTTTCTACATGTACAAAAGTGCCATCACTCGTTTTTTCATAATGATGGCATTTTTGAATAGTAGTTTTCAAAGATATAAGCTGGTCAGTTGTAGTACGCTTGCTTTGGAAACAACAATAAGCGTTTTGTTGGGCTTTACCAGCATTTCAAACTGGAATCAATATGGCAACATGAAAACTCAAAGAAATCAAATACAGTTTAGAAGATATAAAAGTATATTAAGTAAAAATCTGGTAATATACGAAATCCAGTCTAAGAGATGTATGATGGTATTCTTGTAGAGCCGAATGTTATTTCCGGTACCAAAAAAGCTCATTGTAGTTTTTAGAATTGATCAAACTAAAATTTAATCAGTGATCTTCAAGTCTATTCTTTCTATGTTCTTTAAATGTAAATGTAATTAAGATAACTTAAAACATTACTGACTTACTTTAAAATTTTTACGTAACAATTCTTTAATTACCATAATGAAACGATGTAATTAACGTCTTTTTATTTGAATCAAAATATATTATAAAAACTATAATTTCAATTATAAATCCTTGTTTTTTTTATTATAGACGACTCTCTAAAGAGAAGATTTACATCAACTGTATACTTAGCGTAAAGCTCAATGATAATAGAGATGAATAGAGAATGTTGTTTACGTGAGTGCTGTAATTGAGAATGGGTGGAAATGCTGCAGATTCGCGCCCAAAGCAAATAACTCACATCTAAACCAACATGGTTCGTATCCCAGGGTAGGTTTGCTGAAGTGTTGCGGCAGCGAGTTGTTGATAAACAACGAAATTATTACTGCCACCACTGGAACACCCACTGAACATCCGGAGTACACGTAGAACCTTTTCTTCCTTCTTGGCTTTGTATAATGCCTGAAATGAAATATATTTTTTTAATAAAACAACTAATTTATTTATTAAATTTAAAAAATATTTAATTTATTTATATGTTAATAGCATTAGAAATTATAAAAGTGGTTAAAATTGTCATTTTTCTTTACACATAATAATATCAGGTGTCATAAATGTACGAATTAATAAGAAATAGTATAGCTGAATATAGAATGCTGTAATAATTATTTATATTCGAAGGAAACACAACAATACCATATTATTCTTAGGATAATAGAATACTTGCATGCATGCAATGTAAATTTTCTCGGATTTTCACATGTTACATCATTGCAATTGCTTCTGCTCACCATATCTGATTAAAGTAATTAGCGCCGTGTTGTCTCTTACATTCTGAAGGATAATAATCTCATTAATTGCAGTGTTATTCAAAAATTATGGAATCATGTAATGATAGTATGTGAAGAGTGTAATGGGCATAGTTAATGTCGGGAGACGAAGGATCAAGAAAAAATAAGCTTCCATGAATGTACAAACTAACCTACTCCGACATTGGAAGTATTTGCTTGGTTACCCGGTTTTTGAATGATTGGTAAAGTATAGTTAAAATAAGTTAATTAAATTAAGTTACGGGTTGCAAAAAACACGATAATGAGTAGGGATGCAAAATACATGTATCAAAAATTGCTATTAAATACACTCGCTTTATTTGCTTAAAATAAAATTTAGATGAAATAAAAGAAAGAAATCATTACCAATACAGCCAAAACCTAATCCGTCGCATTCCGCCAATCATCTAACTTCATAAAAAATATTTACTCAAATTTTAAGCAGAATGCTGAAAAATAAAGCAAAATATACACGCCGGTGATGGCGCATTCGGTTACGGCCCCGAACTGACGTGCAGCAATTCGGATCAGTAGTTGGATGGGTGACCGGTATTCACCATTGGGGTAAAATTAATGGTGCTTTAGAGTGACGGTGGCGATCCTCTAAAGTAACAAGCTCAAATACACAAATGATACATGGCGGAAGGACCACGTGGTCGATAGCCAAGCACTACGACTACTACTACTAAAGCAAAATAAATCTCTAAAGTTGTAGAAAAACCTCAAAGAATGTATAATTTTACTAAAAAATTCACTTATATTTAAGTGGAAGAAATTCTGAAATAAATGGAACGTTCCATCAGGGTTTGACTGGAAGAATATTCTAAAGAATAAATTCCTGTGCTGTGTATTTTTTACGTATGTGTCTATTGATATATTTTGTTAACAGATAATCCAAAGCATCATAATAAATAATAATAAATGAAAGAGGTGTAGTTTAGTTGATGACAGGAGGCATCATTAGGCCTACAATTCTTCAAAAAGGTAGTCAGCCTAGAAAGACGAATAATAAGGATATTTATTTATTTATTTATTAACGAGTTTCCTCTTTTTACAAAATTAATATGAACTAACAAAATATAAATGTAGTGACTTAAATTAATCCTGCTATATAAATTCATCGCGATTACAACAACAAACTAAAAATATATTAAAACTAAATAAACAACTATACAAAATTAAAATCTAGATTCATAACAGCAAGTGCCCTACGGAAAGATCTAAAGTTATGTGTAAACAGGTCAAAGTTTGAAGAAGGTAATAGACAATTGGCTGTGTGTATCAACCTGGGTAATGGTTTATTAGTGGAGTAATTAAACCGGTGAAACTTTACTCTGAAAAGTATTTTGGATCTAGTAGTGGTTCCACCACTTTTATACCAAAAGTTAATCAAATTTAGAAGAGGGGGACAAATAGTATATCCATTGAGTAACTTATATAAAAAGCACATATCAAATAAATTCCTAATGTCACCATGTTTAAGTTTAGCAGTAATACATTATAGTTAATATTAACGCCACTAATGTTTAATTTAAAAGCTACAATTAGCAAAAATTTATTTTGGACACCTTCTAAAGCCTTAATTAAATATTGTTGATATGGGTACCAAATTGATGTCGCGTATTCTGAAATCGAACAAACAAAAGTGCAATACAGAATCTTCAAAGTGCCAAAAGTAAAGTCAGAGGAGATTCGCACAATGAAGCCCAGCATCTTATTAGCTCTGTACACTATTGACAAAATGTGAGTTTTAAATGACAATGATTTTTCAAAATAAACTCCCAGGTCATTAATGCCAGATACTCGTTCAAGTAATATATTATTTATATGATAATTGCTTTGAATGATTGTTTTATTTCGATTAAAAGTTATAGTTTTACATTTATTAATATTTAAAAATAATTTATTTAACAAACACCATTCGTATAGATTATTAAAATCATTCTGAATATTTACAGTATCAGACCCAGATCTTACAGTATGATACAACTTCAAATCATCGGCGGTTCACTATGCTTTACAACGCTTGGAAGGTCATTAACGAAAACATTAAATAAAATTGGACCAAATGGGAACCCTGTGGTACCACAGAGGTGGCCTTAAATTCTGCTGAAATACAGTTGCCCAATTTTACCATCTGATATCTATCTGAGAGGAAACTCTTGATCCAATTAATATTATCAGGAAATCCAAGACAACGCAATTTTTGCACCAGAACGTTATGAAAAACCTTATCGAACGCCTTGGAGAAGTCAGTGAAGATAGCACCTACCTGACACCAAGGAATCCGAAAGGTAATCTTGGTACACTAGTAAATTTGTTGTTGTGGACTTACCAGAGGAGAATCCATGTTGCTCATCAATTATGTTTTTTAATGTCCATTTCAATTGTTTACTTACAAGGCTATCAAGTACTTTTGGTATAGCAGCTTGAATGCAGACTCCACGGTAATTATTTATATCGGTGCGATCACCACTTTTGAAAATGGGTGTAATAAAGCTCTTTTTCCAGACGGGAGGCACACATTGCTGATCTAGAGAGAGATTGTAAAGCATAGTAAGGGGAAAACAGATAGTATATGCACATTTTTTAAGGAATAAAAACGGAATGTTGTCTGGCCCACATGACAAGGATGATTTTAAATTAATAAGTTAAATACACACATAAAATCAATAGTGAAAGAGAAAGAGGGATCAATGCATTGAACGTTATTATTAATATTACCCCAAGTACCCGATGGCACCAAGAGGCACCAAGACATTGTGGCCTCTGCAGCATAATATAAAGATGTTTTTTTAGTTGTGTACGGATCATTAAAAAAAACAAGCCGGCAAATTTATGATCGAGAGTGAGTCGTATCAAGTTACCATTTCGTGAAATAGTTCTTTTCATCCACACCTTTTTTAGATTCGGGGAGATTAAAAATCATTACATTATTGCTGCGCCGTCTACGGTCTTCTAATTCTTTATACACTTCTTCTGTCACCGTTCCACTGCATTTTATTTCTAATTAGGCAACGATGTCGCTTTGGGCCTGTCGGCGGCTTATGGGAAAAACCTGGGGATTAAAGCCCAAAATCACGTATTGGCTTTATAGAACGGCAGTGATACCCATTGTCACCTATGCTGCCCTCGTGTGGTGGCCGAAGACCCAAAAACTAGACACGCAAAAGAAGCTGAGTAGGCTTCAACGTTTAGCATGTCTAAGCATCACAGGGGCCATGCAAACGACCCCAACCGCGGGAATGGAGGCAATCATTGGTCTCACACCGCTCCATCTAGTGGTACAAAAAGAGGGACTTGTGGCAGCCCTCCGACTACACCAGAGGAAGAAAACACTGCCGGGGGACTGGACAGGACACTTAGAAATACTGCAGCAAATCGACCCGGCCCTTCTGTCCAAACCGACGGACATTATGTCCAGGAAGCTCGAATTCGAATTACCGTTTAAGGTGTCGATCGAAGACCCCAAAACGGCTTTGATGAGAGTCAAGGAGTTTGGACGAGGGATATCAGCCTGGTACACGGATGGTGCCAAGAATACCAGAGGTACTGGAATAGGCATTTATGGGCCTAACCAAAACCATAGGAGCTTCATGGCTCTGGGCACGACGCCCACGATTTTGCAAGCAGAAACGATTGCAATTGATATGTGCGCCAGAGAATGCTTGGATAGGCACCTAATTGGCGCGCATATATACATCTGCTCAGACAGCCAAGCCGCATTAAAGGCCGTTCGAGCCTATAGTCACGGCTCACGGACTGTCTGGGAATGTCGAAGATCCCTCTCGCAACTGGCGAAGAACAACTTGTTGACCCTCATGTGGGTCCCAGGGCACGGAGATATTAAAGGCAACGAAGTGGCCGATGAACTCCAAAAAGAGGTGCAAATGCCACTCCTATAGGGCCAGAGCCGTTTTGTGGACTCCCCATGGCGCATAGAAGAGAGGTGGTGCAAAAATGGGAAGAGGACAAACGACGTAAGTATTGGAACAATGTAACAGGTCTACGTCAATCAAAACGACTCCTGAAACTCGATCACAGCCACAAGGTGCTTGAACTCACAAGGAACGAGCTAAGAACTTTCACCGGACTCATGACAGAGCATTGTGCCCTCCGATACCATTTGCGGAAAATGGGAAAAGAGGAAAGTGGAAACTGCAGATTGTGTGATTCGGCAGATGAAACTACCGAGCACATACTATGCACTTGTGTCGCGATTGCTCACAAGCGTCTTTCACACTTCGGCAGGGACCGATTATCCCCCGAAGAAGTGAGCATTATCACCCCCAAGATAGTCACCAGGTTCATGGTGGACGTGGCACTGCTTGGGAAGTGATTGGTTAAGGGTAGAACAATAGATCTGTTAGGTCGCAGTTCACGAGAGGCTAACACACCTCACTAAGACCCTACTTAACCTATATATATATATATATATATATATATATATATATATATATATATATATAACCTATATATTTCTAATTCGTTGAGCGCGGATTGCATTTGCACTTGTTTCTGCACAACAGCCTAAATGAATGCATGAATTTTATTCAATTAAATTGAGATTATCTTCAATAATTCATTTTTAAATTGTTTTATTTCAACTTTTAGTACCTTATCAATTGCTGCTTCCAGTTCTGAAGTACATGGATCTGTAGTTAACGGGTCACAACAGATATTGCATAACCACTTATCACCATCAGATTTTCTGGCTTCAGACAGATAGTAATCTCTGTAATCACTGTCGATTCCGGAGCAATCTATATGGTACCATCCGGAGCAAGATGGACACTTTAAGGCTCCTGCCTTAATTTGACCGGGCGGGACAAATTAATCGCATTTTATACATTTCCGCTGATCTGTTGTACCTATTTTCCCTTATTTCTTTTGTGTCTCTTCGTCCTATGTGTTGTACTGCACCTGGCCTCTCTTCATTCGGTGTATGAGATCGTTAGCATATATCCTTGCCTCGTACTCTGCTTCGGTCTCCTTGTATTCGTTGGCTTTTACAAGTGTTATTAGCTCCAGTGGTTTTGCGCCCGTGATGAATTATGCCGCCTTTTTGGGGGGCCGTTCTATACACCCTCGCCATTGTCCCCTTCCTACTGACACAATGGCGATGCCTCCAAATGTTTATAAACCCTTAAGTTCTTCCCCCTTTCATCCTACATTTCTGTCACGTACAGTAATGGTTACACAATTGGCATATAACCCATCCGACTATAGGGTAACAGTCCGTTACCTAATGTCAAAAAACGTACTTTTCTGAGTCGTAATCTGTGATATACATCAAAATATTATTAGAAATTTTGGTCCGTCGTATAATAAAGATGTGTGTTCTTTATCATACGGCGGGCCAAAATTATAATATAATATCGTAGCCGGAATCCCGAAAAATACACAAGCACGTGTAATCTTCCGTGCCAGCCATATGCCGTAATTCTGCCGTTCCTAAGGATTTGGGACCGGCGTAGAGCGCTGCAAAAACACAACACAATTGCAACCCTAAATGCTGCAACTGCAATGGTCACCACATCTCTAATTACAAAGGCTGTGTAAACATCCCCAAAAAGAATTCCCCGCAAACAAACTGAGGTAATCACACCCTTGCTGTCTTTTCTAAGCCCTCCACATGCAAAAGCACACCCGACATCCTGAAGACCCTCGAAATGCTCACAAACTCTTTTTTGAAAGGCTGGAGCACATACAGTTCATTTAAGTAACGATGGCTACATCAAAGAACTTAACTACTCTTTCAATAGGGACTTCCTAACTTTGTCAGTTGATAGCGGCCATATTGTTGAAGCTACATCTGTCAAATTGGCTGTCATTTATTCAGTTTCGCCATAATTGTCCTACTGAATTTTGTGTTATGGCATGGATCTACGCTCGTATGAAATTCAACTAACCCAGGAACTGAAGGTAAACGACTATAGACAATGGTGTATGTTTGCAGAATTTGCCCTAGAGCCATTGGAAACTTATCCTAATTTTCATCAAAAAATTATCTTCAGCGATGAGACGTATTTCTAGATGAATAGGTACGTAAACAAACAAAATTATCAAATGCGTCCCGAATAAGTCACTGTTTGGTGTGAATTTTGAGATGGCGGCGTCATCGGTCAAAGAAATATTTCTTTGAGAACGACGTTGGTCAGGCCATCACACATGTCACATTGGATATTCTGCATGAGCGACTTGAGCGCATGGGCATCTCACGTGGAATTGATGTGAACTGGCCACCGAGATCGTGCGATTTGACTTCGTTAGACCTTTTCTTGAGGAGCGGTCTTAAGTCACAGGTGTATGCGAATGAACCACAAACCACTCAAAGACAAAATAATCCATGCCATCGGTCAAATTCAGCCTGATTTATGCACCAGAGTCATGAAAAATTGGACATCTTGGAATGCTGCCACCTAGCGAAGCCCGGACATTTGAATTATGTTATATTCTATATATAATGGCATCCATAGGACTTTCAAATGATGATATCTCAGTCTAAACTATAGCAGTTCATGCGTCAATTAGACATTCGCATTATTCTTATTAGCGAATCTTAAGCTGGGTTAAAATTTAGCTTATACATTTATGGTAAACACTCGGCGTTGTCCTGGAAAGCACAGACACACAACATATGGAAAATATATAAATCATCGCCTGAATAAATTATGTTTATCAATCACTATTGAGAGAATTCGTTCTCGAAGAATATAATGAGCAATGAGAATATTCACATAATAAATAGTCGAATTACTAACCAAAAATGCTGAAAATTGTTTAATTACATCGTACAACCTGATATTTTAGACTTTCTTGATAGTAAACCAATCTATTTTTGTTTACGATATAGATGCCTAGACATTCGAAAGGTACGGCTCGATCACAATCCAGTTGAGGCTGTAAAAATCTTCACAGCGACTATTCACAAAGCCATTGAAAATCGTCTCTACAGACGATCCGCGCAATTTTCCCCGGTATTTCTATTAGAAAGTCTTACGGCGAGATGTATGACAACCTTTTAGAACAAACGCTACCTTAGTTTCTAGAGTATGTACCATTGGAAACAAGAAATGCAATGTGGTTTATGCCAATGATACATCAGCGCATTTTAGTGTCTCGTGAGTTTTCTAACAAATGGAGATTGCTGGATTGGTTGAGGTGGACCCCACTCATAGCCTACTCGATTCTTGGACTTAAATCCCTGGATTATTTCATATGGAGCTTTCATTAGTATATACTAGTCCAGTGGAATATGTGAAAGACTTGCGAAATCGGATAATTGCTGATTGTAACACAATGAAAGTGTTAATTGTCAACAGTTTTTGTAGATTAAGAAACTTTTGGAGGACCAAATGCTAGAAAATTTCTATATGATAAAACTGTAAATGCTAGAAAATTCAAGGAAACCGCAAGGCAAGCTTTTGGAAAACCTTACCACTTGCGAAAACTTTCATTGTTTTGCAATTTAAAAGAGAAATTCGAATAAAAATAAATTTATATTGCTAGAAAATTCAAGAAATCTTTTCTAGAAAAATTTAAAACCCTTGCAGTAACTGTTATGTTTATCTCAATTTCTTACAATTTGGAGAATAGATTACTAGAAAATTCCTATAAAATAAAATACAGCTGTTGGAATATTCTAGATCTTTGAAAATGAAATTGCTGGAAAATATTAAAATATTGGAAAAGAAAATGCTCGAAAATTCCTAAATAAAGAAATTTCTACTAAATGCTAAGAATCTAGAAGAAATATTGTTGGAAGATAATTTGGTGGGGAATTACGATAAGATAAAAGAAAAATTGGATTATTCTAGGGTACTGAAAGAAAGAAAATTCACTATGGAAGTAAAATTGTTGGTAATAATTTTAGAAACGCCGAATTAAATTTTCGCAATTTTCAGAAAAATTCCGTTAAGATATATGTTGAAATCTTAGAAATCTGAAAGGGATATAACTGAAAAATTTTAGAATCTATGCGGAAACTCAAAAAACTCAAAAGTTGGAAGAAGAACTGTAACAAAATTCTATTAATCTAGACAAGAATGTGGAGTAATATTCTAAAAATCTAAGAAAACATATTGGGCAATTTAAAATCTCAAAAAAAACCTTATTATATTTTAGAAAATAAATTGCTGGGAAATTCAAAAGTAAAATAAGAAATGAAATATCTAAAGATGATTTCGAAATTGGGGAAAAATTCGGGAGGAATATAGTAGGAAAATTTCAAGGACTTTGAAAACTCTGTTCTCAAAACCACTACGGTTAGAAAAGTCACAGAATTTATTAAAATAATACGATAAAACCATTTACACTTTTCTCAAGAATATTTCACTTAAAATAATTGTATTCTGCACCAACATTTACTTTTCTGCATTCACTCAGGCAATATTACTGCTTAAAAAATTATTTCAATCTATGGTCTATCTAAAATAGGACATTCTTCAACTGCAATAAATTCTTTAAATTATAGTCCACTAAACAATATGGCAATTTTTAACAACAAATAATTATCTCCGGTTTTTGGTATTGCAAAATGCATTTTTTTGCAGAGAATTCTGTTCAAAATTTTTTGTTATTATAATAAACATATATTTGTTGGATTAAAGACATTGAGTAAAAAACAATATCATAATGTAAAATAGTTCCATTGATTGATCATACGTTTCTTTTTCGGTATTTTATACACAACCACATTATGTAAGCTAGAGATCGATAAAGACAAAGACAAAGTGTTATTTATGAAAACATTTCACACATTGTTTCTGTTAGAAAAAAAAATGGCATAACTTACGTGACTCGGTAATATGTTTCGAATGTCAGGCAAAACAGCCACGTGAACGATGAAACGAGCAGGAATTGATAAATAAATCCTGAAATATAAAGTAAACTATTATGCTTAGAGTCGTAACACATGTTTAAACAATGATGCATACCGAATACGACACATTGCGTTCCTGTAACGTGCAAAATCCTCGCCGTCGCCAAAAATATAAATGACAGCGCCATGAATATCGTATAACCGACAACATTAAATCCTCTGGTGTCCCTCGCTTCTCTTATGAAAATAAATATCAGACTCGTCACGATCAGGAATACTGCTGATAGGTAAATGCCTAAAAAATATGTACAAGCTTAAAAATAAGACATTTAAAGAAAATCTAATTATATGATCAATGAAATTAAATAAAAAAATATTTAGAATATAGTAATTGTATTATTATTTAATATTATATGAAATTTACTTACATCCTGCAAATAACGAATTCAGAATATCAGGATAATGTGCGTCCGGAAAACACACGAATATCGTCTGTTCCCAGCCCAAATGATTATTGTCTTCATTGAAGGTTTCTTGAGTGTCGATACAGAAACGGTCTTGCTTTATAATTTCACCGTCGGTACAGAGAACGACGCCCAGCGTCAGGTAGTACGCTTCCGTTTGATCTAAGGTAAACCTAAATGGTGACTGTCTCAAAAAAATGCGTAATGATAGACGGTAAAGACTTACATCTTGAATTCACATGGTGGTTGGTGAACTTCGGCCACTAATGTGATGTTGACCAACGGTTCATCGTCGAAGTAGGACTCGTTTCCGTCATATACCTTTATAGGCGGTACTACTACCGGATTTTCGCTGCATCCCAAATTCGTTTTGACGTTGCCTTTCGGGCAGCACTTTGGGTATTTCACGATTACATTTCCCAGACTCTAAAAAAATATAAATAATGTAAATGTAGAAAATAATATCAATTTAAATATTGGTAAAAGGACACTTTTAATATTTTCGTAAACTTAAAACTATCAATATTTTTTTGGAATTTATAATTTATATTATTAGATATACAATAGCAATAACTAGTTTTAAGCAAAATTTATGATTCTTTTTTTCTTAATATATTGAAGATTGAAGTTTAACTTTTAGAATTACTGAAGTACTATAAAATAATTGTTGATTTTCAGTTTATTAATTGTAAACATTTGCAGTTTTAGATTTTTAAATAAGTAATTTGTATTTATGCCTATAATTTATTTGAATGTAACACACGCCGACAAGGTTTTTATCAATAGTAGTACCAACGCCTCAGTAATATCAACAGTACATAAAGCGACTTCTAGATGAGGAAAGCATTAACCCGTGCATTGTTTTTTGCATACAAGTACTTCCACATTAGTACTTATATGCAAAAAAACAATGCTGCAGAACTGGAGTACTTAAAAAATGGTTGATTGTCAACGCAGATTTTTGAAAAAAAAGTAATAGATTCTGGAAACACTTCTGAATTGTTGGAAATTTCTAATAAGGTAAAGGAAACAATAGTAAAAACTTCTCAAAAATTGAAGCACTTGAAAGTACTAGGTTTTGAAGCGAAATTCGACAATATGAGACACGAAATGTTGGAACATTTTAGAAAATTTTCGTAATTTAAAAGAGAAGTTCTCACATTTTGAGAGAAACTGGTAAGATAAAGCAGAAAATAATAGTAGTAGATTATTTCATAAAAATTAAAAATAGTTTCTTGTTTATTTACGACTTTCATATCTACATATATAAATGCGATAAGCTTGGAAAAAAATAGCAGTACAGGCGTTCTTAGATGGACCAAAAAAGAGATATTGCTAAAATAATTCCAATAAGATAAAGCATAAAATTATAGATTATTCCAGAAAATGGAAAACAGATTCTTCTTTAACACGTTGACTGCGGCGCGTACCACCGGTGGTCCGAACTAGACGATGCCTTATCGGGTGGTGCGTACCACCGGTGGTTATGCTATTAGACGGTACGTACACCAAATATTTAGCTCTTTAACATTTTCACTGCCAACTGTCTGTGAAGAATAATTTAAATAAAGCACACGGGTTATTACAGTCGGTGCCTTTAATTAAAAATGTGTTTCCTCCCAAAATATTCATTTATTATTGGACTTCTTTCTCTTATTTCCTGCCATTTATTATCTTCTTCTAAATCAAAGTTGGAATATTCATTGTCTTCGTCTGAATATAAAGAGAATATTTTTGATATTTTCCTGCTTATATGCAGAACTTCATCTGACGAATTATTTGGTTCCATTTCCATCTTACTTATTATTATAAAATAAGAAAAAAAACAACTAACCAACATTAAAGATTCAGGATAAGACGAATTCACAGAGAATGTAGCCTAAGTCAATCACACAGAACTTTCAACGATGCCATTGCCAATGCAGCATAATGCTCTGGATTAGCTTCCATCCGATAGAGCAAAAAGCTTTAAGCGCAGCCGCCAATGGCATGCATTACAACGTCGGCGTAGACGAGGTGGATTGCCTATAACTTTTCTCAAAGAAAAGATAAGTAAGTTTGGTTTTCATAAAAAGTTTATTTGGTCTTTAAATTTTTTTTCGTTATGATTGGAAAATTATATCGGCTAAATGGTGACCGCGATGCGCTATGCAACTTTCGGCTCTTTTTAGGGCATTTTTCATGACATCCTTCAACATATCAGGCTGAATTTCTTCAATTTCGTGACGGATATTGTCTTTAAGGTGTTGAATCGTTTGGGGCTTATTCACATAAACTTTTGATTTTTAAAAATCCCACAAGAAAAAGTCTGCTGCTGTTAAATTCGGAGATCTGGCTGGCCAAGCTAAATCGGCACCTCGCGAAATTAGTCTTCGTGGAAAAACGTCATTCAATAATTGAATTGTTGAACGAGCTATGTGTGCTGTGGCCCCATCTTGCTGAAACCACATGTCCTCTAGTCCTTGCTCTTCCATTTCAGGCACAAGAAAATTTCGAATCATGTCTAGGTACCGTTCAGCATTAACAGTAACTCCAACACCTTGATCATTTTCAAAAAAATAGGGACCAATGATGTTTCCAGCATGAATACCATACCATACAGTTGTTTTAGTGGATGCAATGATGTTTCATGAATGAATTGATTGTGTGTTCTCCAAAACCAACTGTTCTGTTTATTGACGTGGCCACTGAGAAGAAAATGGGCTTCATCGCTCATTATCAATTTAGACGAAAAATCTTTAATTTCACCAGAGAGCCTTAGGATTGCATGTATTCAACTCGTTGATCATGATCTCTCGGTAGCAATTTTTAGGCAAATTGAATTTTGTACAGGAACATTTTCAAATTTCGCCTTAAACTGCGTGCAGAAATGTGTAACTAGGAACCACGTTTCCGAATTGATGTTTCTGGAGACTCTGCAACACTATTGAACGAGGCCTGTCTGCTGTCGTACCGTACTGTCGAAAATTCGCATGTAAACGATAAATTGTGGTTTTGCGAGGCACTGAAAGATTAGGATATTCTTGACACAATTTTCGTTGAGTGGCAATAATGGAACGATTATTTTCAATAAATATTGTCACTATTTCTGCTCGTTCCTGTGGCGTATATTTATCCATAATAAAATTTGGACGTATACACAACACAATGGTTAAAGCGAAACGTCACAGAACCAAGATGGCGCGCAATCAAGATGGTAGCGGGATTTTTGTCGCACTTGTTATAAGTGTGAATATCTTGGACGAATTAACACTAGATGCGTTCTTAGAAAAACTAAACGATAAACACAACAGGAGTTTATTCTTGCTCACTAACAAAAAGGAAAACTGAAGAAATGCTAGGAGTTATAATGATATCTTTGGCAAAAAGGAATAACGTATAATGCAAGAAATGTGGAAAATGCACGGAAAGATTACAATCTTTGGCCAATAAGTATAAAGTCCCCAAAAAGCATACAGATACTGTTTTTTAATGGTCATAACGCGAGACATTTGTGTCAACTATTACTAAATCCTGGTGATACAAGGACCACTATTTCATCTAATGTTTTATCAAAACCGCAACATTAAGATTACAAACTACAACATGAGAACCTGCTGTTATTCACGTCAAAATCAAATCTACGATTATTATAGTCATCATCAAACAATAGTAGCTGATATAAAGATGCATTGATTACCGGAATATAAGAAAACTGAAGGTTTCCAATGAGTCTTTAAGAATGGAATCTAGAAAATTAATATGGTAGAATTCGTACTTTGAACATGAAGATTTAGTAGTGTCCAGGTAACCCTTCAATTGGTATTGATTCCAGTCAGAAGTTGAAAGATTATTAATGGTATTTTGGAGGATACAACGGATTAAAAGTGTGATATTTCAATAATGGAAGACGAGGAGTGGCCATAGCAAAACTTTTGTTTACATTAATAAAACCATACTAATTAGAACAATCATTTTGTACATTTAAGGAAGGAAATGCTGCTAGGATATTGTTCTCTAGTTTCATCAATGTTCATAAAGCCACAGCAGATGATAGAACGGATAAAGCAAGTATTCCTAGAGTTAGAAAAATCGATAATAACCTCTGACATAAGTCTAGTAATAAATTAAATTAGTAATCATAATCGTGTTGGAAAAAAGGACATTGCCAATAGAAACAACATTATCGTAATTTATTGTCATGTTATTTGGTTTCTGTTGTACGCCTGCAACATTTGATACCTGTCTAGTATACTTTGACGATATAATCGTGGTAGAAAATCCATTCGAGAAACATATGAAGAACTTCAAACATCTACGAGATTTTGGATTGAAGCTTAGCTCAAAGAAAGTGACACGGAAATGAATGTTTCTTTTATCTTACTAAAAGAAAGTACATAAATAAATAAATAAATAAATAAATAAATATATATAAATAAATAAATAAATATATATTTATTACCCTACAGGAAAAAATCCCAATTACATGATTTAATCATGTTACGAATAAAGGAGATATTTTAAGATGTAAGAAATAAATTCTGATTAAGGACCGACGACCAGAATCCTATTAGTTTAGTTTATTGACTTTACAAGTCATACAACAAGAAAATATACGAAATAATATACATTTACAATAATTTCAAAGTCACGATGACAGACTAATGTCAAATACATCTCCCAAAAAGGGACAAAAATAGCATATTTGCTCCAATATATTAAAAATGAAGAAGTCAGAAGCAGTCAGCATGTCTTACTGGTCAGTGGATGGATGTGGGCCTGAGTGGAAGAACACTGGAAACCAGTGAACTCCGCCCGTGATTCTTGCTGTCTAAATTAGTGTAGGTGTTTCATTCATTATGTATTATTTTGTAAATGTGTTATAAGCAAGTAGAGCAAAGTTATAAAAAATAACTTGAAATTTAGATCGTAAAACTTGAAGGCTGAGTTCACATGGCAGTGTTCTTCTACTCAAACCATTATTTTCTGTAGCCGATGATGATCAATAGGTGATCATTACTATTGAGGCAATATTTTTGTCATTGCTAGTGGCTATTTTTGTTGCATTTAATTAAATGGCTTGCCTACTTTGAAATTTCGCAAGATGTTTGGAAACGCTTCTCTAATTTGGCTTTGATACTGAATACTAAGAATGCAGATACTTTAACTCTGAGATTATGCGCACACTGTAACGACGCTGAATCAGAGGAGTCATATTTACCATACATAGCAGGATAGAAAGTGACTGGAATATAGAGGAGATCTGGAACGATCAGTAGGTATAGTTCATTTTACAACTTCTGATGTAATGGGTGTATAATCATAAAGAATAATTTCAAGCTACATTGTTAAATATTCTCCAGAATTGAAGTTGAACAGACTTTAATCAGATTATTTCGTATTAGACAATAGACTTAAAACATATCTTCAAAATTTTAGAGGGATGTGAAGAACGGAGACATATTCTCATCCCTAGAAGAAGAATTACTCGGTAGATATTTGGGTATGTAAAAAATCTTGAGAAATCTACGAGGAGGTTTTAATGGGTGAAGTGTAAATTAGGCGTGAAAGTGACAAGTAATAGTCCACAACTACAAAAGAAAGTACTTATGCGCCAGTACAATTTCTCAACCTACTGGGAGAAGTATTACACTTTGTCAACAAATGGAACATAACAAGTGTATTACTTCCCCAATATGAAAATTTGGTTCCATCAAGAAAGTAGTAGAACAAGTAGAAGAACAAAAACAAAAAATACTAACTCTTGATTAGATATTAATATTTTTAATATCTAATCAAGATTTTTCAAATATGTTTCACCACGGGTTAAGTGAGCAATTAATTAAATATATAAAAAATACTAACAATTATGAAAGTACTAATTAAAAATCGAATATGTCGTTGCGTTGTCTTAGAACTATTTTCAGACCAATGAAGACATTTTTAATCTAATCTTTTTTAAGAGACATGCAGAATATCTAAAATAAACAAAAAGAGGACGAATGCTTTTAGATAGACAATTCGATTGTATGTTAAAGCAGATGAATGCAACTATTAATCGCTATGTGTCTGTGTTAAAGCTTTATACAACTTTTGTCCGCCCAGATTTGGAATACTGTTCCATAATTTGGAGCCCTTTTATCAAGACCGAGATTACAAAAATCGAGCGCATTCAAGTAAACTTTCTGAAGTATCTTTCTTTCAAATTTCTACTAACAGGATCTTATATGGCACTCTCAGAGCAATTAAATACCGATGGAAAAGGGACGAAGAAACGCCAATATATTAAGTGGGTACAAATTTATAAATGGCTTGGTTAATTCACCTTACTTGCTAAGTTTACTAAATATTCATTTTCCCAAAAGAGAGTTGCGTTCTTCTCGCTTTTTCGTAGAGCGATCTTATAAAACGAATTATGCAATGCACTATGGAATTGCTCGAATTAGTAATAATTGCAATCAAATTAATGTTGATCTTTGTAACGTTAGCATAAACAAGCTACGTCTTTTACGCATGAACATGTAATTTATTTTTATAGTTAGTGTGTTGGTTAGTTATTGTGTGCTTTCATTATTTTGTAATAATGAGTATACATATATTTTTCTATTTGTTGTCCGTATTTTATTGATTGCCATTCAAGAAAGAAGTAAAATCATTTAAATTATTTAGATATCAAGACAGTGTTTTCTAACGAAGCGTTCTTCGTTTGTAATGGCCCTCCGTAAATAAATAAATAAATTTGACCTCTAGGACCGATATCTTCATATGTTTTAGTTTGTATAACCATCATTAGTAATGTAGCAACAGCGAGAATCATCATGAATTGTAATCTATATCTTCCCTTTGAGGTTTACCGAGATAAGAAGTGGCAGGGATAAATTATTTAATCTAAGACGCAGCAATGACGAAATCTGTGACTAAGTAGTTATACATTGAACGGATTAGAAATCAAATGGAAGAAAATGGAGATATGGTATGCTTATTGAGTCCACACCGACATCGAGACCTTTTCCAAAGTTGCACACGTCTTGAGATGAGTCATATCCAAATTTAGAATGGATCAGTATACTGGATTCAAAAACTACTTCATGGCGAAACAAATGTTGTTTATAATTGATACTGGTAGAGCTACACTCTTGATGGAACGAGATATGTAAATTCGATGGGGTTAAACACTTGTTTATTTATTATTTTTATTTTTAGTTGCCTGACACGTGTTTCAATCATTCCTGATCATACAAAACTGTTTTGTACTTTTAAAATGATCAGGAATGATCGAAACACGTGTCAGACAACTGAAAATAATAGTATTATGGAACTTAACAAGTGTTTTACCCCATCGAATTTAAAGGTTGTTTATCTAAATTATGGAGAAATGAGTGACGTACTGGTTCTATATTTTCTAGAGATAATTAAAGAAATATTAATCAAATTGTTTCTGCTTTATCTTTATTAATTCTACCTATATACGTTTTGCTTCATGTACGCACATGATCACTGTTGGGATTCAGGTAGTGCGTTCTTCCCATTTCTTTTTTTTTATTTGTTGTCCGTATTCCGTATTCAAGAAAGAAGTAAAATCATTTATATTATTTCGGGTTTTTAAGATTTATAATCCCTTGATTTGCAGGGTTTGTTCACAAAGTTTCAAGACAATGTTTTCTGATGAAGAACGTGTGCGATATTTGCCTCCGAAACGTTGTAGTGAATACGTGTCATTGACCCCATCCAAAGAGGATTTGCAGACGATAAAAGTTTCTGAGTTTCTGCCAAATATGTTACCAATGTTCTGACGAAATAAAATGATTCCTGGCGATCAGACCCGAGAACTGATCCATATTAAGTTATACGTTGGAGTGCTGCACCGTTTATAGGATTGAGTCTATCCAGATAACAAAGACGATTGGGTTGTTTACCATGACAATGCGTCCTCTCACATATCACTCGCCGCTGCCAAAGTTTTGGCTAAGTTAAACGTGTCAATACTACAATGAGCCAAACGAAATTTTTATGTTCCCTTTGATATCCTCTAGATAAAGAAAGACCTAAAAGGAAAGCGATTCGATACAATTCCATCGATCCAGGCGAAGCTGCCTGAATCGAGGTTATTTAACAGCTTATGAACAATAGTAAACAAATGTTGTGGGGTGTGCTTCTGGTCATAATTCGAATACCTTTAGTTCGCTGTATAAAAATGAAACTTTATGAATATGCCCTGTGCAATTTAAACATTAATTCTAGCTTTACATATCAATTTTAACAAATTACATTTTTTACAAATCTCTTATAGCAAATATATCATCTATACGACATATCCTCACCACCTCTTTTTTATAGCATTGTCACATTTTTCGACATAGACATTTATCCCTTCTCACATAAGCTTAATCGCAAAATGAGATTTCTTCTAAACACTAGCTACTTTACAACGCTGGTTACACACAATATGGGAAAACCTCTATTCAGTTTATTTTCATACATAGGGTTAATTAAATTTGTGGTGAAATTCTTTTTTAAAAAATTTTCAAAGCCAGTATAAAGTAAAACACTATAAGGAACAAGTCAAAACTAACGAGTATTTATCAATGCCCGAAGTACATTCGCTAAGATTCTTGATTTATGTACAAAATTTGAAAAGTCATTTCTAGAAATTGTGTTTCATTCACTCTACTGAGGACTGCTGACAGGCGTAGAGATATTCGAATGGATTAGTTATTTTGTTATTAGTAATATCTAATCCAATTGCTGTAGCAGCAGTTTCTAAATGACTATCGTGAGTTTTAATGCGTTGTAATATTTATTACGTGAAACTTAAAATCATAATTAATACATGTAAAAAATGTCAATGTGACATAATATATATGTTTTCATTGTGAAAACTAATAAGCCATATATGGCAAATAATCTGGTAAAAAACCACCGAAGCGAACTCCACTGCAGAAGAGTCATGGTCAGCATCGGGCGAGAATGGAAGATCACGTGGACGTGAACTTGAACCTTTCCATGTGAAGTCGAAATTTATGTATTTTTTGTGTACATTTGTAAGTCTCGAAATAGTTATATTCATATTGGATAAATAAATACATATCAAATATCATGAAATGAATTCTAAACAGTCATCACCGGAATTGCTAATTCACGAACTGATTTCGTCGGGCTACGCGTAATACTCTCTCACTCGTGCAAAACTCTTTACAGCAACATTTGGTCGTCCTGTACTCTTTCCTTTGTAAAGGTACAGGGTTTTTTCAAATTGATGATACCATATACGGATGTTATTACCACTTGTGGGATCACATTTGTACTTAATCGAGAACGCACGTTCAAATGAAATTTTTATGTATTGGTATTGGTATTGGTGAGTTTATACATTAAAATTTCAGCCAGCAATGTGTTTAGTGGTGACCCTAGGTTTATAAAATTTACTATTTTAAGTGCTACAATTGCTTTATAAAAAATTGCACGATTTTTAGGAATTCTGTTTTAATGTTTATACGATAATGAGGGGGAATATTCATCTTAAATTCTCATAGGCAAAAGGCTTATTAATCTTTAATAAAATATCAACTAGTTTTTATTTACTTTAAAATTGATAAAAACTACTTTTTGATTGTTACAATCATACATTTAAATAACTATTAAATAATTAAATTAAATTAAATTAAATAGGTAGGAGGGATATAATTATTTTAATGAGATAGTCGTTTGTGCTATTAGAATGAATTATTTTAGTACAGTACGTAATACCCGTATATTTATAAGATGACGCCATTCCCTTGTAATTTTAAAGACATAAATCTTTCAGACTGCGTTTTGGCACAGAAACATTTGATGCAAAGTGATTTATTTTTAATGTCTAATAAAGTCTTTATTCATAAAGTCGTTGTTGCATATATCATATTGTGAATAATATTTATTAATTGGTCATCTCGCTAATTTCTCTGATCAACTCAACATATTATAAAGTGAGTTTAAAAGATAATTCTAAAACTCATACAAAATCGCACTTTAAGAGATCTAAATAAAACGATTGTCAAATTCTTATTAAAGAAGATAATTGATTTTTAATGAACAACCGGGTGATAAAGGTTTTATATCTAACATTATGTATAATAGAACACCGATGGGTTTAATTTTTTCAGAGATTGTTATTTTTGATAAGCAAATGCAAGCGTTGTTTATCGTGCAAGATTTATATTGTACAGTTTATTGAAGCTTTTTAAAGATCGATATACAATGAGTCAATATAATTAATGAAAATTTAATTAATAATTAAATTGAGTATTGCATATTAACTGCTATTTAAAGGAAAATTGTCAATAAAAATTGGTTTCAGCAGGAAACTAAAATTACAAAGCATTCGTTTAGTTGTAATAAATATTATTGTAATATCGATCTTAAACTGAGATGTGAGAAGTGAAGATGAACTTTCAACATCTGTCAGCCTCATCAATCAATTATTTAAACTGAGAACGTTATTATAAATTTAAGCGAATACATTTTTTTTTGGTAATACAAATCGTAATAAATATTTACGTATTTCATAATTTCGCGTTTTATTTAAAATAAAAAGCAAAGCAAACAAAATATAATAGTATTAAATACTAACCGTTAAATCTTCTGTGATAATCTCTTTTGAAAATGAAATCAAAATATTCTTATTCTTCTTTCTCATGATAACTGGGACCTTTCATTTGTAAAATTTTAGTCGATATATTGAGAAAACTTTGAAACGATCACATATTTCCTATTATTCAGGTGTTCATAGTGTAATCAACGATCAATCTTTTAACGTCTTCTCCGGTAATTTTCAAACGTTGCCTGTTAGTTTCCAGTTGCTAGTAGTAGTTTAAAATTCAATATCAACATTACTAATTCCACCGATGGTAAAGTTTTCGTTGTTATTCGATTTTTTAGTGTAAAAAATACATTCGATTTGCTGAAATTCATGGGTAACTCGTAGAGGGAAGGTGTGACGAAAGCGAAAGAGATGCCGTTTTTTAATGGTGCAAAAAGAAGAATTATTAATGAGGAAGGTTAAGTCTCATAACAAAACAAAACAAAAATTAAGCAGGCAGATACTGTTCTAAAAATGATGGCAATAATCTTCTGCTCGTAAAGTTATGCCCTTTATCTTCTGTAGCTTTGTGAATACGTGTCTTGAAGACGATTAGGAAATCTTCTATAATTCTCAGCCGGACAAGCATTAGTTTCTCTCACTTCACTTCAAAAACCTTTTGCATATTGATATATTTTGTAAACGTAAACTGTATACCTATTAATTACAATACCATTGAAGTATTATAATGACAGATAACAAATGTTTATCAAAAGCACTCAACAATTTACCACCATTAATTTGCAATGTTTTCTGATGCATTTTTTTTAGATAAGTATACATATTTGGAAAATTTAAAAGAATCAACATTTTGAATATTATTAATTTATTTTTTTGTTAAAGGATCAATTATAATAAATTATTGTTTATTATCATCTGATGTGTGCATCAGGTAACTTGATTTAGAAACAGCAGTCCTTTTTACTGTTACTAGTTTTGAATTTTGAAGATGCCTAGGTACAAAAATATTGCAGTAGGTTTGTAATCACTTATTTTCAAATCGTTAGAATTTTGTTAATAAACAACATAGGTTTTGCTAGGAAACATCAAGAATTACAAGCCTTCCAGGTCGGCCGGTTTTGGTCATGATGTCCCCAGCAGGATCTTCCTTAATGTTGTCAGAGCGGGAGAATAGACAGGATATGCTCCGCCGACTCTTTGCACCCTCTACAGTTGGAATCTTCTGCGACTCCTAATACATAGAGGTGTTTTTGGACAGTGTCCAGTTAGGCAATTTTAGTGTTGGTGTTCGTATTGTATTTCTGAAATGAGCACAAGTGAAGACGTTCTTCCACCTTGAATCGTGTGCTGCTAGAGTCATGGCTTGCAGTATGTTTGAGAGATTGTTTTTGGATAGGGGCAGAGGCCTCTTGTCGGTTGTCAAAAATGCTCCCTCTATTGCCAGAGCAAACGCTCTATAGTTTCTTCTCCTTTTTGAGAATGCCTTGACCCAGTACAAGGGTTATTTGCTTCAAGGCTGTTTACACTCTAAGTTTTGTTCGAAAGGTTTTGCAGGGAATTAAGCCCTAATGAATTTAAATGTTTAAATTCTGCACTTCATTTTAATGTTATTATTATACATCTTTTACTCTAAATATTTTATATAACTGTATAAATTTGTCGTGAACAAAGTTTCTTTGGAAGTATATTAAAATAAACTCTAAAAGATACGTTGTTTGAAACTATTATATTTTTTTAGAGACAAAGAGAACTAGAAAATAGAACAAAATAGTGGAAAATTAAAAAATTGAAAAAATTACGACCGAGTGTGTGTATATCGAGTGCATTTTTGATTTGAGTAAACTTCTTAAAGTGAGACGATAGTGACTTTCTTCGGTGAATACGTCAGTGATAGTGCTCTTAGCCTCCTGTATTTAAGAGTGGATGTGCTTAAAATCAACAGATTGAGTTGTTTTCCTTAGAAAAGATATTTGACTCAAAAATAACCTCAATCTTTTTCTATCGGTCGAACACCGTTCACAAGTTGAATAAAATAGGTGCATATTAAGCATTTATAATAGCCATTTTCGCTAAGGAGCGTATTGGCCTAACGGGTGAGAAGACGGTCACCACGCAGCAGACCCAGGTTCGCGTCCACATCGAGGACTTTCATTTTTATTTTATATCCGTTGCTTTTATTGATCATTAATTGAAATAAATTAAATAATAAATATATGGGCGGAAAGAAAGATAAGAGGAAACGAGCGGAGATTAGTTTTGAAGCGGACGAGGAAAATACAATTTTTGCTAAAAGCAAATTGATTACAAGGTCACCGGAAAATAAAAGCGAAAAAGGAATGGAGCCTATACTGAAAGAGATTAAGGAAATGAGAATGGAAATGAAAGAGAGGTTCGACAAAAGTAACGAACAGAATGAGAGACTAAGAATAGAGGTGGAAACTATTAGTAAGGAATTGGGCTTAATAAAAGCGGAAATGAAGAGAAAGGAAGAGGAGTGGAAAGAAGAAAAAGAAATTTTGTAC
Organism: Ontholestes murinus; assembly: GCA_963969525.1. Classification (NCBI taxonomy): domain Eukaryota; kingdom Metazoa; phylum Arthropoda; class Insecta; order Coleoptera; family Staphylinidae; genus Ontholestes; species Ontholestes murinus. The sequence goes on from OZ018388.1 coordinate 72,244,693, forward strand.
AATAAGATCCAAGAGTTAGAAGATAAGGAGGAAAGGAGAGAGCAAGAGAAGAGGCGTAACAATATCGTTATAAAAAACGCTAGAATAAAAGGAGAGAGTGTGGGGAGAAAAGTCATGGAATTATTGAAAGAAAAGTTGGAGGTGGAAGTGGATGTTTTAGACGCCTTCGAACTGAAAAATGGATTAATATTGGCGAAAATAAAAGACATGAAGGACAAAATAAAAATAATGACAAACAAGTGGAGACTCAAAGGATCGGATATTTATGTGGATAATGACTTGACGGTGAATGAAAGAAATATACAAAGTTGTTTGAGGAGAGTTGCCAGGGAAGAGAAAGATAAAGGGCACGTGGTTAAGATAGGATATAGAAAGCTCGATATAAACAACAGAAAGGTGTCGTGGGAGGAAATAAGTAAGCAGGTTACTGGGAAAAACGCAAAAAACTCAACCTTAAATTAAAAGATAGAATAAAAGGAGTAGAGGGGAGTTTTGCAAGGGTGGGTTTTTGGAATGTGGCCGGATTGAAGTCTAAGTGCAAGGGGGAGAGGTGGCAAATGGAGTTTGAGAAGTGGGTGGGGGAGAAGGATGTGGTGGGGTTAGTCGAGACGTGGGTAAGGATAGAGGAGTGGGAAAGTGTAAAAAGGGCGCTACCAGGGGGATTTAGATGGTCAATTAAAGGGGCAGAAAAGAGTACAGGAAAAGGAAGGGCGAAGGGTGGGATGGTTGTGGGGACAAGGGATGAGTTAAAAGCGGGGGCTATAAAATTTAGTGAGGAGGTAGAAGGCATGGTATGGGTGAGTTGCTATCCCGGGCCTTGGAAACTGGAAATAGGAGTAGTATATGTGAACAAGAACTGGGTTGAAGTGCGGAAGGAGTTAGACAGGAAAGCCAGCGAAGGGAAGAGATGTGTGGTGGGAGGAGACTTTAACGCGAGAATGGGAGAGATGGGGGGAGGGGTAAATGATGACGGGGAACTAATAGAACGAACATCTCAAGACAAAGTAATCAATAGTGAGGGAAGGAGGATGGGAGATTGGATATTGGAGGAGGGATGGGATGTGTTAAATGGGTGTATAGAAGGCGATTGGGATGGGAAAAAAACCTATATTGGTCAACAGGGATCGTCAGTGATAGACTATGTGCTAATAAAAGGGATACATAGGGGAATAGTGAGAAGATTGGAGGTGGAAGATGTGCTAGGGTCGGATCATCTACCAGTATCGGTAGAAATATGGATGGGGAGAAAAAAAAGAAGAGCAGCAGGGGATAGACCTGTCGAAATTGGCAGACGGAGCAAAAGAAATTGAAAAAATGGGTAAACGATTGGAGAAGATCAAGTGGAGTGAGGTAGAAAATATGGAAGAGATGGAGGAGGTTATAGCAGGATGCGGAAGAAAAATAAAAAGGAGCAGCGGAGGGGGGTGCACATGGTTCGATGAAGAGTGTCGGGAGGCGAAGAGAGTAATAAGGAGGGCAGTAAATGAATGGAGGAGTGGAAGAGGGGAGGAGAAGGGGGTGAGGGAGGCAAGAATGAAATATACGAAGGTATGCGAGGAAAAGAAGGCGCAGGCTATCAAAAAAATTGCAGAGGATATGAGATCGTGCCAGAGCGAAAGGGAGATGTGGAGTATATTGAGGAGAGGAGAAGTACGGGGACAGATGGAGGTGTCTCTGCAGGACTGGAAAAATAAATGTTTGGAAAACTGCGGGGAACCGGTGGGGTTGGTGAGACGAGAGTGGAGAACAGTGGAGGAGGAGTTTACAGAGGAGGAAGTGGAAAAGGGTTTTCAAGAGGTGAAAGGAGGAAAAGCGGCTGGGCTGGATGGACTGAAAGCCGAGATGTGGAAGCGGATTGGAGCTGAGGGAAAAAGAAGATTTGGGCAGCTGCTGAATCAGATATGGAGGGGAGAAAAGAAGATTCCGGAAACATGGCGTGTGGGGGTAATGTGCCCGATACACAAAAGTGGAGATAGAAAGGACGCCAGTAATTATAGAGGTATAACCATTATGTGTATCGGGTACAAGATTGCAATGACTATAGTGAAGAACCGACTAGAAGAGGAAGTGGAAGAAAAGGGTTTGTTGCCGGAATCGCAAGGAGGGTTTCGAAAAGGAAGGGGAACGAGAGATCAAATCTTTACGCTAGCGAGAATAGTTGAGAGAGTGTTAGAGGAAAAGAAAAGTGTGTATGCGGTATTTCTGGATTTGAAAGCAGCGTATGACTCAGTGCCGAGAGAAAGGTTGATGGAGTGCTTGGAGAGGAGAGGTGTGAGCAAGGTAACAGTGGAATGGGTGAGAGGAATGTATGAAGAAACATGGGGGAGAGCAAAGGTAGATGGAAGGGTATCGGAAAAGTTTAGAGTATGGATGGGGGTGAGACAGGGATGTCCGCTTAGCCCGTTGCTCTTCAATTTATATATGAGTGAATTAGAAGAAGTCCTGAGAAACGGGCAAGCGGGCGGGATTGTAATAGGGAAAATGAAGGTGTGGATGTTGGCGTATGCGGATGATGTGGTGTTGCTGGCGAAGGATTGGGGAGAAATGAATGAGATGTTGCAGAGGGTTGAAAGGTATATGGATAAACGAGGTTTGTGTGTGAATGTAGGAAAAACGAAGTGGATGAGATTTAGGAATAGAGGAAGAGAAGGAAGAATGAAAGAATTAACATGGAAGGGAGAAGTGATCGAGAGAGTGAAAGAGTTTAAATATTTGGGTTTTGTGTTTAGGTGGTGTGGGGGGTACAGGGAGCACGCCAGATGGGTCCAAATGAAGGCGAGGAAAGCGTGGTATGTGGTGAAGGAGAAGTGGGGACAGTGGCTGAAGGGGAATTTTCAGATGGCGTGCAAACTGTGGGATGCATGTGTAAAACCAATTTTAATGTATGGTGTGGAGGCATGGGGTATGAAAGCATATGAATGTATCGAGAGAGAGCAGGTGACATTCCTGAAGCAGATGTTGGCGGTGGAAAGATCAACGCCCAGCTACATTCTGCTTCAGGAAACGAACAGAACGTGTATGCATGGAGACGCAATGGAAAGAGTGACTAGGTATGAGATGAAAGTGATAGGATTGGGGGGAGAAAGGTTGGTAAAAGAAGTGTGGAGAACGTGTGTGGGAGTAGGAGAGAGTGGTTGGAGAATAGAGAGGAGAAAAATGTATGAAAGAGCAGGAGTATCTGAAAGTTTGGTAAATGAGTGGTTGGAAAAAGGGGTGAATGTGGCAGCTTGGATGAAGGTAAAATGGGAAGAAGTAGAAAAGCAGGAGCGTCAAAGGTGTATTGAAAGTAGTGAGTACAACCCTCTTTATAAAAGGTGGCAGGTGCATGGGAAGATACCTGGGTACCTAGAAAATTGTAGATTGAACAGAGAGCAGAAGGTAGCAATGGCTAGGGCTAGGTGTGGCTCGGAGGAGAGAGGAAGAAAGATATGGATGGGTGAAGAGTATGGTAGGTGTGTGCTGTGTGGGAGTGGGAGAGATACATGGAGTCATCTAGCGGAGGAGTGTAAGGAGATACGGGAGGAATGGATGAATGGGAGTAGACGGATAGAGGAGTGGATGCGAGAGGACGGGGCTGGCGTAAAGATTGTGATGACATTAGGGTGGGAGAGGGAGAGGAGAAGAAGGATGTAATAAATATTTAGTTTTTGAATTGTTAATATTTTGTTTATATGGATAAGTTTATAGATGCCAATAAAGGTCTTTTTTTTTTTTTTTTTTTTTTTAGTGGAAAATTCAAGTGACTTGTAAGAAAAATTGGTAAATCCTAATTTAGAAGAGAATTTGGTGAAAAAATTGGATACAGTAAAACAAGAAATAGTATAAATTGATGTAAAGTAGGCTGAACCTACGATCAATAGCCATGAAGAAAAAGAAGAAGACCTTCGTCACAAAAATTGTTATAATTGTATGTAACTACTATCTTTAATAAAGATGTTTTCTCTCTCTGATGTAGAGTTCTAGAATCCTCGAGAAAACGTGCCGGATTCTGGAAGAATAATTATTGGAAAATGCTAGAACTTCTGAAGGAAAGTCTGACAAAATGAGACAAAAGTCGAAATAGATGATTTTCCTCTCCATAGAAGAAAGGTATAACCAATTCATTTCGATAGTAAAATTATCTGAATAAATCTTCTCCGGTCATTTGATGCCTGTGTACGAATAAAGATAAGATTATATAAAGGGAGTTTCCCCTCTCCGTTTATATTTTTATAGTATGTATTCATAATCCTGCCGGTTATATATTAAAACTATATATGAGTTTCAAATGAAACTTAATATATAAGGATTTATCGAGATCTAGTGACATATAGTTAGCCGGAATTGGGTCTTCAACATCTATAAATGCTAGATAATTTTAGAAATCTAGAAGAAAAGTGTTTAAATTAAAAGCTCTGAAAGATTTATGTAATGAGCCATTGAACAGATAAACGCAGAAATTTAAAGTAAGCTATGATAAGGTAAATTAATATGCACCCATTATCAATAGCTTATAACTAACGAAACGTACATCTGGCGAAAAAAAAAATTAATTGCCAAGAAAGTGTTGGTGTTTTAATCAAGAATTGATCACATCTTTACGTAACTAAAAACATATTTCAATATACTTCTACACCAATAAATGGAAGGGATGTAGAATAAAAATTCTACCGCATGGTAATTAGCAATATGTAAAGGTGTATTTTGTTAAAGCATTTAGGCATGAGACACTTTGACCATAATCTCTTATGTACTCCGCCCGTGCTTCTTCCGAACCAAAATTTACGTATGTTTTTGTAATTTGTTTTTTATGTATTTTATGTATTTTTTAAGAAAGAAGACCAAATATATAAATAAATATTCGCAGCTTAAAAATTGCTATCAAAATTCAGATGAGAGTCTACAGGAATTTGAAGCAGATAGAGCTCGGCTAACATGATTTGCCTGGCACGGCATAAATGAGAATACCTTGGAAAAATTCCAGACTAATTAAAAGATAGGGAAATTTACTAGAAAGACTAAAATAGTTTGCATTGGCTAGTGTGTGATTGAAACCGCTAAACCTACAATAATGAGTTAAAACCGAAGACTCCAGAGGAGAAATAGGAAAAATTTTAAATATTTTACGAGATACAAAGTTGTCTTTTTAAACAAAAAATAACCAGGGCACGAGAAATGTGGAAAGTATGGATGGCATTGTTGCAGGAAAAAGGGGGCACAATCATCACTCCAACAAGAAAACTTGCTCCTCCAATTGGACCTAAAAAATGAAATCTTCAAAGTTAATGAGGAAGAAGTCGTACTTCAAAGACGATAGAATACGTGTAACCTAATCATAATAAATTTTTGGAGAAAACCTTGGATCAAAAGTCACTGACGACGAGGATGGATCAGGATGAATGATGAATTTAGCCTATAGCTAAAATTCGATTAGACCCTGGCCAAGAAAGGAATATAAAAAGAATACGGGAAATTGAGAGAGAGAGAGAGCATTGTAGACTCATGGGCTATGGGCTAGTTGTGTTCGGTAAGAATAATTATGCATCGAATTTTGTATTGATGGTCGTCAATTCAATAAAGTGATTAAAAGGGACAATGGGACAATTATCCACCACTCTGAATCAATAATACTGTTGATATATGGATGAATCCAATATTCTTCCGACGCTTCAAAGCACAACTCCAAAGGACCGAGGAATTTACTATAGGAGACGGTTTATGGTAATTCAATATTATACCATTTGATTTGCGTAATATATCTGCGACATTTGAGTGACTAATGGAGACAATATAAAGGTTATCTTGGAAAACCTGTCTGGTATTTTCGATGATATAATCGTGATGGAAAAAATCTTAGATAACTATATGAACAATTTGGAAGAGGTGTCCTGATGATCAAGAGATTTTGGATTAAAACTCAGCTCAAGAAAACGTTATCTTAAAATAGTTAAGTAAATGGCATATTATCTCGAGATAAAGGGTTATAGTTGGTTAGTTGATGGGCAATTAATTTAATTCAAGGATCATCTTCAGATACCGCTGCAAGTGAAATGAAAATAAGATGTACCTTATCAAAGATTTAGAATGAACAAGAGAAGGTAAATAGCTACTTTAGTAAGACCTTATAAAAACCAGAGCAGAATTACTAAATGATAAGCTAAAAATTATTTGCAATCGTTAAATCGGTGAAGAAATTTTATAAATATCTTTTTAATATATGAAAGAAAACTCTTACTGAGAACCTGTTTTTAATTGCTCCTATACTTTAAGAATCTAGAAGAAAAAGCCTTAATATTAAGAGTTTGACTTGATTGAACACCAAGACGGGATAATTTATAGGAACTTTACTTCGAAGATTACGCTTAGAATTTTGCACACTGGATTAATGCAAAAACAAACGTGAGTTAAGTAGAGTGATTTTATGTCAAAATTCTTGATGAAATGAGGAAAGGTCATAGACGACATGGAAAAAGATTATTTAAAATTGAAATCGTACTGGGCTGTGTGGGATTTTTTGTAATGAACAACAAATTGCTGAAACATATCTTTCAAAATTTAGTAAAGAGAAAATCTCTAAGAGCAGAATATCTAATATCATCCAAGAATGATGCCAAATCTTTGAAATGAATAAGAAAAGATGACAGCTTTATATTCATAAATCCGTAGTATGTTGATATGAATGAATATAACATTAATTCGCTATTTATCGAAAGTATCCGACCATATTAAAGACTAGAATCAATCGTTTCATATTTTTGCTTAATTATCGATGATCAGTAAATGAAACAACTGGACCGACACTATAGAAAATTTTAAAAGATTGTGAACTACACCTTTCTTGTTATTTGAAGTGCTAATTTATAAAAGGATCCAATATGACACATTTCGGAACGAAATATCTTTAATACCGATGCTACTAGAATATTCGGCGCAATATAAATAATGGAGCACCAGAGAGTTATCGTAACCTACCAATCTATGTCATTTACGAGGATTAATCCCCGAATCTGGCTAAAACGCGTCTAATAGTCGGTATAATCCCGGATTAAATCTACAAATAATCTTAGATACGATAATAAATAGCGACTAATCTAGGATTATAGAATCCGAGATTAATCCGAGAATTGATCTGTCTGTTTGTTTTTTAATTTTTGGATAACCCGATAACATTATTATAACATGTGAAGAAATTTTGATCGCAAGTCATATATAATAAATTAAAAATTGTATAATTCGTATAAAATCATTTTTCTCTAATTTTAACGATAAATTTGTTTGGGAAATTATAAGAGTATTAGTAAACGTGTACCTTGAAAAAATAAAATATGTCTTAGTAAAAATTTTTATTACTTTATAGTATAAAAGTAAATTCTTTGGTATAATTTGGAATGTATTAAATAAGTATAATATATGGCACTTGAGAATTCTACAATTAGAAATGAGCAAAATAAATAAGCGCAATAGACCGACGTCACGAAGCATTTACGTCTAAGAATAACGAATAAGAACTAAACTGAGTAGTGTGTAAAAAATGAAAATTACATCGAACGCTGGATTATTGGCGGATCCTCCGGACGTCCGCCGTTTCGGCTCAATTAATGTGAATCCGAAATTCTGGGTGAATTTGATGCACCACATCCCTATATAATCGATGTCCTTCACCGTAAGATTGTTCGGCAATGTGATGTATACATCTTGTCCGTTGTAGGCGGCCAGGGATTCCTTCGAGTTTTTTTCATCCGGAACTAGGGTACCGTTCACGTCGGGACCTTGTCTTCCTTTCCCGGCCCAAAAGTGGGCGTCCGGGCCCCTGCCATCGTAGTGAAGTTTTGTTATGAAGAAGGTGGTGTCGTTCACAATGTAGATGGGTCCTGATCGAAGACCGTGTGCTAGGGAAACGAACGGTTCTAATTCTATGTTCATTCCATACACCTGAAATAAAAAAAAAATAGAATTATAAAGATGATCAAGAAAATGTATAGCAGTAATAATAATAATAATAATACACGTTTTTATTTGCTCAAAAAGTTCGGCGAAGTTTAGTCATTAAGGCTACTCTTAAACCCTTTTAAACTTCCCATTTACATTCAAAAGTAAAAAAAAACTATCTTGACGTATACTTATAATATTTATAATACATTACAAGTGCATCGCATAAAACATTTCACGAATAGTTTTGAAGTGTTTTTAGATTACATAATTAATATTTTATGTTGGTTTACAGATAATACACGTGATATATTACTTGTTTAGCATATTTTGATAAGTTTTATAAGATATTACAGGAATGCGGTTTATTTGGTTTTTGTTAAAACAATTGGCATACGTATCTGTTGTTTGTAGTAGGATTAAATATAATAAACGATATCATAAGTATACAGTAGTAGGATATAAGGTTTTCATTTCAAACATCCTGAATAACTATGAAGTAGATATAGTTTTTGATGAAAAATGGTGGAAAATAAAGTTTTGTTTTTATTGCACTGAATTGAAAAATTTTAAATCATTATTGTAAAAATGTTATATAATGTGTAGACACAGTTATAGAAATCTAAGCAACTCAACGCGACTCGAATCTTTTTAACGCCATAATCAAGTGAATTATAAATTGATGATGTTTTAAATTTAAGCTAACTCTTTTGGGGTGAGGAAATATATTTATCGCTAGTTGTTTGAGAACAGTACAGTACTCTTATTGCAATTATGCCTAAGATTTTTAAATTATTTATATCTGAAAATTACAAATATGCATTTTGAACAATGATCTAAAAAAGTGCTAGAATCCTGATTGAGATTATGAAAATTGAGTTGATACATCTGGAAAGAAGACGATTTTTATTATGTGTGTACAATGGACAAATAAATACTATTTATCGCCAATCGGCACTAAATACATCTATTATTATCGCCATTTGCGGCACTAAACCGTCCCATTATTTTACTACTTTCAACAAGTAACATTATGGGACAATACTAACAAAATCTAAGGAGGTCGAATCCTGTCAGTTTAGTTGTCAAAAAAAAAACATGAGTAGTGAAGAGTTTGAAATACCATGTACTCCACCAGAAATACGCGAAAGAGCGATAGAAACAACGCTCGAAATTCTTCCAAATAAGTCTAGACATATTTATAATCGTCAACACGATTTATTCACAAGTTGGTGTGACAGAAATAACATTAAAAAAATTAGCGAAAACGTTCTCTTGACATATTTTTCTGAAAAATCCAAGGAATATAAAGCAGCAACATTATGGTCATATTATTCTATGTTAAAAGCATCTCTTTCGGTAAAAAACGACGTTGATATAAGCCAATATAAGAAACTTACGGCGTTTTTAAAACAGAAATCAAAAAATTATACGCCAAAAAAATCGAAAGTTCTCACACAAGAAGAAATAATACAGTTTCTATTGAATGCACCAAATGAAATATATTTAATGATGAAGGTAAGATAGTAATCAATTATCGAAGCATATTTGTTATTAATGTAGATATTATTTTAGATTTGTGTTATTTTTGGCGTTGCTGGAGCCTGCCGTAATAATGAATTAGTAAATCTTAAAGTTGATGATATAGAAGACAAGGATACTGTATTGATTGTGCATATAAGACACACGAAAACTAATAAACCAAGAGTATTTGTCGTAACATCAGAGTTCGAAGGACACGTTAAACCGATTGAGTTATATAAAAAATATGCCAAACTTCGTCCCGCACAGACCAAACATGATAGATTTTTTATTACATATAGAAAAAGTAAATGCACAGTGCAGCCTGTGGGTATCCACACTTTTGGAAACATACCATGTAAAATTGCGAACTATTTAAATTTGCCAAATCCGTCAGAATATACTGGTCATTGTTTTCGGAGGTCGTCTGCTACTTTGTTTGCTAATGCAGGGGGCAGCAAAGAAAATTTGAAACGTCATGGAGGGTGGAAGAGTGGATCCGTTGCTGAGTCCTATGTTGAGGAATCAATATTGAACAAAACGAAGATTGCAAAAACGATTTTGGGTGGTGATCAAATTGCGCACCGTTTTGATATCAATGACAACACTGCCACAACTTTACATCAAAATGAAAATATTCATTTTCTTATTAATAACACCGAATTGCATAAAGATGAAAATACCCTTTTAAATAATATTCCACAAAATTTTTCCGTTGATGGGTCAACATCAGGAATAAATTTAAATATTGCCACAGGATGCACCATCAATTTCAACATATACAACAAATAGAGTGGTTTAATATCTTGATTAATTCGTAGTGTTTGTTTAAATAATAATACATATTTTCTGTTTTTTTTTTAATTTAAATAAAAAATCCTATACTTTTTCATTTATTTTTAAGATTGGCGATAAAATTTTGTATGCACCACGTCAGTAAAATATCTTTATCGAACTCGTCTTTATTCACCTCGCTCGCTCCGCTCGCTCGTCTCATAACCTCAGACTCGTTCGATAAAGTCTTATTTTACTGACTTGGTACATAAATAATTATTATCTATCCAATAGAAGACAGTTCATCAATTCACATGGCGCTAGAGTAAAACAATAAAACAACGCATTTAAAGAGTTTTTAACTCGGTACTCTTATGGATACAAGACATGGTGTAAATCGAGTACCTGTTTCCAAGGGAAGCACCAGAAAAAAGGTTTGGAAGTGTAGTTTAAATGGACAATACTGTTTACCAATTAAGTAGTCATCTACTATTAATTAAGGAAGTACTCCTATAAAAATGGATGTATGGCTATCATTAAATCCTCTGTTACTTATATAATAAAGAATCAAGGATCTAAAATATTTCTGGAGAATAATTATTGTTCTAAAAAAAATTTGACAGGAGTGGATTTGCAAAATAAATACTTATTTGATGTTTAATTGTGGAGGCGTTCACTCTGTGATACATCTTGAATATGTTTGATAATGACTAGCTGTTAGTCGAAACTATAGTCACGTGTATTTTTTTAATAAAGTGGTAAAACAAACTTAAATACTTATTTGGTTTCATAATTAATTTTTTTTAATAAATCTACCCTTCTACAAGCAACAGAAGTATTAATTTTATTAAAATTCTCTTTTCAAAAATTCAAGTAGTTTCCAGTAAATCTTATTTTACTTTATCTAAATTATTCCGGTGTCTTTTCAAGATTTATAATTTTTTTAACTCCTATTGATTTTTGAGATTTCTGAAATTTCTTTAGAACCTTTGTAGATTTTCTAGGAATTTCACTTCAAAACTTCAAGAAGGTTCTTGCTAGAATTTAGTAGCAATTTATTATTTTTTTCTCAGATTTATAGAATTTTCTAGTAGTTTTTCTTACATATTTCTACAAACTTGTTGGATTTTCAAGAATTTTTTTCGAGAGGTTTCTGAGTATCCCCTTTCAACAGAAATTTCTCTTTTAAAATCCTTCTCTTCCAAATTGTCGTACAAAAAATACTTTAGAATTTATCCTTTAGGTAATTTGTCTTCCATATTTCTAGAAACTCTTTGCAAGATTCATGACTTTCTGGAAATTTCTTGATTCATTGTTATCCTGCTCGTCATGTATATTTTCTTAGGAATTTCTTTACCATAGTACAAAAATGTTCTCTCTAGAAATTCATATCATTATTTTTAAAATTTTAAGAAATGCTTAGCAATTTTTCTTCCGTACTTCTTGTAAAACTTTTAAGGTCTGTAAATTCTGGAAATAACTTGATTAATTTTTATCTTACTCGTCCAACTAGAATTTCAACAGATTTTTAGAAATTTCTCTTCCAAAGTACAAAAATGTTCTCTCATGGCATTTTTTTTAAAATTAATTTTAAGAAATTTTTTGCAAATTTTCTTCTTGAAAAACTTTGATTCTTGAATATTTTGAAATATCTTGATTAATTATTATCGTACTCGTCCAATTAGACTGTAGATTTTCTAGGATTTTTTTAAGTACAAAAATGTTCTTTCTTAAATTAAAAATGGTGATGTGGCCATCATAGTACTTTCCCTATATTTTTCTCGAAAACTATGAGGTTTACGCAAAAAGGCTATTTTTATTTATTTTTTCAGTTTGGAATTCTCTACAATTACTTCTGATATATATTTCATGTAACTCCTATAGTTTATTAGAAATTGGCAAAATTTTCAATTGTTTTTTTTTCTCGAAAGTTAAAATTTTTATGAAAAATATGTTTAAATAAAACTTGTTTATCTTCTCATTTCTTTCAACTTTTGTTTAAAAAGTTTTGTAATATTTTTTATATTAACCTTAAGTTTAATGTTTCATCTCAATCGGATCATTCGTTTTTGAGATGCAGCGCCCACGGATAGTTAATAAGTTAATAAGTTTATTTCTCAACAGGTATTATGCCTAGTTACAGAGAAAAAAAAATACAAAAAGATATAATATATAACTTAAAATAGTAATACAATAGAACTTATGATAGTATCAATACACAAAATAATTACTTATATTACGGTACAGTTAATAGACAGACAGACAGCCAGACACACACCCAGACACATTTTTTTTTCTCCAGAAAATAGTGCAATGGACTCAAAATGGATATTTCCGCAAAAAAAATCACGAAAACAATACTTCCCCTATATATGGGGTAAAAAAGTAAAAAAGTTATGAAATTCTTTTTTTTAATTTCAGCAATTTGACATTCAGATTTCTAGAATTTCTTTCGAAGGGTCTTGAATTTGACAGCAATTCTCTTTTATTTTTCAAGTATTTTATTAGACATTTTTTGCAAATTTTTTAGGATATCTTTTTTAAAATTGCAATATTCTCTTGGCATTAAATTTTTCTTTAGATTTCTAGAATTAGCCAACAAACTCTATAAATTTATTATTGGATTCGTAAATTCCACAGAAAAATCTCATTATTTAGGAACAATCTTGAAAATACTTGTTAATTTCTAAAAAATTTAAAGCTTCCTCTTTCAATTAGAATCTTTGTAGACTTTTCAGGAATTTCCCTTCCGAACTAAAAAAGTTTTTTCATAGGATTTTATAGGATTTTCTCGCCTATTTAAGCAGAAAAATTTTGAAATTTCAGATTTCGTCAATTATCTGGAGGAGAAATTTCTAACTAAAGATTCTTTAATTTTACATCAATTCCCTTTTATTTTCCAAGTATTTTCTGCAAGATTTCTAAAAAATTTCCAAAATGATTAACATCTCTCTCTTTCAACTACTATTTTATCAAAATTGCAAAATATTTCTTGCTTGTATTTCTCACCAGTTTTTATTTTCAGATATTTATTGTTTTAATTTATTTATCTTTGGATGTGTAAAATTATTCAGAAATGCTCTGCCAGATTTCTAAAAATTTCTATCTTAAATTTTCAGAATGGAATAGAATATATTTGTGTAAAAATAGATAAACATTTACAATAAAATAATGACAATACGAAAATATTTCTACACTTGTCAAATCTCTTTTATTATTTAGGAACAATCTTGAAAATACTTATAAAAAAATTGAAAGCTTCCTCTTTCAATTAGAATCTTTGTAGACTTTTCAGGAATTTCCCATCCGATCTTAAAATTTGCAGCTTTCCCAAGAATTATCTTTGAGATTATTGGAAATGCCCTAATAATAATAATAATAATAATAATAATATATTTATTTCCCAACAGAAACAATAATTCTATTTACAGGGAAAATGTATAATATTCTAGAAAAATTATAATTAAAATTAAGTATACAAAACAAAATATCTAAAACATAAAATATATCTAAATCATAGTGAAAAAGAAAAATACCAAAATAGTTGTGAAAGTAACATAACAAAATTTCGCTATATTTAATTATAGTTGAAAAAGTAACTGAACGCTTTAAGAAAATGATAAATAATTACAACAGTGCACAAAGTTTGCTTTTAAATGTAGTAATAGAATCCCCAAAAATATCAATTGAATGATGGATTTGATTGTATAATCTAATCATGTTAGACAGTGGTGAGTTTAGATATAACGTTGTGCGACTTCTTAAAGATTGAAATATCTGAGGATTTCTACTTCCACAATGAGAGACGTGTATATTAATTAGACGTAGAAAGTTTGGATCATCAACTGCCCCATTAACAATTTTGTATAAATAAGTAACAGAATTTATACATCTGCGCTTGCTTAGAGAGTTGAGATTAAAAATTGAAAGCAAGTTGTCGTATGTAACAGAATCATCTGGATAATGTCTGTATTTTTTAGAGTAAAGGTATTTAAGAAATCTTCGTTGTACTTTTTCAATTATATTTATGTATTGCTGATAAGCGGGGCTCCAGATGATTGAACCATATTCCAATTTGCTCCTTACATATGCAAAATATAGTAAAAGTATTGACCGCATGTTATTAAAATTTTGAGTATTGCGCTTAATGAAACCGAGCAGTTTGTAACTTTCAGCACAAATATTATTAATATGTATGTTAAAGCTGAGTTCCCTATCAAATGTAATCCCCAAGTCCTTTACAAAAGAGCATTTCTGTAAAGAAATATCATTTATTTTATAATTGTAGTTAATAAACGATACTTTTCGTGTAAAGGATATTTGTTTACATTTTTGGATATTTAGAGGAAGGTCATTGTTAAGGCACCAAGTTTGAATATTACGAAGGTCATTCTGAAGAATATCGCAATCTTTTTCCGATGTGACAGTTCTAAATAACTTCACATCATCAGCGTATATTAAAATTTCAGAGGTTAGATTAACAGCAATGTCGTTAATGAAACACAAAAACAATAAGGGTCCGAGGTTTGAACCTTGCGGAACCCCACTGCTGGCATTATATATCTTAGAACGACATCCTTGATATTCTACATACTGGGTACGATTGGAGAGATAACTTCTGAACAATTGTGTGACATTATAATGACAACCCATGGTTTCAAGTTTTTGCAAAATAATGGAATGAGATATGGAGTCAAAGGCTTTACTGAAGTCCGTAAGAATGACATCAACCTGAGATCGATTATCAAGCGCACGAGAAATATATTCTGTGAAATATACTAAATTTGATGTGGTAGACCTCTTCGTCATAAAACCATGTTGTCTTGTTGTAATAGTATTATAAAGAAAGAAATTTAATTGATTAGTAATAATAATTTCAAATAATTTGGCAAAATTGTTCAGAATTGATATAGGTCTATAATTAGAGATATTACCCTTATCCCCTGATTTAAAAACGGGCGTTACACGTGTAATTTTCCATAATTCTGGAAAGTTACAATTTTTTATAATGAGGTTGAATATGTGTTTCAAAGGTACGATTAAACTATAAATACAATCAACGACTATAAATGCAGGCACTTTATCGGGCCCTGATGTAAACTTATTTTTCATGCTAAGCGAGGCTTTGATGATATCATCATCGGTTATAGGATTAAAAGTAAATGTATTGGATATATGAGAATTCGATAATATCATGTTATTTTGAGGGTTTCTGAATACTGAACTGAAAAAACTGGCAAAACCTTCAACGATATCATTCGAATTATTTAAAGAATGTCCATCATAGGATAATGTTCCTGGAATCCTAGATTGTGCTTTTTTTGAATTTGTAAATGACCAAAACTTTTTAGGATCATTCTTAATTGAATTTTCAATTTGTATAATGTAGTTTTTATAATCCTGAGATATTAAATGGCGAACTTCTTTTCGTGTATTAGTAAATTTTAATTTGTAGTAACTATATTTCGTCTTTTGAAACATTTTACGGTAGTGGTTTTTAGATTTAATTAACCTAATTGTGTATTTACTAAACCAAGGGGGATATTTCTTTACAGCAGCTTTAAATTTTGTTTTAGGGATACATCTATCAAATAGGGAATATATTGTGTTATAAAGAATAGAGCATGCTTCGTTAGAATCGCTACAATTTAAAACAACGGACCAATCATTATCAATAAACAAATTATAAAGTTTAACAAAATCCGCTTTTTTAAAGTTATAACTTTCAACGTTATTATTGGTTATGAAACTGTCGGTATTACAAGATTCTAAGTGTAAATTATAACAGATAGCTGGATGGTGGGTGTCTATTTTGACAATGCCGAGCTCATTACGCATTTCAGTGCATTTTATATTTTTAGAGGTAAATATTAGATCTAATAAGCGCGAGTTACTATTTAAAATATAATTGTGTTGAATTAGATTATTCACTTGCACAAAATTAACTAATTCTTGCACATATTTATCTCCGATAATACCACTACAAAAGAAATTTTGAGCATTCGGAATGTTAAAATCTCCCGAGAGTACAACTTTATCATGCGAGCTAATGACACTATCAAAAATATCAAAAAGGCGAGAATAAACCTCAATGGGCTGTGCTGGTGGAATATATACACATATAAAGCAAATTTTTAAATTGTTTATATTGACTTTAACACAAATTAATTCAACGCTGGGCACGCTTGTTACATTTATAATGATCGAACTGCTGGCATAACAATTATCGACGGCGATTAATACTCCTCCACCTCTTCTTCCTATTCGGTCAGTCCTAAAAACGGCGTATTGATCGGGAAATATTTCTGCATCATGAATATCTTCACGTAACCAGGTTTCACAAAGCATTATGATTTTGTAATTGCTTGAAGATATGTTGTTAAAGAGTTCATGAGTCTTCGAACAAAGTCCACGCACATTTTGGAAAAACACCACACAATTAGTATTTGACTGTTGGGATGACATTAGTTTAAAGGCACTATTGTAGGTAGATTATTCACGTATTTGATTTTAATGTTTTGCTCCCCATTGTTCCTTCTTCGTAAAAATTCAGACCGAATATTGTTGTCGTAATTAATTTGCATTGGTGTGCGATCGTTCCTAATTCGATAATTTTTTAACGATTCCGAATTTGCCAATTTTTTAGCGTTACGAATTATTTTATTAACATCTTCGGAGTTGTGAAAAATCACTTTTATAGGGCGCACTTTATTAGTTGGTTTGCCTAACCGAAAGTGATGTTGTATATTGATGGGCTCGCCTTGAACATATTTTATAATTTCGTTGATTGTAGATAGGTCTTCGTCGGCATTTTTCTCAGGTATATTAAATATAATTATGTTTTTTGCTCTTCTACTTCGCGCAACCACTTCTTGAACTACATCATTGGGATTAGTAATAATACTTGGGTTGGTTATGTTCGAATCTCCACTCTGTTTTAAGGTATTTAATTCACATTTAAGTAATGTATTTTCTGATTGCAGTTCACTTATTTTTCTATATAAGTCATCAAATTTATCATTAAATGAAGCAAAATGTAATTTTATTTCGCTGCGGAATTCGCTAAGCTGTTGTGTAATAATAGTTTTTATCTCCATTTTTGCAGCATATGAATTATCTAATTCCTCAGCCGGGGCATTTATACTATCATTGAAGGCATTAAATTTGCATTTGTTACCGCAAAACCATTTTATGCCGTTATCTTTTTTCTCTTCGTCTTGATAAAATTTAAATTCTGCATCTGTCAGATGAATGCATTTCGGATGAAACCACTTATTGCCCCGTAGCATTTAATTGTAGCAGAAATATTTTTAGGCGAGATAAAAATGTTACAAATGCCACAGAAAATTCCCATAGTAAACGGTTCGGTCAATAATAAATTCGAACGACACAAAAAGTTTATAACGTAGATGTTTTGTTGGGAATTGGATTAGTGATATATCCCAAATAATATTTTAAACACGTCGACCCGAAAAGAGTAAATGTGTTTTAGATTTATAACCTCCACGATTTTAATTAGAAATGAATAATTTGTCACTTAATGATGTTTGACCAGAAATACTTATACTCACGAATTGTCCGTAATGCGTTATTACATATTATGTCTCTCACTAATTTTAAAATTGATTTTAGAACACTTTAATCGTTACTTGAAACACCGAGTCGTTACTTGCACACCAATCAACACTTTATTTTACTAATAAATTGATATCTCTCTCTTCAAACTATAATCCTTGCAGATATTTCAATATTATATCTTCGAAACTACAAAAAATTTCTTGCTATAATTCTTTAGCAATTATTTTTACTATACAAATTAAATATTTAAATTTTAGTGCAGTTTTAATAGTAATAATTAATAGTGAGAAAAATAATATTTACAGTAAAATGTAAAACATATGTGCAGAAATCCTCATAAATAAAATTTATTTTTCTCACTATTAATTATTACTAATTATTTTTAATGTTTTTCTAGAACAGTTTATCTTCCAGATTTTTAGAGACCTCTTGGATGCGTTAATTTTATAGCAAAGCTTTTAGAAATTTCTTGAATAGTTGATATCTTCTTCTTCCAAATAGAATTTCTAGCAAAATGTATCTTTCAAAATAGGAAAAAAATATACTTGCTTAAATTTTTCTTCAGTGTTCTGATATTATCCAAGAATTTTCCTTCCACATTTCTTTCAAGGATTCTTAAATTTCTGGAAATTTCTTGAATAATTGTTATTTGCCTCGTCCAACTAGAATTCTTGCATATATCTCAAGAATTTCTACAAACATTATCTTGCTAAAATTTCATAGCAATTTTACAGATTTATAATTGATTAATTTTTCGCCAAGACTTACATAAAGAAGTAGGATACGGAAAGAGAACACTGTAGGGTTACTTTACTTTCGAACGTTACAATACAAGGAATGGTATTAATAGAGATATGGCCGTAGATGATGGATAATTTCTTTTTTGGACGAAATATGTCGAAGAAGGTATTATTGTGAAGCGACAAAAGTTTCCGCATGCTCGAGACTAGAATACAAACATAGTGAAAGATATTTATTTATTTATTATGATTCTTTGGATAACCTGTTAACAAAATACATTATTGAACACATACATAAAAAATACAATAAATTTTGAGCACAGGAATCGCAGGCGGACTTCATTCTTCAGAATGTTCTTCCAGTCAGACCCTGATGGAATGTTCCATATATTCCAGAATTTTTTCGGATTCTTTCTACAACTGTAGATATTTATTTTAATTTATACTTAATATATTAAGCATTTTGCGTAAAATTTGTCAAATTTGTGTAAATATTTGATTAATTTCATTATTATGATAAGTAATGTGTAATACGTATGTCTAGAAGCCATTCTTTCAGGAATTGATCGTCAGAAAAAAATTTCATATTATAAATATACAGCGATGCAACATGACAGGAAAAGTTATCGGCTCATATAAATAATTGTGCGCAATATTTATAAATAATGAATGTGTATATATTTGAATATGAATAAACAGTTTGAATAAATTATTGCAATAATTTCACACCCAAGCGAACTCGCACAAATCACGTTACAATAGTTTGAAATAAAATTTTATTTATTTGAGCCCGCTATATATTTATCTAATTCCGAATAATAATAAAAATCTTCAAAGTTATATAGAAAAGAATAATATTTATTTTGGTATCATACTATATTAATACAAACAGTACTGCGTCCAGGTAAGTGGAAAATTACTCAACCATGATTTTAATCGATATATGTTTACATGTATGTGTAATATTTATAAGTGATAAGTATATTTATTCTTCCAAAGTACTATTAATATAATAAGATAACCTTATTTAAAAAAATGAATCACAATATCTATTTATTAAAAATGAATTGCAATATAATCATATAATGTGTCTACCTCGAAATTGTTATAAACAATTAACAATAGTTTGAGTTACGTAATATGTATATGAAAACTCGCTCTATTTACTATTTCCTCACTTTTGTTTATTGGCACTCAATATATGCTTATATGTAATTAAAAAATAGTAAATTCGAATTATAAGCCAAATATTATATAGGTTCCATCTGATATTCTTCTTTGAGAAACCTGCATAAGTATAAGTAAAGGTTTTCTTATGCCTGTCAAGATACTTTACAAAATGTTACAGGTCACCATATTGCTGAAACAATAGTTCCAGCAAGTGAACCAGGAAGATTGTCTCATGAAAATGCATTTTATTTGCATCGGGACTTATTCATAGTGTTGGTGATCTAAAATCTCTAATCTATAATCTATTCATAGTGTTGGTGATCTTATACTTACTGCATCCATGGAGGATTTTCCGGTAACTATTGTCTCACTCTTACATCGACTAAAACAACTCGTTATAACACAATATAGATTTATTATAAAACATTAATTAATTCAAAATTTTGTAATTGCTGTATTATTTATTGAGAGATTTCTTAATGTTGCTTACACAATTCTAGTTTTGCAGGCTTAATTTTACTAAAAAGCTCATGACCTCTAGTATTGTCATCACCGGATGTTTTATAATTTAAGGGATCTCTGATGTTCAATAGTCAGTGGCGTCCTGATTTACGATCCCTCAGTTAAGCTAGATATTCCTCTTTCTTATTGATGGCCCACGTTTCTAAATGAGTAATACGATCAAATTGGCGAATGTCATGTATAAACCTCAAGAAGGAATTCTGTATTTGTTACAGTCTATTTTTCTCCATCATATTTAAACATGGTCCATATACCGACATACAAAAGTTTTGATGAGACAAAACCAGGGTTTCACGCAGCATCGTTTTTACTTGTTTACTTAATAAATGCCTGTGAGTGTAAAGAAGTTTTAAAGCACAATATGACGATTTTGTGATTTTGGCAACATCTTCACAGAATTTTAGGTTGATATCTAATAAAACACCTAAATTTAGTGATTAATTGAAGACAACAGGAATACTATGTGAACCAGTAAAACATGTCAGTTCAGTGCGCGAAAATATAGATATTTTTGTAGATGGGCATAAAGTCAACTTTGTCAACTGCGCTAAAGTTAACAAAGTTGACTTTATGCCCATCTACAAAAAATTTGTTATTTTCGCGCACTGAACTGACATGTTTTACTGCTCCAAATAGTATTCCTGTTGTCTTTAATTAATCACTTGAAAGTATTCTTTAGATTGGGCACAAATGTAGTTAAGATCACTATTTAGTTTGTTGGTTGCTTCAACTGACATATCTGGTGGAAATGATAAATACACTTGTGTATCATCTGCATATTGATGCATCTTGCTATATTGGAAGTCTTTAAATATATTATAAGTGTTGATGGTGAAAAGGAGAGGTCCTAAAATCTATCATTGTGGTACACCAGCCTTTGTAGCTATTGAAACTGAAAAAATATCATCCACTTTAATTTGCTGCACGCGGTCTTCTAAATATGATTTAATAAAGAGGGAGCAGCTGCATCCAATATTTTTCAGAATCCTGATAAGGGTAGCATGATTCAGCTTGTCAAAAGCTTTACTATAATTCAAAAGTATTAAAGCTCTAAGCTGGTTTTTGTACTTTTTTTCCAGAATATCATAAATTAAATTTAGAAGTGCTGTTTCGCAGCTATAACCCTTGCGAAAACCAGATTGCTTTTCAGGGAGAATATTTTTGGTATTTAGGAAGTTTCTAATTTGTATTGCCATAATTTTCTCTTAGTACGTCCATCGATAAAACTCATTTAGTCATTATCTGGTGGCCTAGTGATTACTCCAATAATACTTTTAATTTTCTTAATATTTATTTCAATTCACAGTTGTTCGATCCTTGTAGACATAGGAATAATTTTGAATTTCAAAAGATTGGAGAAGATGTAGAAAGCTACTCCACCGCCACTTCGGTTTATGCGGTCTTGTCGGACGATTGTATATCCTTTGATTTCTGCCCTGCTAACCGTAATAGTTGAAGATAACCAAGTTTCTGATATTCCTAAGATATCGTACTTTTCTGCAAGGGCATGATCACGAAGCAAATCTAAGTTAGAAATAAACGACCTTGCATTAATATGCCCTATGTACAAATTATTCATTGTATGGTAGTATATTTAAACAGAAAACTAAAGTTAAGAGTTTGATATAAACCGATATAATATTACAAACTGGTTGCTTAGTGTACAGTCTTCTTACGCCTTGTTCTGTTTTCCATTTCTTGGAATGCCTTGGCTTCCTTCGGTATTGCTTTCGATCCTGTAGGCGTATTACATGTTTGCTCTCTTAAGGCGACGCTATTAGGTATTTGTGAATTTTCTCCAAATTCATTATCAATATTTAGCTCACGGATGTTAAAGGATGTTAGGAGTCGGAGGCGCACTATTAATAGTAGGTTCTTCATGTTCTCCATATTGATTGTGTAAGTTGATCAATGGTGTACGTTTCATTTTCTACGATTTTTGGAAATTTTTTATATACGCGTTCAGATTTTTCTCTTTGGCATTTCGAAGATGTTCTCTCAAATTTTTATTTGTTCTTCTATCTTCTGGCGAAAGATCAACCCCAATTGAGATCGATGAGCCTTTTAATTTCATTGCATTAGCAAGAATTAATTGCTTTTTGCAACCTTTTACAAACTCTATTAAGACAGGTCACTTTCCAACGAGTTTTCTTGGTCGGTATACATTAGAGATATCATCCGTTTTAAGATCTATTTTTAATTGATCGTTTAGGCATGTTAAGGTATTTTCTATTAATGATTCATTATTACTGTCAGGTAAAAAAAAATAATAATAATGTCACACTGACATAAGCAAATAAAATAAGTCAGGTCTCCAAAATTAGACCTAAATACGCCAGAAATGGCAAGAATATTGCATCAATGGCCACAATCACCTGATGAATATAGTCACCAGCTGCGAAATGTATTGGGTCGAGTGGAAGAACACAAGAAATCGTGAACTCCGCCTTCAGGATCAATGTTCCAAATTTTAAAGTGATTCAGTGTTTCTTTGTATGTATTTTTATATGTTTTGTAATAGATCCTGTAAAGTAAATAATATAATAATATATAATACAAGCCAAACAGTACTAAATTATTTTTACGGTGTTGCCTTTCGATATGACTAATTCTCTTTCATGATTTTCCGTCTGGAGGCCCTTAATAATACCGCTTAATTTTTAATACCTCAATAATATTCTTGAGTTCGGAGATTTGTTTATTTGTTACGTTAACAATTAAGTCGTATACTTGTTTATTTGTGATGTGGTCAGCGATATTCGGAGTAGACATTTGAGTGAAACAAAATAGATTAAGCAAAAAAAATGTTCAATAAATAAACAAGTAATTATACAGATTTGCGAACTTATTTTACCGTATTTCACCGTACAATGAATTTTACTTCTCCCTACTTTTTTTATCTGCATAAACACAGGATACAACACCCAAGGGGCGATCAGGGTGATTCACTCAGACGAATACAGGTAGCCCACGATGTTAGGAAACAAAAGAGTACAGAGGATTCCGTGAATAGTGCATTGACCGCTGATATGAAATCGTAAAAAGAGGTAAAAATTACTAATTTAATATATAGTGCAGTGTTCCCAAACAGCAATGTTATAACGGTTAGGAGTTAAAATATTTACGTTATGTTTGCACAACACATACAACCTAACATCAGCCAATGCAAGACACATAAGGTAGTTAGTTTACTAAAAATTATAGTTTTCAATATATTTCTTCTACTAAAAAAACGCCACTAACTCGGAGCACACATTCTTCACTCGGCGCTATTTAAAATCATTAAATACTCATTAACTATTTAACATACACTTAACCATTTTTAGTTTATTTCACAGAAAAAAATACGTACAAACAAGTGTTGCTTTAATAGCCTTAATATTTGTAACACGCAAATTACTTTTGTATCATTCAATGTCTGTCGAGGTTATAGCCAGAGAAGTATAATAGTTGTTCAATAAGTGATTTGTTTTGCAGCCTTAATAAGACTCATGTGTTGTAGATTTACGTATTGTTCTCGTGTTTTTCTAATTATTAATAATTTATTAACCTAGCGTACTCTTGACCTACCTCAACAAATTATGCATTGACGCAGCGCATTCTTAACCTAGCCTAATGCATTGCTGATTGAGGTAGGTCAAGAAAAAAGGTAAAAATATGATTAATCAGGCAGGTTCTTAGGGTAATTGTTTTATAAAATTCAAAAAGGAATTTTTTTTAATGAATAAATTTTCTTGTTCTTAATACGGTATCATGATTTTTAATTAATAAAATTTAAATTTCAAAGAAATATACGAAGTAAAAAAGTGAACAAATATACGTTATTCACACTCTCACATTACATCGGTGAACTTTGGTTATTTAGTGGTTCTGTTCAAAAATATGATTTTTATTAGTTTAGACATAATAATATATCATTAAATAACTCTAAGGTTATAACTTATACTTTTAATTAATTATATTTACTGCGCATTTCAATAACATGCTAATTATCTGCCAAAAAGAATTTAAAATTCCAGTTGCATTTCGTATTATTGTTTTCGAATCAATATCCGCATAGATAAACCGATAGACACTTTTAGATGCCGCTAAAAAAACTCATTACATACAGTTTTATTGTCTGTTAAGGATTATTTTACATGATCGCACACGATGAATACATAATCGTTGCTTCGACATTAAAATTTCGGTCACATAATTACTCATTAGGCGCCAATACTTAAATAGAAACGCACATTTTCTTTGAATTCCTTATAATAATATCATCAGTTGATGTTTTTTAAAATCAATAAAATGACTCTAACATTAATTATAAATTATTCTTATTTTAATTGAATGAAGCGTCGAACCAGCGATGACAGACATTAAGTCTCATTGGTTCAGGTCTGTAGTAGGATGAGTGACCGATAGAACCATTGCCATTGAAATACAATTAATGAGTAATATAAAGTAACAAGTTCAATGAAGGATGACGTGATCGATGACCAACTACTACTATTACAACAATTTCATCGTATCGTATCATTACTACAGTAATAGTAGTTGGCCACTGTAGTGTAAAAACTACGTAAAAAAATAATTCAAATGATTTACGAGTTTGTAACCAATCAAGTATGACTGTAGTAATGTTTAATTTTCTCGATACAATAACCTCACCAAAAAATCATTCTTAGCAAGTGTTAAAATTTAGGCGATAATTAAATACGTACGACAGTAATTACAACCGTCCTAAATAAGCACTCGCCGTGTTACATAACGACGTATTTCGTCATTATTATTTTCGACTGGAATGTGCCTAGACAATAGTAACGTATAAGATCAATCGATTCTATTTTTACAACCGTCGGTATAAATCAGGGGGCAAACATCGATGCTAATGTTTGTGTATTCTATTGATTTACATCTAAATATAATACCGGAGGCATTTTGGATGGAAGAAGAAAATATTCGACTTTAATTATGTATTATCTTTGTAAAAATCCGCCTATTATAACCATTTCGACAGTTAAATATTTGTACCTCTATAACATTTCGCTAAAGACAGCATTAAATTGGCATTTTGATGACTTTTACAAAGTACTTACAATATGTACATACATATTTAGAAAATTTTCCAACAGCTGTATTCTCGTTTAATTATCTTAAAAACATCAACTAAAGGAATTGTAAAATATTGAAATTAAAAATTTGAGTTTTCGATGGATTTAGAAAGTTTCAAGTCGTTAGAATTTGTTTTTATGTTGTTTCGACGTTGTCAAAATATTTAGAAAACTTTCCAAAAGTAAGGTTGCACTCATATTGGATTCTTCTTAAAATTAAAATTCAAGCAATTATAAAATTACTATAATTAATAGTTTGAGAATATTTCAAGCGGATGTACAAAATTTAAAGTTAATGGCAATTGCTTTTATATGTTTTCCACGTCGCCAAAATGTATAAAATTTTTGCTAAAGGTAAGTTTGTAATCTTATTAGATTATCCTAAAAACTGTATCCAGAAGAATTGTAAAAATACAAACATTGAAAATTTTAGTATGTTTTTGATGAACTTAGAGAGTTTCAAGTCGATAGCAATTGTTTTTATATTATTTCGACTTTGTCAAAATATTAAGAAAATTTTATAATTGAATTAAACACGATAACTTTGTTTTCAAGTTAAACAAACAAAGTTATCGTGTTTCATTCAATTTACCAAAATGTATAACGAAGTAGAAGCCTCTAACATATATAACATATATTTTCTAATTGTAAGTATGGCATCACATTGCATGGTCTCAAAAACTATAACAGAAATCATTCTGTACCTTTCTAGTTGATTCAAAGAGATTCCAGTTGATTGAAATTCTCTTTTCACGTCATCAAAATATTTAAAAGATTTTTCAAAAGTAAGGCTATAATAACACTGAATTATCTCAAAAAGCTATAACTAAAACGATTCTAAAATTACTACAATTAAGTTTATAGGTACATTCCTAGTAGTTTTAGGGAGTTACAAGACGATGGCAATTGTTTTAAAAAAAATATTTTACGTCGCCAGAAAATTTTCTAAAAGTAAGGCTGTAATTACATTAGATTATCCCAAAATTTATAACTGAAGCCATTCAAAAATTACCAAAATTGAAATTTTAGGTATATTTTTAGCAGATTCGGACAGTTTCAAGTCGATGGCAATTGTTTTTAAAAGCTTTTTTATGTTGCCAAAATATTTAGAAGATTTTCTAATAGTAAGGTTATAATCACACTAGTTTGCCTAGACAATTTCATCAGGGGAAGCTTGCTAGCTAGCTTAGCAAGCTGGAAAGCTGCGGAAGACTACTTGGATATTCATACGGTGTTTAAAGGAGAAGGTTCTTGACAGCCCTGAAAGAAGCCGACATGCCGACAGGAAATGTTTGGTGATTAAAATCGACTTTACCCAACCACCTATTATTCATAATTTTTGAATACCTGAATACCTCCACTTAAAGGTAGCAAATTTCCATCGATACTCAGGGGCTATCGTCTGTTGTGATTTTAACATAGAGAAGAAACTAGAAAAGTTCATTAGGGACAAGTTTGTTAGCTAGCTAAAAAGCTGCGGAAGACTGTCTGGATATCCATATGGTCTTCAAAGAAGAAGGTTCATGACAGTCTTGAAAGAAGTCGACAGGTTTGAAAGGGCAGGAAAATATAACTTACTAAAAAAGAGACATTGTTTGATGGTTATAATCGACTTTACACCCTAAGCGGTATTCATGGAGACGCTACAACATAAACTGCTTCTTATCCGTGAACCATCATCCCCCAGAACCTCAACTATAATGAGGTATCTAGTACCACAAAGCTTATTTTGGGTAATGATAAAACATTAAAAATACTCTACTCCGATAGAACAAATAATGTAAAATTTGCCGATGTTTTCCTTATATTTGTCAGTAACATGGAAAGTCAGGGAATTGACCACTTTGATTAAATAGTGAATGAAGGCTTACGGACTGAAGGTGGCTGCGTAATAAACACGGATAAATTTACTTCTTAAACACCACACTGGTAAAAGAAGGGAAATAATTACTAAAATCCTAGGCCACGAAGTAACGATAGCCAGAGCCACTAGGTAACTGAGAATCATTATTTAAACATTCCTCCGTGTAGTACCTAACAAAAATTAAATTGAGTGGTCAACAACATTAATGAATAATACAGCAATTGCAAAAAACCCTTTTAAATTTACGCTATTTTCTCATATATCTACATTCTACAGTGACGAGTTATTTATTCGACGTAACAGTCAATAATGTTTACCAGTAAATCCTCGGCAGATGCAGTTATTGGATCAGTTTAAACGTTGAGTATGTGATATAGTAATGTTAGTGGGTGATTAATTAGTCCATATTTTTAAGAGAAATTATTGAAATCGATGTTAATACCTGTGAAAACAACTGTAATAGCTCATCCAAGATTAAAGTAATTCAAGTAAATTTGGCGATAACTGGAGATTAGAATGGATGATAGTAATGAGTTCTACTCAATTTCCTCTTGTGTTAATACCAAGTAGATGCTATAACATAAAGAAGCTTGACGAGAAAAAAAAAGATTATTAATTCTTGTAGCTATGATAATATAGTGGCTATTACCATTTAGTTGTGTTTCCCTGCAGTGGCAGAACACAATCTATAAAACGCTACACAGCAACTGGGGTTACCCTCAGGCAAGATTATGATCAGCAACGATACAGCTAAACAAGAGCACGTCAGGCGGAGGTAATAGGCTGACGTGTGTTTAGATACGTCATTATGCAATGGGCAACCATTATAAACAAACTGTTCTTGTTTGTTTTTTAAATAAGTACGACTTCCTAGAGGAAAGGAATCTTCCCGAAACCCTTCCGTACAAAACTTATCAACTTTCTAGAAAACTGCGGTAAATTGTCTAGACATAAGGTTTTTATATGGAAGGTCCATAGTGGCTATGAGAGTAGTCAACTTGCTTGCAAATGGAAGCAAGCTAGGACCTACTAAGTAAAAAGAGCATTGTTTGTTGATTACAATCAATGTCAAGTCACAGAAATGCCTTCAACTTTACTCTCTGGGCGACAATCATGAAAACAAAAAAATGGGATTCTAATCTACCTGGTAATCATCATCTAAAATTATTATAAATTTTCTTAGGGTTGTTAACAAACCCTAAGATAATTTATTTGAGGAATCAATAATCATTGTAAAATTATGGAGGTCATGAAGGACGTCAAAGGCTTACAAGCAAACCAGGGACTACTAAAAAAAGAAGGAATCGACATCAAAACTGGTATTATAATCATATATAATCTTTTTTTGGGGGCTTTTTTTGGGATTTGTTAGAATTATAAATTAAGTTACGTATTTGTGGAGGAAGCTCTAGAGTGATTTTTAATTTAATATCATGTCGAGGTGGTCAGGTCATATGTACGGTATTTCCATTTTCCTGGATTATAAATAAATCGCTCTCGTCATAAAAGAACTAGTACAGGAAATACTGACCATCACCACGCCAAACTTTGTGTTGTGGCTGCGCGTTAATTTAAATTAAATTTCACATGGTCGGATGTGGAATTCCGCAATTATCAGTGCTGATAATCATTTAATCAATCATAATTATGATATTACTAATTAATTATATACAACTAGGAGAGTTTTAACAAAGAAAAAATCACTTCTTCAAGAAGTCATCATAAAAATATTTTTTTTTCTTTAAAGATTGGAATTTCTACCGAAAATCTGTTATTTACTTATATGTGCATACTAATTTCAAGGTGAGAATTATCACAATGGCAGAAAACTTGTTTAAAATTAACGCTGAAGGTGTATTGTTTATCATTAATCTTCATAAGGAAAATTTAAATTATTTATAGAAACAATTAATTAAATTAATTTATTAACAAACATTAAAGAGTGTCGAAAAGGTTAATCCCTAACTACTTGGGTTAGTAAGTTAGTACGATTGTCGATATTAAGGAAATAAAGATGGCTCACATTATAAACAAGTTTAAATCATAAATAATAAGAAGCAGGAAAAAAATAGTCGTATAGTCAAAAATACAAGTATTCGTATGTAAACAATTAAACGTGCAATCGAGAGTGAAAGCACTTTTAGAATACTCATCACAATATTCAAGGTGAGTGAGATAGTTACTTAACGATTAGTTTTTAATTAAGTTTACGCACTTTCTTATATATTTATACTCGGATAATATGCAGCCTCTAATTTAAAACCCAATTAAAGGCATAGTAGTTCCAAAATTAAATGATTATTTTTTTAATTTGAAAACCAATATTATTCAAATAAAAGTTTCGTGTACACTTCTAAAATTAAAACAAATCATAAGTTAATTAAACACTTGGTGAATAGTGAAACAAACCCAAATGTTTAATTAACCTTCTAATTAACATAAAAATGTTTCACCACGGGTTAAGTGAGAATTTAATTAATCGTAAATCATAAGTTTATCACACTCGATAAAACTTTTTTGAAGGATTCTTCAGTTTCATTTGACTTTTTTTACTTTACCTCCACGAATATTTTGATAATTAAAGCGTGGATTAGATGCCAATCATTTTTACATTAGATATTGAAAATGAGGAAAAAAGCTTGAAATCAGTTCTTCTTGGCAATTTGTTATTTTGTTATAATTCATATACCATATATTCTGAATTATTAAAATAATGTTTGTATGAACAACAAAATGTTTTTAAATTGAGTTTTTCATATTTTCTCAATATTATAATTTTTCTCTTCAATACAGTAAACGTTTTTTTTTTTAATCTAGCATACTCTTAACTTACATAATTAAACAGCACTTTTGACTTAAAATAATAAACTTACATTGATCTAGCAGATTTTTGACATATCCCAAATAACTGTGCATTAGCCTATAATTTAAAATCATTCTCTAGCGTGTTCTTGACCTACCATAACAAATAGTTTCTTAAGAAAGATCAAGGTTACTCTAGGTTAATATACAGGGTGAGTTTTTTTAGATGTTCTCTATGAGGATCTCGGAAACTATAAGAGATAAAAAAACGTTTAAATCAGGAAAGAAGTGTAGATTTAGGAGACGAATAAAATTCCACTTTCAAAGTTTTCAAAAAAGTCAAGGGTAACTAGATATTTTGAAAAAAGTAAAAAGTGTCATTTTTTTCAAATCAATATATCTCGGTTATTATAACAGATAGAAAAAAAACTGTAAAGGACAAAGTTTTAGATAATTTTATATGGATTAACAAAAAATAATCAGAAAATTTGTATCGTCATTATTTTCCGAGATATGACGCAAACTTACATTTTTTTAAATGGAAATTATTGTTGGCTATGGCCTCATTCAAAAGGTAATTTTTTTCTCTTTAATATAATATGACATACGATATAGTTATTTCTAAAAATAAGTGAGTTATAGTCATTTTAGGTTTTATAATAAATAAAAAATGGGTAGCCATGAAAAAGATGAAAGTAAAACAATTGTAGTTTATAATAATAGCAATATTGTAATTATTGTTTTTTTTTAATCTACATAAAATTATCTAGTAAATTTACTTTCCTTCGTTTCTTCTCTCTATGGAGGATCACAGTTTTAAGTGACGTTTGTACTAATTGTTTAGGGTTAATTTTATATTGTATTTAAATCCGTTTTAAAGTAATTGTGTTTTCTCGTTATTAAAATCTGCTGAATCTATTATTCTGTCTTGTTTTGAAATCTAATAAATCAAATTCAATGTTGTGGAGCTTATAATGCAATTCTGAATGACTTACCTTGAGAAATCCTGATCGTGTGTTTCTTCTGGTATGTAATTATGCAATTTCTTCTTGGAAATCAACAGATTTGAAAAAAACCGACCTCATAATCAACGAATAAACTCCCCACTACTTAAAATATCCACCCGACCATAGTGCAAATAGTGTTATATATACATAGTTCTAAGATTTCTAATTTCATTGTAAATTTTCAAATACTGGATTAATGTTACTTGTTGAAACTCTATGTCACTTAATAAAATACTGATTTCAAAAATGTTTCAAATTTATTGTATTTTATTAAGTGTAAACTTTCATTCATCCGAAGAAACAATAATTTTGAGAAACGTACTCTTCACCTTTCCCAAAAAAATATGTATTGTGTTACTGTACTCTTGACTTAAAGCAATAAGCAATTTATTCGTACTCTTATTATTTCATAATAGATAATTGATTATCCAGTCAGGCACCTAATCAAATCCAATTAATAATTCATTGCACTTTCACTATAAATACAAATAAACTAGTAAAATTAATGTATTAATTAATAAGTAAAATCATTGTTTGATGTCTGGTTTAGTATTTCTAATCTACCTCTAGAGCATTCTGATTTTATTGGCATTATTTTAGACTTTGAATAATAAAAAAAATATATTTTTGTTCACAATTCGATATATTTACTATTTACTTACACATTCTACAAGTTTTGCCACAAACAAAAATTTCCTTTAAAGAAATTGCTTACAATGAACAAATAAATTAGAATTGATATGATAGGTTGCTACAGAAGGCGTTTACTACAAGCAGGAAACAGTTTGCAGCAATTTTTCATCATTTACAGCAAGCTTAGAATAAGATACTACAAGATGCAATTGATTATCGGTAAAGGAGAATTTCCTACACTATTTCGAGGAAACTTATCCTCATCATTTAACAAGTAAAAACCTCCTGATTTGAAGGAGGACTTCCCCTCTCTCATTAAATAAGATGAGACGATGATGATGTCATTTCTTTTAGATGAGAACAACGCGTAAGAAAATATATAAACCTTAATAAATTTGAAAAGTTCCTTCTGACATATGTTAAACGTGCTGCACTTATAAATAACATGTGTTTTTATATTTCTGTAATAAATTATGTGTTGATGCGAATGTTAACAGAAAAAGAAAATTGGAGTGTAATTGTTAACAAAAAGATGTATCACTTAGAAAATCACTGATAAGGTGTAAGGTTTCAAATTGTTTTTATTGTTCTACAACAACAACAAATATGAATATTTGTCATCTATCTGATGAATCCACTGTGTAGTGAAACAATTGTTGTAGAACAATAAAAACAATTTGAAGCCTTACACCTCCTTACCATTGCTTTTCTTAGTATACCATGGAGTTTCAACAAGTAACAGCTTCATCGATCCAATAAAAAAATAGCATGAATAAGGAAGAAACCACTAGAAACAATTAGAAGTAGATATTGTGGCTGATTAAATAATTGAGAAAAGGATGATTTGTTTCTAAATTAATAACAATTCAATAAAGATAATGGTTGATAAGAATACATCTAGGGTTACTATGGAATTTCGGGAACTATCTAATGTTTATTTACTTCCATGGCCTTCTCGTTCTCTAAACCTGTCACCTATTGAACACGTGAGGAATACAATTGGCAGAAGACTGGGCCATCTTTAGCCACCCCTACTCTTTTACCTGATATTAGGATGCGAATTCAAGAAGCTTGGGATGCAATCCATCAGTCTGACATTGACTATTTGATTTCTAGTATACCTAGGCGAGTTGCTGAGTGCTCCAGAAATCATGGAGAAGTAACTCATTATTGAAATTTAAAAAAAAGTTACCATGATTTTTTGTTGAAATTTTAATCATTTCTTAGTGTGGATTATTTATATATCTGAAATATTCATAAAAATTGAGCGACGAATTCTCGATGTTCTTTTACTTATTTTACTTATTATACGTACGTTATAGAACAAATTCAGTAAATGCGAAACAAAAACTTTTTGGATAAAATCCTCGCTTATGTTTTACTGATTGGAGGGTGAGATAGAGGCCACCCACCCAACCTACATATACATGATAACTTTAATTGCTAATCGTTGATGATTTTGCTGCTAAAAACAATCAAAACTTTCATGTAATAAAAATAAAATACAATTAAAATTCAAGTTTAAATATAAATGACTGCCTACAGTTAATCTTATCTAATTTAAATTTAAAATCTGCCCACACATCATGCATCAAATTTTTAATAATTTACTCACCCAAAAATTTTACCTTTTTAATTTTTTTTATTCAAAAAGTTTTGTAATTTATTTTATTGGAAACCGCGAGACGATAACAAATTAAAGTTTACATGTATATGTAGGGTGGGTGGGTGGCCACTATCCCAACCTCAAATCAGTAAAACATCATCAAAAATTATTTGAAAAATAATAAATCTATTAAATTTTGCAATAATGTTTTGTTTATTTACGTTTAACAACTTTTAATTAAAACCCTCGTCCATGTTTTACTGACTGGAGGGTGGGTTATAGGCCACCTACCCACCTACACATACATGATAACTTTAATTACTAGTTGTTGATGGATTCTAATAAAATAAAACACTTGTTGAGTTTCTCATACTCTTTAACTTTTGTTTGAAAAATTATATAATATCTTTCGATTTAGAATAAAACAAAAAAAAACGCCTGCAGTAAACATCTACTTCCCATCGACACACATACACACACACACAGCACAAACACTTTTTACTTTCCTTAGTATATACACATACATTAATAAACATGAAATTTATATAACAAGTAAATGTAAAGAATCCAAAAGTGAGGAAATTGGCAAGAATAGCCTTTTTGCGTAAACCTCATTCTTTACGAGAAAAATATAGGGAAAGTAAAGTCCTATGATGAAACTGAACAACTTCTGTTTGAACATTTTTTAAAGGCTTAAAAAAAATATATTTTTTTTTTATATTTTCTTGCTTATTACAAAGAAATTATAGAATCCACATGAAAGTTGCATAACAAATAATTATATTTATTTATTAATTACATATTTGGTATTCTTTCTAAAAAAATAAATACAAAAAACATATTACAAGATAAATAAAATAAAATAGAAACAATACTAAAATTAACAATTTACAAAGAACAACTTATTTACATAATCCAAATAGTTTTCGAGAAAAATATGTGGAAAGTATCATGATGGTCTGGTGATGTGGCCCTTCCCTTTGAATCGCCATTTACTCGAAAATTTTATTATGTAAAGTGACAACATTTTTATATTATCAATTCGACAATGAAAGGTTCTCTCAAAATGAATATAAAATTTTGTACTTTGAAAATGATCAGGAATGATCGAAACACGTGTCAGGCAACTGAAAATAAAAATATATTGGAACTTAACAAGTGTTTTACCCCATTGAATTTGAATATAAAAAATCCCCATTATTTTAAAAAATAGTTGATAACGTCATTACTTCCAAAAATAACGTATGAAAATAAATTTTTCCTCAAAAATATGAATTTTTATAAAACAAAATCGACCTGTTCGAGGATTTTATTCAAAAAGTTTTTGTTTCGCATTTACTGAATTTGTTCCAAACTTTAAGCGCGCACTGTATATTATATTAACCTTATTTTGGGGTATATAAGTTTAATTAAGGACTCTTATTGCACCATATTGTAGACAAAAGATCTGAATTAAGTTTAAAGAATTCGAAAAACAAATTTAATAACTATCGTTAAATTCTTATGAATAAGGGTTGTTTATTTATAACAGAAAATTTCGCCGCCAAATTCTTTATTGAATTTATTTGTGTTAATTAATTAATCTGCAAAACCTTCGCATATGTTTTACAGATTGGAGGGTGAGTCCGAGGCCACCCACCCACCCTACATATATCTATTAATTTTAGGTAAACACT
The DNA here is from genome assembly GCA_963969525.1 of Ontholestes murinus. Taxonomy (NCBI): domain Eukaryota; kingdom Metazoa; phylum Arthropoda; class Insecta; order Coleoptera; family Staphylinidae; genus Ontholestes; species Ontholestes murinus. The sequence goes on from OZ018388.1 coordinate 72,279,593, forward strand.
GCTGATGATTTTTACTAATCTAATCAACGCTTTCATTGTTTGTTTACCTGGAAACTAAACGCCGATCAGTGGGTGAGGTTAATATGCATATGTAGGGTGGGTGGGTGGCCACTATCTCACCCTCTAATTCCAAAAATTACGCGAAAATAACTGAATTAAAAAATTAATAAAATCATAATTCTCTATCATTATTGTGTTTTACCTAAATCTTATTAATTTAACGATAGGTTACAATATATATATATATATATATATAAATTTTTGCTTTAAGGCTCTGTTTTTTAGTTTTACTTGGTAACAAATGAAATTTTGCATTTGAGAATTTTTTTATCGAAGTATTCTTGTAATAAATATTTAATTGTACAAAAAAACCCTGGCATATGCTTTAGTGATTGGAGGGTGTATCTGAGGCCACCCACGCACCTTACAGATATTTCATTATTTTAGATAAAACACTGCTGATGTTTTTTACTAATCTAATCAACGCTTTCACTGTTTGTTTACCTGGAAACTAAACGCCGATCAGTAAATGAGGTGGGTGGCCACCATCCCACCCTCCAATTCCAAAAATTACGCCAGAAGAAGAGAATTAAAAATTTAACATAATCAGTTTCATACATCTGTATCTTAATAATTTACAAATTACCTGACAAATTCTTTATTGAATTTTTTGGTGTTAATTTATTTATTTATTTATTTATAACATCTTTGGTATTCTTTCTAAAAAAATACATACAAGAAACAAATTACAAAAAACCTACATAAAATTTTGTACGAAAGACACAATAAATTATGATCTTCCACTCAAACCCCATTTGCTCCATGATGTTGGAAGGTGAGCAAACTCCATCCACAAAAACCCTCGCCTATGTGTCCGAGACCCTCCACCCACCCTACATATACCCATTAATTTTAGACAAAACACTGTTGTTTTTTGCTATTTAAAAAAATAAAAGGTTCATGCATAGTTAATTTACCTATAGTAAATTCTGCATTCTTAAATTTTTGCACCTATCAACATTTTTTTTAGAAATGCAGCGGTGGTCAGCAACTGAAGTTAAAGTACACATGTAAAGTGAGTGGGTGGCCTCTATCTCTCTCTCCAATCAATGAAACATACTACAGAGTTTATTTTCTATTTTTAAATTGTAATAAGCATGTATCTGATTAACCATCGAAATTACATATTTTTTGGCATCGAATTATTAATTAAAACCCTTGCGTACGTTTTACTGATTGGAGGGTGGATCCGAGGTCACCCACCCACCCTTCATATATCTATTAATTTTAGATAAAACACTGCTGATGGTTTTTGCGAATCTAATCAACGCTTTCGCCGTTTGTTTCTCTGGGGACTAAACGCTGATCAATGGGTGAGATTAATATGTATATGTAGGGTGGGTGGGTGGCCACTATCCCACCCTCCAACTCCAAAACTCACGCTAGAAGAAGTGAATTATGAAATTAATTTAATCAATTTCATAATATTCTAAGTTTGTCATGTTTTTGCTCAAAAATTATTAATAAGAGGGTTTGAATATTTTTTAAATTAACACGTTGACCGTTTTGTCAGTCACAGAAATATTCCAATGGGACCACGTCAGTCACCGATGACTGACAGCGAGGACCTACTTTAAAGTTACTATTTAGCGCTGTCAGTCACGAGTTCCTCACAGTTAGAGATAATGTTTGTGAGAGTGAGACACGTGACTGACACATTGCCTAACGGGGCGAAACGCATAATTATTTGCTACAGTCACAGGTGACTGACACATAAATAAACCCGTAATTTCGTCTAAAAATTGCATCAAAATGAATTAGATAAGCATATTCTTACTAATTTTATAAAATAAAACTCAAAAGCAAAGAAGACCTTTTATTACTTTTTACAAAAAACAAAACTTTTTGGCAGCCAATGTATTAAGAAATTAAATTTCTTGACAGATAAATAAAATAACAGATAAAAGTTGACTATTAACATACAAGACGTGACAGATGACAGTTGACATATGACTATTCATTGACTATAAAGGCTTCTACTTCGTTATACATTTTAATCACAAATTAAACACAATAATTACTTTGTTTTGTTTTTACATTCACGTATCATTTTCAAACCGAAATGACTATTGACAGATAAGAGATGACAGATGACAGTTCATATCTGATAATAATAGATGACTGACAAATGAAAGATGACAGATGATAGTTGACATATGACAATTAACAGAGGACTATTGACAGATAAGAGATTTAAGATTTTTTAGTTAATTTTGTAATGCCATTGAGAATAGTGGTCATTGATCGAAACACGTGTCAGGAAACTCAAAGCTAACACTTGACAGATGACAGTTAACAAATGACAGTTGACACATGAGACACTGAATTAAAAAAAATAGTGTAAGTATGGATTACCACGTAGTAACGGTCGCAACCATTCTCTTTATTGACACATGAGAGTTGATAGATAACAGATGATAGACGATATTATCCAGTCGGCAGTTGACAGTTGACAAATCACAGTTTATTTATTTATATATTCAAAACCTGTGGATAATATCGTTGTTCATATAAAATTTAATTTTAGGAATCTTAAAAACTACTAGAGTCTTGACGTTGAAAATATTATTGTTCCATTTTTACTTTCCCTATATGAAATATAGGGGAAGTATTGTGATCGTGATTTTTTTTTGAAATTTTTTTTTTGCGGAAGTATCCGTTTTGGGGTCCCCTGAACCCATTACACTAATTTCTGGAAAAAAAATGTGTCTGTGTGTGTGTCTGTCTATCTGTCTGTCTGTCTGTTGGTGGGCGCTGTATCTCAAAAACGAATAATCTGATTGAGATGAAACTTTAAACTTAAGGTTTTATCATTAAAAACTGGAACTGAAAAGCTTTTGGTAAACATTCATAGACCGGAAGTGGATGTTTACTCGAGACATTTTTTTTTATTTCTGATGATATTTTTCTAAATATGAAAAATTAAAAAAAAACGGTTCAAACAAAAGTTAAAGAGAATGAAAAACTAAACAAGTTTTATTTAAATATATTTTTCATAAAATTTTTAACTTAAGAGAAAAAAAAATAATAACTGAAAATTTAGACATTTTTTGCCAATTGCTAATTAACTGATGGAGTTACTTGAAATTTGAATGTGGAACTGAACAAGTTTTATAAAGACATGGTTTTCGTAAAATTCTTAATTTGTGAGAGAAATATTTAATTTTAGAATATTTGAGAAAAAAATTTATATTTTTCTTTAAATATTCTTGAAATTTCATTAATTTCTCCTCCATACTTTTCAAAGAATTTTCATCGAAAATTCTAGAAATTTTTACAGCTTTAGCAAAGATTTTATTCAAGAGTTTGAAAACGTCATTATTTATATTTATTTATAAGAATTTCTTCGTGGTTTCTATACAAGATTTTGTTCAACCTTTTCTATTAGAAAATTTTCTTCTAAATTTCTATAATTTTCTCATATGATCCATACTTTTAGTTTTTCTTTTACATTGAGGTTTCTAGAAATTTTCACAAGATTTTATTTTAGGTTTATAAAACTTTTTTGAAGATTCTAAAAGTGGACAGTAATTTCTTTTTCTTTCTAATAAATAGATAGATATTTCCAGAATTTTTAGCAAAGTTTTTATTTGAGAGTTCTAGATTATTCAGAAAGTTCTTTCAAGATTTTGTTTAGCTTTACACTGTATTAAGAAATTTTCTTCTAATTTTCTGGAACTTACTTAGAGGGTTCTAAAAGTTTCAGGAATTTCTTTTTTGCATATTCCTTTCCAAAGAATTTTGCTCAAGGATTCTAGAATTTTTCACAAGTTTTCCTTGTAGATTTCTAGAACTTAGTTGGAGGATTCCAGAAGTTAACAGTAATTTCTTCTTCATATTTCCAGAATTTTTAGCAAAGGTCTTATTCAGGAGTTATTATTTTTTAGAAAGTTCGTTTCAATATTTTTAGAATTTTCTTTGAGGCTGTTTTCAGTAATTTCTCTTCCAGATTTTAATATTGTCTTATAAATTGGAAAGTTTTTCTTCAGGGCTCAATAATTTCCCAATAACTCATAATCTGATTTGGAGACTATAGATTTTTCTAGAAAATTTGTTCCTAGAAATCTAAACTCTTTTCAGTCATTTCTCCTCCAGATATCAAGATTGTTTTTTTCAAGCTATCTTTTAAATTGCAAAGTTTTTAGAATTTTCAAGAATTTTTTTTTTCTAGAAATGTAGATTTTTTAAAGGTTTCTAGAAATTTTCAACAATTTCTTTTGTAGAGTTCTAGAAATTTCTCCAAGGAGTCTACTGACTTTTTTTATTAAATGTTATTATTTGTTTTATATTTATGTTGTAGCATTTCATTAATGATTTTAGAATTTGCTATAAATATCTTTTCAAAAATTTGAGTATCTTCCGTTAATTATTTAGATTTATTTCCTTATTTTGTTGGTTTTTTTTCTCAAAAAGGTCTGAATATACTAGTATTTTTGAGCAATTTGTTTTGGATATAGCAAAGCAATTTTTTGAGAATTGTTTTTGCAATATTTCTGGAAATTTACAAAATTTCTTGTATCGTTACATCGAAATTTTAGGAATTTCTTATCTAAATTGCGAGAAAAAAATTCAAGATTTTTAGTCCATCAACTTGTATTTGATGTTAGGAATCATTTCGTAAAAGAATTTTTTAAAACCGTCCTTGCTATGAAAAGTAATTTTAAAAATACTGAAAAACAATTGAAAATCGAATTTCTAATTTTTAGCATTTTTACTTCTCTTCGTTGCTGGTAATTTATTAGTGAAAGAATTTTCGTAATTTCATTATTATTTAAAGAATTATATAAAATAGTAAAAAAATAATAACGAATTTTTGATTTTTATTGGATCAATTTGAATATGATGTGTAAAATTTAGGAAATTTCTAGTAGATTGCGAAGATTATAAATGAAGACTTTTTAGAAAATTTGTTATTAAAAATCTAGACTTTCTAGTAATTTCTTCTCCACATTTCAAGATTTTTTCAACTTGTCTTCTAAATCGCAAAGATTTTCTTTGAGGCTCTAGAATTTTTAGAATTTACTTCTAGAAATCTAGATTATTTTCTCGAGGGTTCAGGAAATTTCTAGCAATTTATTCTCCAGAGTTCAAGATTTTTTTTTGAAGTCGTCTTTTAAATTGCAAAGATTTTTCTTGAGGCATTCTAGATTTTTTTTCTAAAAGTTTAGAGTTTAGAAAATGGCCAATAACTTCTTCTCCAAATTAGTTTTTTTTTTCAACTTTTCTTATAAATGGCGAAGATTTTCTTTCAGCCTCTAAGTGTTTTTTTAATTCCTCTTCTTTTCGAGAATTCAGGTGAATTTCAGTAATTGCTTCTCTATAATTCAATATCTTGTTTCAACTAGAGGCTATAAAATTATTTAGAAAGTTCTAAATTTTCTCCTACAAATCTTTTCTTATTTTCGAGAAAGTTTAAGGAATTTTCCTTAATTTCTCTTCTCGATTTCAATATATTTTTTTAACTGGTCTTCTAAATTTCTAGGAAACTCTAGAATTTTTTAGAAAATTTCCAGAAATTTCTCCTCCAGATTTCAAGGTTATCTTCTTATCTTATAAATTGCAAAGATTTTCTTGGAGACTCTAGAACTTTTAAAAAAAATTGTTTGTAGAAATCTAGATTTTTCTTAAGGTCCTAGATTTTTTAGAATTTTTTATTCTAAAATCTAGACTTATTTTTTCAAGAATTCAAGAATTTTCCACTTTCTTCTCTAGGTTTCACGATTTTTTAATTCGACCCGCTTTCTAAATTGTGAAGATTTTATTGGAAGCTCTAAAATTTTAATAATTTGTATGGATTACCACGTGGCAACCATTTTCTTTATCAAAAATTTTACTTCTGACAATTTTCTTTTATTCAAATTTTGTAATTAAAGTTATTGCAAACCGCGAGGCGATCAGTAATCAAAGTTAATATGTATATATAGGGTGGGTGGGTGGTTTCTAACCCACCCTCCAATCAGTAAAACATAACTGAGGGTTCTAATTAAAAGTTGTAAAACGTAAATAAACTTAACATTTTTGCAAAATTTAATAGATTTATTCAAACAAATTTTGAAATTTTAGAAATTTTGAAAAATAAGACATAACTTTTCAAACAAAAGTTAAAGCGAATGAAAAACCGAAAAAGTTACATTGAAACATTTTTTTGTAAAGTTCTTAATTTAAATTTTTTTACAATTTTTTTGCTTATTGCTAATAAACTATAGGAACTAAATGAAATTTATATAACAAGTAATTGTGAAGAATTCAAATTTGAGCAAATTATTAAGAATAACCTTATGGTTTTCGAGAAAAATATAGGGAAAGTATTATGATGGCCACATAACTATTTTTTAATACGTATTTAGATTCTACATAAAATTCTGTGAAAAAAAATATTAAGTAACAACGTCCAAATTTAAGCGTTTCGAGATAATTGATATTTTTTAAAATTTTGTGCTTTTACAAAGTTTACTTTAATAATACATATCTCCGACGAAAATAAAATTGAAAGGCTGTAATATTGGCTAAATATAGCCGTATCTAATGTTGAATTATTTTTACCACATTTGGTCAAATTTAAACCAACATATCTCGTTTTTCTTAAATGGAACACCATGTATATTTTTACATATTCGGACGCAAAATTTAATTGTGCTTTGATCTAAACTAGCGTTCCCTATACCTATCTTCTTTACTTTTAAAGGTATTAACATGTTTGTAAAAATATGTCAATATTTTGTGCAATAAGAAAACAATGGGTACGTAATTTATTAAGCGAGCCAAGAAAACAAAAAACAACTCCTGTTTATTTAAACAGTTTAACTGTCTTTGTGACATTTTACATAGATAGAAGATTTTACATTGTTATTATTTAATGAAAACCTTAAAAAATAAATATTCAGTTCAATCAATCCACTTATTCTAGTGGATTACTACGGACTACTGATCTAACTTAAATAACTATGCATTCATCTTCTTTGGTTCATTCATAACTATTGCACCATCCAACGTAATCTTAACCTACCTCAATAGATAGATTCTTAAGAAAGTTTAAGGCTACTATAGTCTAATGTATAGTTTTTTGAGGTAGGTCAAGAGTACGTTATAATTTATTTTTAATAGGTTAGTAGTGCGCTGACTAAAACAATGGTTCAATAAGATATCCTAAATTTTATTATTATATATGTTATTCTTTCTTTCTTCCTTCCCTTCCATTTGTCCTTTCGAGCATCGGATATTATATATTCATATTATGTATTATATTAATTAAGTTTAACGCTTATTGCACAATATTGTAGACAGAAGATATTGATCTGAATTAAATTTAAAGAATTAGAGAAATAAATTTGTTAACAATTATTAGGTTCTTGTGAATGAAGGATGTTTTATTTATAACAGAAAATTTCACCATTCATTAACTTGCACGAGCATTTTGTTGTCCATTCTTTCTGGCTCTGTTTATGGACAAGAGACTAGCACTCGGGGAAACCCATTCGCGATTAAGAAATCCTTCATATGTCAGATTTTATAAAAAAAATATATGTGAAAACCTATTGAATAATTCTCTACGCATGAATCATAATGAAAATAACTATTAAGTTTGCGCGAAATTTCACTAAAATTTGCAATTCAGTATATAACTGATATACAAACAATAGCACTACTTTTATTGCAATTGTAGTGCGTAACACTTGCATTATCAACATTCCCATTTAATGAACCTCGCCGGTGTTTATAATCTTTTCATCTGATAAATTACACGATCGTTTCTAAATTCACCAACCGGTTTTATTAAAGTGTAGAAAAATAACATCGTACGTTATTTGATTTGTGCAATAAGCCAAATGTGATTATACAGCGATAAGAATGCCGTTATCCAGTGCACGTCGTCGGGCGGCGGAAAATTAAAAAGAACTCACCTGAGCCAAAGTGGCCACGACCATGACCCAGACGGGCCAAGACTTCTCCATGTCAATCGAAAGGTTCTTCACATGCACGGCCACACGTAACACACGAAAACTGTGAACGCGCACGCTGTACTGACGCAAAAATGTATTTCGAGGCAGACTCGGCGCTCGCCATCGGGGAACTCCGACCATTCAATTCGCTCCAAATGATCGCGTTCCGCGAATTTTTATCAGTAGTGGGATATCCGAACACAAAAAAAATATTGTAATCACCAAGTGATACATGCATTTTCCTTGTTGGCCAAAATGTGCGAATATCGATTAGGTTATTAAATGCGCACGCTGAATATTTTATCCGCACGTACTATCATGAGAATTGTGTCAAATATTCAAATATATTTAAATAATTATATGGTTGATAAGGATTACGGTTAAGTACATATATTTTGTGCTTACTTATGAAAATTTAACACTAATTAAAATTGCCCCAGCCCTACAATCTAAAGGAGTTTATTGAAATGCAAGGGATAGTAGGAAAATAGTACCCCTATGCACAGTGCGGAGCGCTGATGAATAGATGTGCGCTAACATGTTATATTTCAGCTGTCTGTGTGAAACTTGCTGAGATATAGAGGATTAAATTTAAAAATGATTAAATACTTGATTGTAGGGGCTTTCACTTTGTGATACATATTTTATTTTAAATTAAAAATGATTGTTTCCTTATCACTTTGTATGATTATTATTTATTTATTTATTTACTTAGTTACGAACAGCCATTACAACATAAAGATACAAATGTACAATTATCTTGATTTATTAACTTTATAATAACTAAAACAATTACTATACAGTTTTCTAAAATTACTAATATTTCAAACAAACAAGTTAAGTACTGGTGAATCTAGTCAGCGATCTTTGATGTTAAATATTACTTGTGTGAAAAACATTTTAGACAATTTAATTGGTTAATGTTTTCTAATCATTTAAACGGAATCTTTTGCAAATATTTCTTCTTTTTTACCAAATTTGATAGGTTGCACCAACAAGTGCCATTGGTAAGTCCTTTAATTTTTTAATATCTCGTCCAAAAGATACCATGTGATAAACATGCCTTTTAAACATTGTGGAGTTATTGGAATTAATCTCGAAATGGAAAGATAATCTTCTAATATAGCTAAATTGCTAAAGAATTAGATTTTTACCCCGATTTACACAATTACGCTATGTTATTTGTCCGATAATTTTAGAAATACGGCGAAACTCGAAAACATTGAATAAATAGATAAATCTTACGCTATTAACTTTATCTTTATCCAATAAGAGGCAAAGTACTGCCACATTTTATAATGATGCAGTAAATATTTTAAACGAATTACAAATTGACAGGACGAAACATCGAATTACCAAATACCAGAGAGATAGGCCAAACGTGGATCAACCTATTATAGAAGATTATTTTTATTTATCTTTTCTTTCTTTATCCATTACGGGTGTCGGATTTATTCTCTACAATATGTCTCAAGTTATTTTCTTTTTTACTTCTTTACCACTGACACAAGATATTCAGTGCCATTTTTCTTATTTGTTTCCATTCTATCCTTCTTTTTGCTTCACGATGTACTTGTTCTTTCCAACCCTTCCTTGGTCTTCCTAATTCATGCTTGCCTTGTGTTTTTACTTCGTCTATTCTTTTCGTTAATCTATTATCTTCTAATCTGTATATATGACTAAACCATCCTAAATGTCTCTGACTGATTTTATTGGTGTAATATTGAGCTGTTGGGCAGTTTTCTTACTTCTATATTTCGTACTTTGTCTCTTCTTGTAATTCCCTCTATCTTTCTTAGGTATCTCATTTCCATTGCTTTGGTTTTTCTGTTATTACTCTCTGTGGTTACTCATGATTTACTACTATATAGCAGTGAATATCTTACAATTCTTTTATATACTTCTTCTTTTGTTGTTTTTCTAATCTCTTTTTTCTCTAAGAATGTTTTCTTTGTTGTGTTGTAGATCATTCCTGTGCTTAGTTTCTCATCTTTTTCTGAATTTATCTCCATTGTTTTCTCTATTGTTGATTGAACTGCTTAACCTGCTCTATCTGATAGGTTTGTTTGGATTAATGCATTTGTTGTGTTCCATGTTTTTATTTACAGTTTCTTGACATATGTTTCGAATTTCACAATTCATTTTCAAAGGAGTATAAGTTGTAACTCAACAAGTGCATTAATCCAAACAAACCTATTAAATTTTTGTTCCATCAAGAATGCTGCTCTATCTGTTTTCCGATTAACTCTATTTTTATATTGCTCCCTTTTGGTGATATTATCATTGTTTTGATTTTGTTTATATTTATCCTTTTTAACTCCTCTTTGTATATTTCCAGGTTTTTCTTCGAAATCTGCTATTAGTGTTATGTCGTCGTCAAACATTAACATTTGCATTTCTAATAGTTCCATATTTTTATACCCTATCTTTGTGTTCTCGGCTCTTTGTTTGCTATTTCTTATTGCTTCGTATTGAACTCCTCCGATTCTTTATTTCCTATTCTGACTTTATTTTTGTTTTTTTTCAGTATAACTCCTTTACTATTTATTATACTTCTTTTTATCCCACTTTCTTCAAGTATATGCCATATGTCCTCTCTTCCTACCCTGTAATATGTTTTTTTAGGTCGATGAAGCATATGTGTAATTCTTTTTCTGTTTTAATCATCATTTCTGTTAGGTGTTTGATTAGGTATATTAAGTCTTGTTTGCTTCTATTTTTTATAAATCCGTGTTGTTCTTCTTGTAGCTGTTGATCTAATTTTCCTTTTATTCTTGTCTCTATTATCCTATTAAAAATTTTCCCTGGTATGCTTGTGAGTGTAATATCCTTGTAGTTGTCACATATTTTTGTGTCTCCCTTTTTGTGTATGGGTATTATAATTTCCTTGTTCCATTCCTCGGGATTATTTACTATTTCCAAGAATTTTTCTTTCCCCTTTTACCCATATATTTCATCATTTTGGCTATGATGTCATCAGATTTTCCTGGTTTTATTTTCTTGATCACTGCCTCCAGTTCTTCAATTGTTATTTCGTTGTTTCCTCCATTTCGTTAAAGTATTTTTGTCATCTTTTTAATATCTTCATTTCTTCTGTTATTATATTTCCGTTTTTGTCTTTTATACTTGGTTGGCTTAGTTTTCTTTTATTCTACATTTGTTTAATTCTGTTGTAAAATATCTTTTTTTTCTGTCAACTTCTCCCAGGATTGCTTTTTTGCTATCTTGCTTTTGTGTTCCACTATTTTATTTGCTATTTTATCTCTTTTGTAATCTTACTTCTTTCTTGTTTTTATGAAAGTTTTCCAATTTTCTTTTGTGTTTTTACAAATTGTTTTACCTCTTCTGACCACCACCTGTTTTTGTTCCTCTGTTTGTTTGATATAGTTATTGTTCCTTGTTTTTGGGCTACTTCATATATGATTTCTTTGAACTTTTTCTATTTGCTTCCTGCTCCTTCTATTTTGTTTGTCTTTTTCTCTATTTTTGATTTGTATTCATCCCTAGTTTCTTTCTTTTCAATTTTTGGCTTTTTGTGTTTTTGTTTATTATTGTTTTCGACTACGTACTCTTTAAGTTTTCTGCACCAATGTTTCTATTTTTACCAAGTAGTGGTCGCTCCCTATTTCAGCTTGTCTTGTTACTTTAACATCGTTCACCTTTTTCCATTCTTCTGCGTCTATTAAGGAGTAGTCTATTATTTCTCTTTTCTTGGACTGACTTCTCTAGTGTCTTTGTGTTTGAATTTTGTGTTTGCCACAATGAGATTGTTTGATATACATATTCTATAATTCTCTTTCCATTTTTGTTTCTGTTCTGTTTTTTTTTTGCCTTAATACAAATGTATTAAAATCCTTACGTTATAGAAAATTACCTAATTAAAAAAACACGAAAACATTTCGAAAATATATCATACCATAGTCACTCACAAACTATTTAACGTACATTCAATCATTTTTAGTTTATTTGACAGAAATAAATACGTTCAAACTATTATTGCTTTGATAGCCTTGCTATTTGTAACACACACATTACTTTTGTATCATTTAATGTATGTTGAGATATTAGACGGAGAAGTAGTTGTTTCAATAATGATTTCTTTTATAGTCTTAATAAGACTCGTTGTAGCTTTATGTAATGTTTTCGTGTTTTTCCTAATATTATTGGCTTTTTTTATAACTATTATGATTCCTTTGCTATGGTCTATTTATTGTTACAGTCTCTCGTAAAATTTCTCTTTTTCTTCTTTTTTGTCGTTTTTGTTTCGGAATTATATTCCATCAAGTTTCTTCTATTTTCATTTCCATGCTCATTGTTCTGTCGTCCCCATATTTTTCGTATACTATGTTTTTTTCCGTTTTTTTTTTTTCATTTCTTCTATTAATTTTTTTTCTTTTCCTTTAATACTTCTTATATTCCATATTCCCATTTTTATTGTATTTAACTTTTTTCTTCTGCCATTTTCTTGCTGTTATGTCTTGTTTTTATTTGCTTTTCTATTATTTCCTCTCTGTTAATTGTTATCTTTCGGTATCATATTCTTATTTTCTTTCCTTTTGCTTTTCTTTTATTGCTATTTCTCATTTTTTTTGTGCGAATCTTTCTACATGTGCTAGGTCATTATTTGTTGTTTTGTTTCTCATGTCCCAACTTCGACTCGTATTATTTATTTTTCTCTGTGTGAAATTATCGACTTCCTTCTGCTCTTAGCTTGTCTCTGCTGCTAAGCCTGTTATTATGATATTATTTTTTATTCATTTTCTGTTCTTACTTTTCCACTTTGTTTCCAGGTTGTCGATTCTTTTTAACATCTCTTGCTTTTCTATCACCTACTTCTCTTCTTTATTTCTAATTTCTTTCTTTAGTTTTCTGATCTCTTCTTTTATTTCTTCTGAGGTTTTTTGCCATTTCTCTCTATATTTAGATTTACCTTCTCCGTGAGTTTTGTCCTTAATTTCATCTTTATTTGTTTTATTTTTGTATCCTGATGTTACAACGTTTTGTTTCGCTGTTTCCGTTCTTATATCTTTTTCTATTCCCCATTACTCATTTGGAAACTTTGGAATCCATATTCAGGACTGTCAATATCTCTTTCTCTTTTTGTACTCATTTACTTCTCTATTTCCCACTTCCTTTTAGTTTTTAGCACTACTTATTTATTTTTTATGGCAATGGCAAAAGAAAAATAAACTAAAAAAACAATGCTTTAAATGCATACAGAAAATTTGGACCGAACATTTACTGAACATAAAAATAATTTTACAAATATTATGTACTCTGTCCGTTAGCATTGCTTCTGCAGAAATAAGTTTTTCTGCACTGAAAAGATTCAAATCGTGGCTAGGAGACACTATGTTTCAAGAAAGAGTGACCGAGTTAACTCTGTTATATTAATAGATATATGAATATTAATATTGACAATATTAGTAACAAGCAAAGAAAAGTAGATTTCATTATTTAAGAAATAAATCGTTTTTTTTTCAATAAATTTAATTACAAAAATCTGTTTTAAATTTTACAGAATATTAAATTATGTTTTTATATGTTTTATATTTACTTCCGGTGTGATATTATTTTGTTTTTATTTAAAAATAATAGAATTATATTTTATTACTATATAATAGTCCTTTTTATACAAATTATATTTTTTGATGTTGATTGATAAAAAAAATAGTTAAGTTTTTTCTTTTTTAAAATTACCCCCCCCCCCTAATCCAGTTGGCTGGAAACGCCCTTGACAGTTTTTCTTATTGAATATATCATCTTAAAATTGGCGGTGTTCTTAAATGATTAATTAATCAATTGTTTACATACGGACTGCCTCATATTATGATAATACTTTTTCAAATTTTTATAAATCATGGTTTTAATAAATATGTTAAAAAAATTAAAAATTAAAAATAAATATAATACCAGATTAAATAAAAACGATCGAAATAACGCCTCTCGACTTTTCTGAGTATTGGCGAAGTTTAGTAATGGTTATGTCCTCCACGAAAAGTAATTACTTCTTCGCACATGTTTGACACACTTACTTCGGGCAAGTCTGAGAATGTATTCTTGAAATTTACTCTTCCGTTCCTTAATTAGGGCCTGGGTTAGTTCTTTGTGGAAAGCGGCGGTCAAGATGAACGTACTCATGTCTAAAGAGATTCAGATCAAGACATCATCTGAAATCCACGCTCCAATACATAATTTCTAGTGAAAGCGGCTTTACGTGACCTTGCATTATTACATATCAGAATGAAATAACTCGAATGAAAATGGAATCGATAATATGTGTAGTATGTATTACATACTATGATAAAATAACAACGTAATTATAAAATTATTTAAGGCTTAAAAATTATAAGTGGGTTTATTTTTTAATGCTTCTGCACATTATTGATAGTAGATAATACTATCTTTGTAAATATACAGGAAGATTAATAATTGTCAAAAATGTAGTTACTGATATAGCCAAAATTCTTAAACACGATTAAAAACATGACGTATGTGATTTACACAAATATTCCTAAATCCAATTATGACCGTAATTATAAACGTGGTCTAACTAAAAAATTAAAAAAAAAGTTTATCAGTTATTTCACCCCGCATTATTTTAAGCTAAATTAATTTAATGAATCATTGGATAATTAATTAAGTCAAAAATTTAATAAAACAATAGAAAGGCTTCAAGATAAGAAAAGGAAAATGAATATAAATGAAGACAGTCACGAAAATTAAAAAAATTTGCGCAAGAAAATAGAAAAAAAAGAAAATCAATTTTTGATAATTTTTGGAAACTAAAAGATTTTTAAATCCAGAATCTATATCAATCTGCCACAGTTCACCGTCGATTAATAAAACAAAGAAAGACCAATAAAACAAATTCAGCTAAAAATATTTTCTGTCAGGAAATAATAATTCAGAAGTGTCGGTTCGCAGAAAGGTTTTTAGGACGATTAATTCGCGTTCTAAATACTGAAACACCTAGAATTGATCGTTGAGGCTTGGTTCTTCTCGAAAAAATAGTTTAAATTAAGATAAAGGCTGTATTTCAAGTTTCAGAGCATATAAGAACCGCTATACCAGAGCTTGTCATACTCCTGGTCGAAAATATTTGTAGCCTATATGTAAAGAAATGTGAGAAATATAACCAATCATTTGCAAACTATTGGATCTACAGGAATGTATTTAATACTTAATATATATACAGGATGTCCCGTTAATGTGGGGTAATAGCTGAATCATAGATTCATTCCTGGAGTCAAAATATGTTGATTTAACACAATTTATCTATATCCAAAAATTTACGCTTAAGGCGGAATTTGTCTTCAAAGTTTCAAAAGAATTGTTCCTTTTGTTTATAACAATTGAACACTTTATTCGATTTGAATGAAATTTATTTTTAATAACTACTATAATATAATACAACATTTAAGTTATTATGGTCATTAGTGAAATAATTATTTCTCATTAACAAATTTCATTTCCAACAAACTCCATCGGTTTACCAATTGGTGTCGGGGTTTTGGTATCTTCGTTCTCTACGTCTTGATAACTCTCTTCCATTTGTTTCGGTTCTTAGCAATTTTTTCTGTCTCTCCTGTGCTTATTCCTTTGTCTTGTAGTGCCTTTGCCACGCTGTTCTTCCAGTTTTCTAATGGTCTTGCTCTTCTTCTGTTCGCGGTTGTCCTTGTTTCCCATATTTGTTTAACAGATATTCTTCTTTAGATCCTCTGTATGTGTCCCCACAATCCCAGCTGACTCTCTTCAATATATTTGTGTTCTATTCTCACATCCACATTTCTTATTCTATCTCTTCTAGTTATACCCTTTATTCCTCGTAAAAATTTCATTTCTGCTGCTTGGATTTTACTTTTTGTCTTTTTGATGAGCGTCTACGTTTCACATCCATATGCCAATATTAGTACGTATATAGCTAGAAAGACGGACAGTTTCGTTTTTTCTGATATTTCCTTTTTCCTGATAAATTGTTGATTGTTTTGATTTGAGTGCGTGATACAGTTTGGATGCTTTTCGAATTCTTTTTGTTATGTCTTGGTCTTGTTTGCCATTTTGCTGTATTATCACTCCTAAGTATTTATATTCCTTGACTTGTTCTAGTTGTACTTGTCATATTTGTATATTTTCTTCTTCTTGTGCTGCTACCATCACTTTAGTCTTTTCGTTTTTTATTATCACATCGTACTTGTATAGAACATTAATTCATGTATTTATGTTTTTCTGTAATGTTTCCTTGCTTCCTGCCATTATCACTATATCATCCGCAAATACACATTCATTTATTTTTACGGGTCTTAATTGATAGTACCCTAGATTGAGTGCTTTCAGTTATGGTCAACATTGTTTTATGATTTCGTCAATGAAAATTATGAATAGAATTTGGGCTCATGACACCTTCTCGTCTTAATCCTTCTCCTGCTTGAAATGTGTTAGATGTTCTATTCCTCGTAGCCACATAGATTGTGTTTATTAGTTTATGTGGTACCTCTCTTTGTCTATCCCAGACTTTATTCCTGTTTACTGTATCGAATGCCCTTTCTATGTCATATATGCTTTAATGTTTTTATTCTTTCGGGTTATTTGTATAATTTGCTTGATAGTAAAAATATGATCTTTTGCGCTTCTACCTCTCCTAAAACCACTTTTTGCGCCTTCTAGTGGATTTTCAACAATGCTTGTCAGTCTTTGTTACAATATTCGTTTGTATATTTTACTATCGTACTTAATAATGTCATTCCTCTGTAGTTTTTGCTGTTTTGCCTATCTCCACTCTTATTTATGGGTAAGATAATTCCGACATCCCAGTCCTTTGGAATCTTTTCTTCCTTAAATGCTCTTTTTATAATTTCCCAGAGCAAGATTTTTCCATTCTCCCCCATATATTTTACCAGTTCCGTTGTAATTTTGTCATGTCCGAGTGTTTTTCCATGTTTCAGTTCATGTATAGCTTCGTCCAATTCCTCCATAGTTATTTCTTCTTCCTTGTCGTGTTGTCTATCATTGTCTATTTCTTCTTCTGCTCTCTATTTATAGATGGGCTCAGTAGCTCCACGAATTATTCCTTCCATCTCTATCATTGGTAATGTTTTTTTGTTCTTGTCTTATATTCCTATGTTGGTTGTTTCATTTGTCCTTATTGTTTTTATCGTTTTAAAGAATAATTTCTGATTTGTTTTACTATCAGCCTCTATTTGTTTTTCCAAAACGGCCCAAGAATTTTCCTTTTTCAATTTGTATTATTTCTTTTGCATTTCTTCTCTGTTTTTTATACATGTTGAAATTTTCTTCTGTTCTGTTTTGTAGGTACGTTTTCCATGCTTCTTTTTTATTCATTGTTTTACTCTTTCATTCCACTACGCTGTAAGTCTTTTGCCTGGATCAATCCTTAATGTTCCACATGCTTCCTTGATAGCTTGTGTAACGATTTTGTTGTATATTTTTCATAATTCTTCTAAGCTTCTATCTTCTATGTAGTTCTTCTATTATTTTTTCTGTGTTTTTCTTTATATAGTGTAGCGGTGTCCTCGTCCCTTAGTTTGTAATATTTGATGGTTTTATATCTTTCTTCCTCTTGTTGCCTCCCATTTCTGTTTTTTTCCTTCTATTTTCGCGACAAACAAGTAGTGATCGCTACCAATTTCTGGCCCTCTGTATACCCTTATGTCATTAATTTCGCCTCGTTTATTTCTTTCTACCGAAATATAGTCAATTATCGATATTTTCGTTTTATCTTTTTCCTGCCTTGTGTATTTATATATGTTCTTATGTTTAAAAATTGTGTTTGCTATTTTCATGTTATTAATTTTACAAAACCGTATTATTCGTTTATCTTATATTCACCATATTTCCCCACGACTTCATTTCCAATATCGTTCCTTCCCACTCTACCATTCAAGTCCTTGCTGTTTTCTGCAGCTATGTTTAGGTCTTCACAAAACTTATCTTTTTCTTCCGCACTATTGTTCTCGTTAGGGCCATATGCTGCAATAATTGTTATTGTTTTGTTCCTGATATTATCATCTCTAATTTGAGTATTCTTTCTGTGTGTCCCTCCCATTTATTAATAAATCGAACAGATGGATGGTTTTCTTGTTTTGTGCCCTATATACTATTTCTCCATGTCCTTCCTTTTTGGTTTCGGTAATTGTTAGTATGCCTATTTTCTGCTTCTAAAATTCATCAGTCAGTTCTTCTTCTTTGTCTCTAATTCCTCTTACGTTCTATGTAGCGAGTTTCCAGATTTCCCTATGTTTAACTTCTGGTTCTCTGATATTTTGCTGTTGTTTTTAGTATATTTGTTTTTTTTACAATTTCTATATTATTATCAATTTCTTGTTATTTCGTTTGTGTACTGTTAGATATCAGTATTTTATTGGTTTATTTTCGTTAGAATTATCAGATAGTTTAGAGGCGTCTTCATCCCATTTCAATACTCTACCATTTTATTTTTTTGTATCCAACTTTTACATCATTTCCTTTATCTTTTTCTTCTCTTGCAATTTCCCTCCTTGTTTTTTTTTGTCATATCAGGGTATATATAAACACGTTCATATTTTGTTTTCTTTTTTTTATTTTATCTGTTATATTTTCTGTTTCAATTATACATTTTTGGTCAGTGATTTTTGTTACCACAACCAAAAAAACCCTTCAATTCAAAGTGGAACAGCTCAGGTTGAAGAAGTATAGAGACTTATAAAAAAGCTTAGTGCTAATTATACTTTAAAAACCAAGTACAAGGCGACTTCCTCTGTAGCTAAAAATAACAATAGCGAAATTGTTACCAGAATAAAAGCTCAAATCAACATCATTCAGATGGAGGGGGTCTAAAAATTAATACAATAGAATTATAACTAGAAGTCAAAAGCTATTAAAAAGTAACAAAAAAATACATACATAAATATTAAATCACTTTAAATTTTGAAGCTTTGAAGCATAGATCTTGAAGGCGAAATAACGTTTTTTCATGTTTTTCCATTCAACCCATTACACTATTAGCTGATGTTGATACCTATTAGGTGATTGTAGCCACTGAGGAAATATTTTGGCAATTCTTACTATATTAGATACAATTTTTGAATTTGTAAGATCATCTCGTCTTCTTTTATTTTATTTTATTTTATTTTACTTTCATCAAAAGTTTGTTTTTCAAGTCTTCCAATCAGTAATTAGTTAGTTCTAAAAATTGTAAAACAAACCAAGGTCAACATCAATTGTTTCTCATTCTTTGACAATTACAAAACTATTAGAGTTTTTTCCCATCGTTGTAGGGAAGGCAAAATTGCTAATTACTAATAATTAATATTTCCACAAAATTCACAGTATCAAAATAATTTAAAAAGTAATTTCCATATTGCTGCTCTTCTGATATCCCTTTTCCATCCTAATTTAGTTAATATTTGTTTTTCAAATATTAGATAGATGAAACTGCTACTTGTTGAAACTTAGGTATCGCCTAATACAACACTGACGCACTATAAGGTTTCAAAGTGGTTTCATTTGTTTGTCATATAGTGGCTTAATATCCCTTTTCCATACTAATCTAGTTAATGTATTTTCACCAACTCCATCTTCATATTTTTTTGTTCCTTTTCACCCATTTCTCACGCACTCCCTCTAACTCCTCCACCAAATGCCTTCAAGTACCATTATCACTCACACAAGACAAAGCAAGAAATCTGCCATACTCTTCTTGCATTCAGTATTTTTTGTCTCTTTTTTTAACGCGCATCTAGACCTTTTCCTTACTGAAACTTACAAACATTAGCAACTACTCCTCCATTGGTCAACTGTCAACAATATTTCCCTGTCTTTTTGTTTGTTAACTTTCTTTCCCCTTCCATTCTCTTTCTCCCAAGCCACCACATTTACTCTTTACTATATACCTTTAACTAACCAAATATACAGGGTGTCACGTTAATGTGGGGAAATGGCTGGGCCATAGATTCCTGGACTCTAAATATGATGATTTAACATAACTTATCTATATCCAAAAATTTATGGTTAAGCCGGAATTTGTCTTCAATTATGCAGAAATCTTACAATATATCAAATATTATTAAGAGACAGAAAAAAATTTAAAATCAAATGCCCTTTCATATAGATTTTTTTTTAGTTTTTATTGGATGCACCAATAAAAAATATTTTAATTTTTGATACTACTGTTTTTTATACTTCCTCTCAATCAATAATGGCCACAATAACTGAAATTATGTATTATTCTATGGTAGTTATTAATAATAAATTTTATTCAAATCACATAAAGTTCAATTGTTATAAACAAAAGAAATAAACATTTTTGGAACTTTGAAGACAAATTCCGGCTTAACCCGAAATTTTTGGATATAGATAAGATGCGTTAAATCATCATTGACCCCAAGAATCTAAGGTCCAGCCATTTCCCCACATTAACGGGACACCCTATATAGTACTTTCATGTAGTACTTTTTTATTATATTGCTTACGTTTTTTATGTAAATAATTGTCGCCATTGCCAAGACCTAGGGAAATAGTGCAACATTTAGACAATAGATGGCACCCTTATATATCTATATAATACTTTCGTTCGCTCTATTTTCCATTTAGATTCGCCTATACCCGTTTTTCATACCTCAGCCCTTCATCCTCGAATCAACATAGCCTTTTCAACATTCTCTTAATTGCATATTGCTTGTCTTTAGGACAAAATATTCGCGAAAGTCATTTTTTAAGGTAGCATACTTTTTTTCTTATACTTTAACACCTATCCTAAAATCGGCTCCACGAACGCGCCTCACTTATTATTTCCGTAGCTAAACCATTTCACATAGATGATGGGAAAATTCTAAAGCTTTAGAATTGGCATTTGCTAAAATTACTGCAATCATAATTGGATAAAGATAAAAGCTTTCTTTTTAAAAACTCTTCAAGCAAAATAATATACTCCACGGAGAACAACTTACCAGCCTACATGATACCGATTATCTAATAATTCACTATTATCGGCAAATATGATAATGAAGCTGTGGTAGTTAAAAAGCAACAAAGGCTTTTGTAGATTATTAGTAACGATTTGCAGTACTTTTATCAGCACAAATTGTTGGATGGGCAGGATCCGTTTGATTTATTTTAATCAACTTACCTGGATGTAGTGAGAATATGAATAATGCAGTATGCATTAAGTATATTTAAATTTAAATTTTAGAGGCACTGTTGCTTATTTTATAGCGATCTATATATAGACTAATGGAAACTACTATTGCTGTAACGATAGTTTTGCGCTGAAGTAGCAACAGAAGATCCAGTGGTGGACTCTATAGAGTTCAAAAACTTTAACCTCAACTGTGTCTACCTGTTGGAGGTGGTTAGAAACGGATAGGATAAAGGATGCGCATAAAATTATATAAAAGCAGGAATTTTAGGAATATATGTATAGTTTTTATATGAGGTGCACTACAAGTGGGCTGAAAATATTATTAAGCGTTTCAAATGATAAGATAAAGGTGTTAGCTACGCGAAGGCAGCCAGTTTCTTAGAAATTATTTACTAAACATTTTCTTCTTAAGTCCTTGGACACAATTTACACATTTCATGAATTAACCTGTTCTTTTCCATTTCTTCTTTTCCTTCATACACAACCTATATCTGCGAGGGTGGATCAAATACAAACAGGATTTTTTTAAAATTTATGGATCTCTAAGTAAAGTGTTATGCGCGGTATCGTTGAATATGCTGGAGGGGATTGTCAAAGTGGAGAGAGTCATTCACGCCGACCGCGAACAAGCGTCCGTGCTATCCGTAAGGTAAATGAAACTGTCCGGTGACTTGCAGTATACGTAATTGCCGCTAAGGTAGGAATATCATACGGGAGTGCTATCATCTGTCACTTTCAATGAGTTGGGTTACCGACAATTGTCGGCAAGGTCGGTTCCTCGCCTACTGATCAAAGATCACAAAGCAAACCGACTTTCTGTCTGCGGAAGACCTTATGCGCGTTACCAAGCAGTGGGTGATGATTATTAAAGTCATATTGTCACTTATGATGGGACGTCCATGCATTATTACACCCCAGAATCTAAACAAGCAAATATGGAGTGGAGACAACTTGGAGAAGTTCCACCTCGAAAAGCCAAAACCAGTCTATCTGCGGGAAAAGTTCTTGCAACTGTTTCTTGTACAGTCAATGCAGAATATTAGTGTAAGCTCCTTGATGAATCCAAACTGGCTTATCAACAGAAAAGACGAGGCTTACCTATCCGAAGTGCGATTCTCCTTTATGAAAACGCTTAGCCACACACGGCAGTTTTGACCCGAGAAAAATTAGAGAAAATTAATTCGAAAATATTGGAACACCCGCCCTATGTGTCTTTCATATGTTTGGTCCACTTAAAGACGAATTGTGAGGGCGCCGTTTTCACAGTGACCAAGGTATGAATTTGTTTGTGAGAAATTGGCTAAAGATACGTGCGAAAGAAAGTAAATATTTGATCCCTTTAAACCTCTTTATTCTCTTGTAAAAGCACATTATCCTCTACTTCTTTGTCAAACTGTTTCTTTACCACAGTCATTGCTTAAAATTAGTTTCTCCTTTGTATATCAATCACATTAATAAAAGCCAGGCCCAGATCAACGTTCTTTACCAGTCGTCTGTCATCAGCAGCGACGGTCAGCCTGGTCGACTGCGCCGAATAAAGTATCTTGCCCTTGTATATATTGTATATAACTATGTCTTTCTTTTGTAATATATTTTCTTCCTTCCTGGCCCCATGTTTAATTTACACACATTTCTACATTGTTCAGTATTTTTTTTTTCATAGCTAGCAGATGCCCATACGTTGACTTGACATGGAAGCTCAAGTAAGTAGCACTTGCGGGAAACTGTTTAATCGAAGCCTGCGGCTGTTAATCGATGGTGAGCCTCGTCATGGACCCCTGTGCCGCCTCCAGCGCGTGTTGGTTCCAGAGAGTACGCAGTGTTACTTCATTGCCAGTCCACCACGAGGACGTCTTCTGCGTCCCCGTTGCTAGGAGACAACGTTCTTGTAACCTATTACTGGCAAACTATATTTGGGGCTTGATATAGATAATAACTATTTAATGGTTTTGTAGAATTTGGATTTACTCCAGTTGCAATTATTTTTGTGTATAAAGCTAAGTATTGTTAATATAAATGATTAAATATAATGGTCCAATAGTCGACCACTCAGGTATATCTCAATTTATCATTATCATTAAAATGAGAAAAAGTAGCGTCCAAAAATCGATCCCTGGGGTACACCATAATTTATAGGCAAGGGTTCTGATGTTATAGCAATATAAAATCTACTCCTATTTGTAAGTTAACTCTTTGAGAGACTTTTTTGTAATAAATATTTTTTGTTTTATACAAAAATAATATTATAAACAAATTGGTATTTATCGAAAATTCATTCATTTTATTAAAATTCAATCGTAAACATTTCGTATATTTATTAATAAACCTATCAAATTAATTATCATATTGATGGTAGCAGGTGTGATGTATCATCTGATTATTCATGGTATTCCACAAATCTTTTAATAGCTTGTAATCGTGGTGATAACTGTATTTATTAATTTTTTTCTTATCTTTGGAAATACCAGTCTGAGCGATTTTATCTTAAGGGTTTTATGACTTTGTTGTGAACGTAGCAGAATCGCTAATAAAAAATCAAATTAAAAATGTGCGATGAACGAATTCCATTATTTCATTCATTTCCTCGATCCGTTTACGCAAACACCATAAAAAAACACTTGCAATATATAAACTTTGCAATTAAATTAATACGTTTTAATCTGGGGATACATACATAAATAAAATTATGAATTTTACACTTTGATTTACCACAATAGACTATTGTGGTAAAACAAAGTGAAAAATGTATTTATTTTTAATCAAAATGTATCACCAAGTAAACGCCGACAACATTTAAGAAATAAATTATACTCGTTCAAAATACTAATTACAATTAATTCATAATAGTGTGTGTGTGTGTGTTGAAATAGAAACTTTAAATAATTTAAATCGCCTCGAAATTATTAGCAAATCGTAGATTTAAAGCCCATGAGCAATAAATTCAGACGCTTGACAATCAAAAACAATGACAGTGAAAATTTTCGGCCTCGTAATCCGGATAGAACGCGACAATAAAAATCAAATCCTATTCCTTGTAGCCCCGCTCATTCAATATATTTCTCAATGTAAGATCCTTGAGATAAAATCGTCGTAGGTAAAGGTGTCAATGATTTGCAAGTAACAGTAACGAAGATAAGCAGTTTTCTTCTTTCGTTTGCCTTTTAAGTTGAACACTTTTATTTTAGCCATACCACAATCGACAAGAAAGTGGTTTATGTAACTAAAGTTACATAAAAAATTAATGGAAAGAAATGAAAAGAAAAGCCGTTGAATAATTCCAGATTTTTTTTCACTAACTATTGACATGTAATGCAATTTTCGATGATACTTTTACTCATAAAATTATTCAATTTACGTTTGTAATATTATCGAATGAAACGTTGTTATCTTTGTCGAGAAAACGTGATTTTACTATATTTTTTTATTAAAAATTAATTTCTTAATAAGATATTATTTTTGTAAAGATAATAAATCTTGTTATCATCATCAGAATTAGAAATATCGCCCAATTTGCGTCAAATACCTGTACTGTTAGAGAAGATGAACCTTTCTCTACCAGTATTTGACTCAAATAAAATTAACTTAAACAATACATTTTCTTACGTATGAATGAAAATCCTTGTATACAATTTCGCATTTAAACAGCTACTAACACACTTACAATATCAATAACCATCAATACGTATATGATGAATTTGCTTCAGCGTATTGATTTTGTCAAAAAATTACTCACCGGATTAGACTTGCGCAAGTATGGCGCTAGACGAACTTGTAACAATTATACGTATTTAGTGTGCGCTCGTTTTTCACAACATTCTAAGAAGTGCCAATTGTGATTCCTATTTCGGGAATGTGTTATGTAAACGGTGTGGATAAATTGGTTACATGCCGATTTGCATTTAGGATAATTCCCCCGTCCGATACGCGGCCTAATTGATGAATCACCGCACAGAAATCGCGCGCGTGAAATAATTTTCTAAAAATAAAGGAGGGCAATTTGAATGATTCTCGAATTATGTTTAGGCGATTTGTATTTTGTTTATAAGTGACTAAGAAGATATATGTCTATTTATCGTTCTTTACATAAGTGCATTCAGTTATATACATGAGAAGTTAATTAAATTGGAAAACAGTTGAAAACTATAATATGAAAGGTATTTTCTGTTATTAGGATTGAATTTTGTAAATAATAAAAAAAAGTGCAATTAAAATAAATAAGATTTAAAAAATAAAGAACATTACGTTAAAGGAGGACTTACAAGTCGAGATTTATTACAAGAGAGGTTCTCGGAAATACTGCAAGAAGAGCACCAGGATTGAAATTATTTCTTAGCCTTTATAAATCATCCTTGAAAATACTCAAAAATTGAAAGAAAAATTGCTGAAAAGAAGACTCCTCTTACTTTTTTTAAATTTTTGCTTTAACGTAATAATCAATTATAGGTAAAATTAAATCAAACACTTGGTTTGTTGAATTCAGAGAAACTGAATTACCTATTATTTCACAATGTTTCATTAAGAGGTAAATGAGAAAATCATTCGAAAAAAGTAATAATCAATTATTTCCCCAGAATTATGTAGGTAAATAAACTATCACAAATTTGAAAAATCGACTAGATTTGATTTGTCGTTAGAGATATTGAACACAGCCAGCATAGTTAAAATATAATCTTGCGGTAGAAATACTTTACAATTAGTTAAATCCTCAAATAATTTTTAAAATGATTTTTAAACTGAAAGCTAGATATATACATATTAAACACATTGAAAAATGGCAACAATCAAAATAGTTACAACTTCTGGATACTATAATTATAATATTATTAAGTTAATTCAAATATATTCGATAATTCGAAATCAATACAATATTTCAATCAACTTTATAAATTAGATTTCTCCACTTATTTTAACTTTATTCCTCATCTAGTTATAGGCAACCATACGTACATTACACTACAGCATTCTATTAAAATATATCAATCAACGGTTCTATTAAGCTACCAAACATTATTCAGGCTTTTTTAAATAAACAAAAACTAAATTAAAAAATTTTAACAAAAAATATGACGTATTTTTAAGTTTACATATTTCCTCAGCTTTCCTGTGAAACTTATAAAAATGATAAAATATATACATCATGATGCTCAAAGAACTTCTGGCCTTTCTCAGCAAAACAATTAAGCAAGTGGTGTTTGACACCATGCTCTGATGTGTTTGGTGGGTTGTCCAACAAATCCCATCCAAGTTTCAGAAACTTCTGGGTGTTACTAAACTTGTGTGTGGTCTCACGTTGTCAAGGTGATACACGATTTGGAAATTTTAGCCTCTTTTCGTTAATAGCTTTATTCAATTTGTCTAATTGGCAACAGTACACAGCCTCATAGATGGTTTGGTTGTGTGGTAGCAGCTCAAAATTCACGACGTCTTTGTAACCCCGCCAACTTGAGAGCATAACCTTTTTTCGTTGGATATTTACTTTTGAATACTTTTTATGCAAAACAAAATTGTATTGTAAAATGCTGACAAATTTTCTAAAAATAAAGAAATGTTGACAGAAAATTCTAGAAGCCAGGAAATGCCAATAAGCTAACACAAGGCATAGGGGAAAAATCATGCATAATGATATAGAAGAAATATTTCTAGAACTGTTGGAGAAAAGTGTTTAGAAAATAGAGAAGAAGTATATTTTAGAAATTTCAAAGAGAACTTACTGAAAAACTGTTCAATATAATTGAGATAAGATAAAATGGTTTTTGATAATTTGAAAGTCATGCAAAACCATTACAAAAAAGTGGTAAGCTGTGAAAAAATTAGAGAAAATTTGGTGGAAAATTTATAATCTGCAAGAAAAATCCTTAAACAGAAAATAAATAAAAGTTTATAATCATAAGATGCAAGAAAGTTTGATAATAGAGAAAGAAAATGACTACGAAATTCTAAAACTATTGAAGAGAAGTGTTTAAGCAGTAAGGAAAAAAAAAACATTCTAAAAATCCGAAAGACAAATTTTTAAAATATCCTAATAATATAAATCTAAAAAATTGTTGCAATTTGAAAAAGAATTCCGTAAAACTTGAAAAATTCAAAAATTTAAAGAAAACTTGTTGAAATTTTCATAATTTGCAAAACAGTTTTTCAAAAAATCGGTAAAATATAGCAAGAATTTGTAGAAATTACTCAAAAAAACGTTGATAATAAACGATAGAAATCTGAAAGAAAACTTGCCAGAAAAAGCTGATAAGGTAATGAAAGACATTGGGAAAATTCAGGAGAAAACAGTACTGCAAAATTTTAATAATATAGAAGAGAAATTACGATGAATTAAATTCTCACTTAACCCGTGGTATAACATTTTGATTCTAATTAACCTTTTTAATTGAAGAAAATTTTTGAAAAATTCTAGAAGCTTCGAATAGACGTGTTTAAAGTTAAACAATGCCATTGAAAATAGTTTTAAAAAATTGTTAGGAAATGCCAAAAAAATAAAGTCTTGTTTTGATTTTAGTGAGGAAAATCCTCGAAAAATGAAAGAAAGAAATCTTGCAAAATTTAATAATGTAGAAGAGATATTATTTAAAAATGTTAGTACCATTGAAGAAAAGGATTTAGAAGATATGAGGGTAAATTATTGAAATTTGGAAGAGAAAGTTTTAAAAATGATTACAATTTAAAAGAGAAATCCATGAAAAGTTCGAGAAATAGAAGAACAATCACGTTGAAAAAATCTTAATAATATAGAAGCAAAACCCTGGAAAATGTAATAGCTTAAACTCAGATTTAACCCCCCTAGATAACCCACTGTTAAACCTGTTGCAAAAATAATTCCGAAAAGAATAACCCGCTTTCGACAACCACTAATTACTTTCTGGATTTACCCATAATCTGACTTTATAATTATATCCGCGTTGTAGTTTTAAGCGTTTATTAACCATTGATAATGAGTACATAGTACTCGAAATGTACATCTGGTATTAATCATAATTATAGGAGATGTTAGAAAATCCGATAATAATGTAGAAGGAATATTATTGAAAATGTTTAATACCACCGAAGAAAAGGCTTTAGAAGATACCAACGTAAATTATTGAAATTTGGAAGAGAACTTTCTAAAATTTTTACAATTTAAAAGAGAAATTCATGAAAAGTTCGAATAATAGATGAACAATCATGTTGAAAAATCCTAATAATATAGAAGGGAAGCCCTGGAAAATTCTCTAACCCTTGAAGAAGAGAAATTAAAAAATACTGAAGAAGCAATCCAAGAATGAAATTTTTGGAAAATTCCGATAATGTAATTCTCAGAAAAATGGTGGGAAAGTTACTGTAATGATTACAATTTAAAAATGAAATTCCGCCAAAAAACCGGAACAAAAATAGAAAATTCTCAAAAAATTCTATTAAGTATAATAAGAGATGGCGGAGAATTCTCTAAACATAAAAAAAGTCTAGAAATCTGAAAAAAAATTACTAGAATATACGTTAAGGTAAAGCAAGATTTTAGATAAATTCTCGAAAAAAAATATTTTCTTGTTCTAATAATTGTTCTAATAAAATAAAAGAGAAGTACTCCTAAAGTTCTCGAGCCATAGAAGAATATTGTTTAGAACATATCATTGACAAAAAAATGAGAAAAAATTATAGATAAATATAATTATAAGATAAAGCAAAAAATTGTGAATATTTTAGAGAAATGAAAGAAATAAATGATCCAAACTTTAATAATACAAAATAGAGAAAAAAAATTGAACCATTAGCAAAATGTTCAGGATTGTTTTTTAGAAATTTGGAATAAACATTTCTGGGCAATTACTATAATATAATATTACACATTTCTTGAAAATGGGCAAAAACATTTCTAGATTTTCTGCAATTTGAAAAACTCCACTAAAATATATATAAAAAATAGAAAAAAAATTCTAGAATTCCTGTAATCACCAAAACAAATTTATAGAAAATTTGAATAAAATATAGTAAGAAATGATGGAAATTTTCAACAAAATAAAAAGTTTTTTTTTCATTTTAAAAATGTAAAATATAAATTACCAAACAATGCCGACAAGATTATGTAATAAAATAAAAATTAAGAAATTGAGGAAAATTCGCAAAAAATTAATAAAACCAATTTATTGAAAAATTTTAATAACATAGCAGAGAAGAAATTATTTAAAAATTCAAATACGCTTGAAATTTTTATAATAAATATATAAAATTCTAGAATACTAGAAGAAAAATATCGAAAATATTATGGTAAAAAATTACTATATTTTTTATATAAGATATACAGGGTGTCCCGTTAATGCGGGGAAATGGCTGGACCATAGATTCCTGGGGTCAAAATATGACGATTTAACGCAACTTATTTATATCCACAAATTTAAGGTTAAGCCGAAATTTGGCTTCAAAGTTTCAAATTTTTTTATTACTTTTGTTTATAACAATTGAACGCTTTATTTGATTTGAATGAAATTTATTAGTAATAAGTACCATAATATTATACATCATTTCAGTTATTTTGGCCTTTAATGATTGACAGGAAGTATAAAAAACAGTAGTACCACCAATTAAAAACTAAAATATTTTTTTATTGGTGCATCCAATAAAATCTAAAAAAATCTACTTGAAAGGGCATTAGATTTAAAAACTTTTTTTACTCTTACTTGTTTTTGATATCTTGTACGGTTTTTGCACAAAAAAATAAAATATGAATATAGTATACTCATTATGCACTCATTAATAAGTAAGTAAACTTACTCAATTGAATAAAAATGTAATAATATCAATTAATAAAATAAATCAAAACAACATCTAACACTTTTCAAACAATTTTCTTTGCAAAATCCTAATACAAGCAAGATATCTGTTTGTTCCAATTATGAATATTTATGAGCTATAATAAAGTTAAAAATTAATTGTCAAAAGACACTAAATAATTATTATTATACATAATTTACATTTTTAAAAGAAAGACGGCCACGAAAAACATTTATTTTCGATTCGATGAAAAACTAGATTTTGTTTTTATTAGATAAAAAATATATATTTTATTTTTTGTGGGAAAACCGTAAAAGATATCAAATATTATTAAGAGATGAAAAAGTTTTTAAATTAAATGGTCTTTTAAGTAGTATTTTTTTAGTTTTATAAGATCCACCAATAAAAAAATATTTTAGTTTTTAAGTGGTGGTACTACTGTTTCTTATACTACTTGTTAACGAATAATAGTCATAATAACTGAAATGATGTATTATATAATGGTAGTTATTAAAAATAAATTTCATTCAAATCAAATAAACCGTTCAATTGTTATAAACAAAAGAAATAAAAAATTTTGAAACTTTGAAGCCAAATTTCGGCTTAACCGTAAATTTTTGGATATAGATAAGTTGCGTTAAATCGTCATATTTTGACCGCAGGAATCTATGGTCCAGCCTTTTCCCCGCATTAACGGGACACCCTGTATAAACAAGAAATAGAGGAAATTTTCGAGAAAAAAGATGCATAATCTATATAATATAGAAGAAAAGTTTCTAAAATTATTGGAGAAAAATGTTTACAAAAATATTTAAAGAAACATGAATAAAAAATCTATTGCAAAATTTTAATAATATAGAACAGAAGAAATTATTGAAAAATTTAAATACACTTGAAGGAAAGCTTTTACAAAATACAAAAATTTTACCGAAGAAGAAAATTCTAGAAGAAGTGTAAGTTAGAAATTTAGGAAAGAATATTATGAGAATAAATTGAGAAAAGATTCTATAATTTCAACAAAGACAAATTCGTGCAAAATTCCGGTAAAATAGAACAAAAAAATGTGGTAAGTTCTGAAAAAAAAATGGAGAAAATCTGCTGGAATATTTATAATCGGTAAGAAAAATCCTAAAAAAATGATAAAATATTGAAGGAAATAGTGGAATATTATCTAAAAATAAAGAAAAGTTGATTAGGAAATCAAATATCTAGGAAATTATGCCCATAAGATGAAGCAAAAAATTCAAACTTTAATAATGTAGAAAGAAAATTACTAGAAAATATTAAAACCAATGAAGAAAGTGTTTAAACAATACGAAAGAAGAAAACTCTAAAATAAGACAAACCTTAGACATATTCTGATAATACAAATCCAATTTTCCAATTTGAAAGAGAATTTCTTGGAATATTCCACTAAAATGGTACAAAAATTTGTTAAAAATAAAAGTTGTTGAAATTTTCAATATTTGTAAGATAAGATTGTTTAAAATATTTGTAAAATATGAAAAGAAATTGTAGAAAGTACTCTAGAAATAAAGATAAATTGATGAAAAATTATAGAAATCTGAAAGGAAACTTGCCAAAAAATGTTGATAAAAAATTGGAGAAAACGATTTTGCAAAATTCTAACAATATAGAAAAAGAAATTATTAAAAATTTCTAGAAGCTTCTAATAGAATACCATTGAAAGTAGTTTTAAAAAGTTGCTAAGAAATACCGATAAGAACAAATCTTGCTTTCACATGATTGAAGAACATTCTCAAAAAATGGAAGAAAGGAATCTGAAATGTTTATAATGTATAAGAGATATTTATGAAAAATTTGATAAAGTAAAGCAAGAAAGGGTGACCCATTTTTATAAACATAAAGAAGAGTTGATGGAAAATTCTAGAAATCTGGAATTGTCAGAAAATTCCGATAAAATAAAGCAAGGACAAAAAAAACGAGAAATTGGAGAAATAAATGTTTTATTTATTGATTTCTTACCCAACAATCAAAAGGCCAATTACAGAGTAAAATTAGCATTAAAACTTAAATTAATCGTTAAAAAACAATAACAAAAATACAAAAGACAAATGATACAATTAGTTCATGAATATAAATTATAATTATTGTAATGTTGCAAAATTTAATAATATAGAATAAAAATTATTGGAAATTTTTTAGAATCATTGGTATAAAGTGTATAGAAAATATTGAAGAAGAAATTTAGAAGAGCAATTTCTCGAACCATCCCATAATATAATGGTAAAAATTTCTCGAAAAATGAAGAAACAGTTTCTAGAATTTATACAATTTGAAATTCATAACAGAAAATAGCTAAAATGGCACAAAAAAATTGTAGGAAATTACAGTTTCTTTGCATTTTCATGATCTGTAAAGGAAATTAAAAAAAAATAAGAAATCTAGAAACAAATTGTGGGAAAAGTCTCTAGTAACAAAGAAATGCGAATGAAAAATTCTAGAAATCCGGATGTAATATTGCGATAAAAAAACTGATAAGGCATAGAAAGCAAAAAATATTATCGAAAAATAGAACAGAAATGTTACAAAATTCTAAGAATATAGAAGGAAAACACTAAAAAATTCCATAGCCTTTAAAGGGAAGAGTTTCGAAATTGCCGAAGAAGAAAATTCTAGAAATCCAGGAAAGAAATTTCTGAAAAATTTTAATCCTAATGCTAGAATCTCCTCATATTACGATAAAGTATGAGATATGAGACAGGAATAACGCAAATAAGTTAACCGAAAAGTAATTTTGGGGGAATGATCAGTTCAGTCTTGATAAGTAACTATTTTTACAAATTCTTGCAGCAAGAGCATCCCCATGTTTGTTGCAAGATAACTTTCAATCAGCGTACACTCCTAAGAACATGGAATGGATTCCTTGGAAAGGGACACAAGTCTTAAGAGAACGAAGTAGGTTAAGAAATAAAAAACATTTTGCTATCACGAATTTTTCACATTTTATTGTGACAAACGAATCGTTTGATAATGTCCCAAAGGACGAAACTGGTTTATTTACAAATTTACAATAATTTACATAATGTATAATTAATTTACAAACATATAAATGTATTGCACTTTTCTTCCCTTCGTCCTCACCTCGAGGTTAGTGGGCATTTATTCCCGTCTCGGGCTATCGGTATTAAGGGATGTTGTGGTTTTCCTAATGTTGTCTTGTGTTATTCTATTTAAGTTTGTTGTTTAGATTAATATTTTTAACGGTTACAATAGAAAATTAAAAATTCGTGATACTAGCAAAGTCTTATACTTTATATTGACATGTGTAAATTTTGGTAAGCACGAAGGAAGTATTATTATTATTATTATTATTATTATAGTGGTTCTAGTTCTCAACCTATTTCGTAATCTAGATGTATCACAAATTAACGGTTTCAGCAATTAATCTTAAGAGAACATCAGCATGTTTGAAGTTAGCCATGTAAGCGTAATCTTGTTTGCACGTACATCTTGGTCCGTTGCTGTCTGAAGATTACTTGACGTTGATTTAATTGCAGTATCATGGGCATCGGTTATAAGTTTCAATAAATAGTATTTTTTTTGGCTTTCAATCTTAACATATAAACAATAATTACGCATGCTTAATATATTTAATAATACGAATAGCTAAACATAAAATAATTTTCATTCCCAGCAACCACATCTTCGCTACAGATACCTGAAGAACATCAGCGAAACTCCATTTTAAATTCGTTCCGCATAAATCGAGATTCCTGATATACCAGTAGAGAGCTTCCACCATTTTATCAGCATCGCATTTAAACAAATTCTCATCCCTCTGCTTTCTATTTCTATTGGTATTGGTACTGGTTTTATTTTCACGTTTGAAGGAACGCAAAGGATTACTTTCCTTCTAAAATTAGAATCATAAATCTTACATGTAAGTATTTAAAGTATTAATGTACCGTCAAGTTTATTTTCTTTTGTCTCAACTTGTTCACTTCTTCTCTACGTTCTTTGAATTCGTCTACTCTAATTGTAGCAGTTGTATATATATGAAAGGGGGAATGTGACTGATCAAAATATATTACTTTTGACAAACAAATTTGCGTGTAAAAACCAAAAAAAGTCCCCGCCGAACATAAACCACCAAATACAGCGAAAATTTCGTATGCCTTCATCCAAACCAAACACGCGAAGAGAATTTCGAACAGCACGAATAAACAATCGTAATTTTTAAATTCTCCTTCTTGTATGTAGAGGAAAAGGCCGATCAGCATTACGCCAATGCAAAAGAAGCTGGTCCAAATGATGAGGTTCTGTAAGCAGTCGAGTTGCAAGCCGAAAAGGAATGAATTTATGAAGAGAAGTAATATTATGCAAAGTTTACTTTGGGCGAAGGTGAGGATATAGAATGCGGCCGATGTCAGTGATGCCAGAATGCAAAATGCACATTCTTCGGGTAAAAAGTAAAAGTAAAGAATGCATATTAAAAAGGACAGTTCCTGAAATGGTGAAATTTATTTTGATGAGGTGTGGTATTTGTAAATATGTACTTGCCTTAATTGAAAAAAAACTTTGAATGGAATCTGTCAACATGACAAAAAAAAAACTGAAATGTATTTTTGCTCACCAGATGGCAAATTGAATAGAATTCATTAAAATAAAAATTGGTTTTTCCATTAAAAAATACATTCAAAAATGTACATCAAAATATGTGAAATATTAAAAGCACCTTTACGCACGTCTTAAGAATAGATTAAATATAGTTTTGTATGTTTGTGGGTTCCGGATCAATCACGCTTAGTCCATAAATCCTCGGGAATCTGTTATGCCTGGGCAAAATAATTTATGGAAAAAATTGGTTGTACCTTCATATTGCAGGAATTGCAGTTAAAATAACATTTTAACTAGAAACTGGCACAATTCTACTATAGAACTGGTAATGTACGTTTGGATGTAGCCACTTCGTGCGATGTTTTCAGGACATAGGTAAACCCTTTCGATGCGTCTCACCTTTGAGAAGAACAAAGTACCTTTCCTAGGATAGGTCATATTTGAGTTACAATTTTCCTGGAATTAAATTCTTAGAAGTATTTGCGACTACATCGTTTCTAGATGAACTGATTTTAATTGTTAGCAAATTGTTTAAAAAACTGGATCAATTAGATTAATTATTTATGAATAAACAAAAAAGGTATGTAAAATATATCAATGAGGTTCTTAAACTGAATTTAATAGTATTATAAAATAAGCTCTTTGTCAAATGCGTGTAACTTATGTTGCCTACGTTAACTCTTATGTTGTAATATTTGTAACATATGAAAGTTATTGATTAAACATTTCAAATTAACATTTTTGAATATCTGGTAGTTTAAATTGAATTATCACATTATTTATTGACATCATATTTTGTTCATTAAACAATAAAAAATGTCAATTAGCTCAAGGCAACAAAAATTTGAGTAATGTATTTATAATTATCTTCATATATCAATCGATAATTACTAACAAATTTAAAAATATCAAAACAAAATAATGGTTTTATTTTACACGATGTCATAGAAGCATATTTATGTGAAATGTATTTTTTTTTAAATCTGCATACATATTATTTTGTTCACAACTACAAGGTGCATAAATAATGTTTACCTGACTATGTAACATTTTTATTTGATATAAAAAAAGTGTATTAAAATTATTTTATTTCCTTCAACATTTATTAAGTGGTAATAAACAAATTTTTATTTAAAAAAATAGGTTTATATGAAATGTGCTACTTTTATTTTTTTTAAACATTGATTCAATTAAATTTCAACATGTAAAAAATGTTACACACAATATCTATTTAAAAAAATTGGCTGTGAATTTAATCACATCAGGCCCCGGGGGGATTCGAACCCCCGATCTCCTGTTTACTAGACAGGCGCTTTAACCAACTAAGCCACGGCGCCTACATCTGACCTTTTAAAAGTCGAGGTTATGAATGTGCGTTTCCGCAATATTGAAATTGTACTTTTATGATGTTTAATCAAACTAAAAGGATTGGTGAGTGAATTAAAACTCTTAAATTCACAACTTTAGGAAATAGTTCAAGGTTTGCACAACGAAAATGAAAAATTGAGAACGAGTATTAACATTTTCCCGCTGCGAAGAACTAATAACTAGCGTGAAGTCAGAACAGCATCTTTAATAGAGTATACAGCAGCGATAGGCAATATTCATATTGATTTAAAACGAAACTCAAAAATCCCCACGCAGGAATTTGATGGTGCTGCCAAAATTGCGTTAGAAAAGACTCCAAAATTAACAAATAGACAAGACACAGACACAATATTAAAGAAGATTGCCGATATGAATAACACCACGGAAGATCTTATTTCGAGGACTACTAACAAAACATGGATAGAGGTAACCTAAAAAAAATAAGAGAACACAATTACATCACCAAAAAGTAACCTATGGTTCCACCTATCTGAAAGTTTATTTTTACCTGAACCACATCTGACTCCCTTCTATGGTTTCCCTTAAATACGCTTGGCTTTACATAATAGATATTTATTTACAGAAAACTGTATTGATAACTGTAGCTATTTTTATCAATATAGTTTTAAAACGATAGAAAATTATATTACCTGTAAACTGTTGTGCCAAAGCGCATAAAAAAAGTACATCTACAAATCTAGCGCAATAAATTGAAGTTTAATTTTGTTGTGAATTCGTTTAATTAATCCGTTTTATTTTCTCAGCGGAAACAAATGCTTTTCATTTGCATTTGTAGTGCTCACAAAAAAAATCGAATCGATATACTCGTATACATAGCAACGTACATACTGCGCGATAGTTTGTGTTGCCAAAAAGATAATAAAAAGCTAATAAAGAAGACAAATGTACAGTTGAACAATTCTTAAATAATTAAAACTCAAAAATTACATTTCAAACTTTAAAAATTCAATAATTTAAAAGAAACTATAGAAAATTTGGAGAAATAAACACTTATTAGAAAATAATAGAAAATATTTTAAGAACAGTTCTAGCAATCGATTTTTGAACCGTTTAAATTGCCAAACAACATCTAATTTTTTAAAGCAAGTAATATAAAATTTTTCTTAAAAGTTTTAGATAATTTTATGCAGATTAATAAAAAATAATCAGAAAATTTTTATCGCCATTATTTTCCGACATACGCAAACTTACATTTTTTAAATGGAAACCATTTTTGTTTAACTTTGCAAAAGTAATAATTACAATATTGCTATTATTATAGACAACTGCAATTGTTTTACTTTTATCTCTTTCATGGCTACCCATTTTTTATTTATAATAAAACTTAGAATGACTATTACTCACTTATTTTTAGAAATAAGTTATGTCATATGTCATATTGGATTAAAGAGAAGAAAAATGGCCATAGCCAACTATGGTTTCCATTTAAAAATGTAAGTTTGCATCATATCTCGGAAAATCATGGCGATAAAAAATTTCTGATTATTTTTTATTAATCTGCTTAAAATTATCTAAAACTTGCCTTTTACAGTTTTTTTTCTATTTGCTATAAATACCGAGATATATTGATTTTTATAAATTGGCACTTTTTACTTTTTTCAAAATACTTTTGACTTTTTTGAAAACTTTAAAAGTGAAATTTTATTCGTCTCGTTAATCTATACGTATTGTCCCAGTTAACCGTTTTTCTATATTTTATAGTTTCCGAGTAGAAAAAACCGTAAAAGATAAAGTTTTAGATAATTTTATGCAGATTAATAAAAAATATTCCGAAAATTTTTCATTAGTTTCCAAGATATGACGCAAACTTACATTGTTTTAAATGGAAACCATAGTTGGCTATGGCCTCATTCAATACATTATTTCTTTATCTTTAATCCAATATGACACATGACATAGTTATTTCTAAAAATAAGTTATAGTCATTTTAAGTTTTATTATAAATAATAAAATAGAACCCCATAGAGAACATAAAAAAACTCACCCTGTATACAGGGTGTCCCGTTAATGCGGGGAAATGGCTGGACCATAGATTCCTGAGGTCAAAATATGACGATTTAACGCAACTTATCTATATCCAAAAATTTACGGTTAAGACGGAATTTGGCTTCAAAATTTCAAATTTTTTTTATTTCTTTTGTTTATAACAATTGAACGCTTTATTTGATTTGAATGAAATTTATTTTTAATAACTACCATAATATAATACATCATTTCAGTTATTATGACTATTATTCGTTAACAAGAAGTATAAGAAACAGTAGTACCACCACTTAAAAACTAAAATATTTTTTTATTGGTGGATTGAATAAAAACTAAAAAAATACTACTTGAAAGACCATTTAATTTAAAAACTTTTTCATCTCTTAATAATATTTGATATCTTCTACGGTTTTCCCACAAAAAAATAAAATATATATATTTTTTATCTAGTAAAAACAAAATCTAGTTTTTCATCGAATCAAAAATAAATGTTTTTCGTGGCCGTCTTTGTTTAAAAAATGTAAATTATGTATAATAATTATTATTTAGTATCTTTTGACAATTAATTTTTAACTTTATTATAGTTCATAAATATTCATATTTGGAACAAACAGATATCTCGTTTGTATTAGGATTTTGCAAAGAAAATTGTTTGAAAAGTGTTAGATGTTGTTTTGATTTATTTTATTAATTGATATTATTTAATTTTTATTCAATTGAGAAACTTTATTTATTTATTAATAAGTGCATAATGAGTATACTATATTAATATTTTATTTTTTTGTACAAAAACCGTACAAGATATCAAAAACAAGTAAGAGTCAAAAAAGTTTTTAAATACAATGCCCTTTCAAGTAGATTTTTTTTGGATTGTATTGGTTGCACCAATAAAAAAATAATTTAGTTTTTAAGTGGTGGTACTACTGTTTTTTATACTTCCTGTCAATAACTAATGGCCAAAATAACTAAAATGATGTATGATATTATGGTAACTTATTACTAATAAATTTCATTCAAATCAAATAAAGCGTTCTATTTTGTTATAAACAAAAGAAATAAAGAAATTTGAAACTTTGAAGCCAAATTCCGGCTTAACCGTAAATTTTTGGATATAGATAAGTTGCGTTAAATCGTCATATTTTGACCCCAGGAATCTATGGTCCAGCCATTTCCCCGCATTAACGGGACACCCTGTATATTACGAGAAAAATTAGTTGGATGTAACCTTTATAATAAAAAATATTTAAAAAGTTTGCTAAACATTTTAGTATTTTTGAAACTTAAATGTTTCTTTTGAATTTCTTAATTAATTTTATTTGATTCTAAAATTCTAAAATTCTAAAATTCTAAACTTCTAAAATTCTAAAATTCTAAAATTCTAAAATTCTAAAATTCTAAAATTCTAAAATTCTAAAATTCTAAAATTCTAAAATTCTAAAATTCTAAAATTCTAAAATTCTAAAATTCTAAAATTCTAAAATTCTAAAATTCTAAAATTCTAAAATTCTAAAATTCTAAAATTCTAAAATTCTAAAATTCTAAAATTCTAAAATTCTAAAATTCTAAAATTCTAAAATTCTAAAATTCTAAAATTCTAAAATTCTAAAATTCTAAAATTCTAAAATTCTAAAATTCTAAAATTCTAAAATTCTAAAATTCTAAAATTCTAAAATTCTAAAATTCTAAAATTCTAAAATTCTAAAATTCTAAAATTCTAAAATTCTAAAATTCTAAAATTCTAAAATTCTAAAATTCTAAAATTCTAAAATTCTAAAATTCTAAAATTCTAAAATTCTAAAATTCTAAAATTCTAAAATTCTAAAATTCTAAAATTCTAAAATTCTAAAATTCTAAAATTCTAAAATTCTAAAATTCTAAAATTCTAAAATTCTAAAATTCTAAAATTCTAAAATTCTAAAATTCTAAAATTCTAAAATTCTAAAATTCTAAAATTCTAAAATTCTAAAATTCTAAAATTCTAAAATTCTAAAATTCTAAAATTCTAAAATATTGATAGATGACGGATAGAATATGGAAAATCACGGATAACAGACCGAAGATGACAGATAGCTGATGACAGATGATTGATAGCTAATGACCGATGACTAATAACAGATGACAGATGATATATAATATATATGATATATATATATATTTTTTTGTTTTTTTTTAACGCCATTTTTACCTTAATCTACTTTTATTGTATTTTAATTATTAATTTTGAACTGTGTCATGCACACTGAAATTTAATATTTATCACTATGTATTTTTAAATGTTGTGTTTGTCCAATT
The DNA here is from genome assembly GCA_963969525.1 of Ontholestes murinus. Classification (NCBI taxonomy): domain Eukaryota; kingdom Metazoa; phylum Arthropoda; class Insecta; order Coleoptera; family Staphylinidae; genus Ontholestes; species Ontholestes murinus. Next base: position 72,319,727 of record OZ018388.1, read on the forward strand.
CTACCATGTATATGTTTATATTTTAAAATTTTATTTTTATAGTCTTTTTAAAATGTCACTTTTATATATAAATTACTTAGATTAAATTTAACTACTTACTCTGACTTGTGTAAACTTATGTTTGTGGCACCAATAAATATATATTATATTATTAAAATAAACAGATGACTTGTACCAAGAGCTTACACAATATGGATGATATATGACAGAGTAGTTAAATCGACAATTTAGTTATCATTAGGTTAAAAAAATCCCAGAACTGCTAAATATAATTGTGAATTCTATTAAACAATTTATAGTTATTTAAGGTACAAGTGTAAAAAGTAATGCTTTATTTCACGAACTGGCGTTTAAAAACACGAGCGAGGAACGAGCGAGTTTTTTTAAAGTCAGGAGTGCAATAAAGAAACTTTTTACACGTGTGCCTTACAAAATTTTATCTTCGATCGTAAAGGATTTCAAAGAATATATTCTTATGAGTAATATTTTAATCTCATTTCACTAATTCAATTAATGAAAACATATTTTACCCGCAGTGCACTAATGAAAGCGTTACTTAGCAACCAGTAAACAAGTTGCACAAATGTCGGCCGCCATTATTATTTATGGAAAAAATGTTCGCTTTATTGTAATCGCTTCGACTTGCATTAGATGAAATCTTCGGAGTTCCTAAATCTGACATTTCGTTTGTATTATATATTTTATTTATAGTTTATTAGTTATTTGTATCAATTAATAAAAAATTAAGTTTTTCGTCGAAAATTTGTGCTATTCATTCATCTGTCAAATTTGACATATCTGTGCAATAAAAACAGTTTGACATTACCGTGCAATAAAAACGTAAAAGAGCACTAGTGCTTTAAAAGGCCACTTTTACAATGAAAAATGATGCAAAAATCGTCTACTTTCTGTACGATCGTAGATAAAATTTATTAAATGAATCAAAAAGATTATCAGTTCATATATTAACAAATGATAGATTCAAGATGACAATTAACAGTTGTTAATTGATAACTGACAAATGATAAATGACATAGGAAAAATTATCGGTACATATATTAACAGACGATAGATACTCATACTAGATAAAAAATAGTTAATAGTTGATAAATGACAGATGATAGATAGTTGATGACTGATGATACATAACTAATGACGGATGACTTATGTCAGATAATAGATAACAGTTGATAGGTGACCCGTGGTAGATTGTAAATAAAAGATGAAAAAAAAATTATCGGTTTATATTTTAACAGATGATAGATACTAGATGGCAGATGACGAATTTTATTTTTATGTCTTAAATTAATGCCTATGGTATGGGAAATACTTTTGTGGAAGAATTTTTGAAATTAACGCAATCGTTCAATAGTTATTGAGAGAATATGAAAAACAATTAAAATCCAAATTTTATTTTTACATCTCACTTTTATGTCTTTGAAAAGGAGAATACTTTTGTGGAAAATTTTTTTAACGTCACGCAACAGTTTGAGAATTATCTCAAAGAACATGAAAAACAAATGAAGGATGAATTTAATTTTTTATCTTAAATTTATGCTTATGATATGGGAAATATTTGTGTGAAAGAATTTTTGAAATATACGCAACTATTCAATAGTTATTGAGAGAACATGAAAAACAATTAAAAACCAAATTTTATTTTTACATCTCATCTTTATGTCTTTGATTAGGGGAATAATTTTGTTTAAGAATTTTTAAGTGTCACGCAACAGTTTGAGAATTATCGTAAAGAACAGGAAAAACAATTGAAAGGCAAATTTTATTTTATTGTCTTATTTTTATGCCTATGATTTCTGAAAATTTTTGATATCATTCGAGAGTTAATGCAGAAAACATTAGACACAATCGGAAGTATTTATATGTCAAAGTGATATGAAATTTATTCAATGAATGCTCCATCAATACTTAATCATGAATTCGCGTTCCTAAACAACTGATCACAAATACAGGGTCGATTAATGTTCCTGTATCGAGAATTAATGTTCCTCAGATATTGATAAGAATTTAGTGGATTTTAAAGGTAGTTGTAAACGCAATTATTTAAAATAAGGATTTAATAATTCAAACAAGGATTTATTAATGTTCCTTATATTAATTTTCATGCATACAATTTTTATGAATGTTCTCACTCAAAAATTTAACCTTTTGCATTTTGTTTTTATCCAAAAAGTTTTGTAATTAATTTTATTTCAAACTGCGAGACGATTACTAATTGTAATTTATATGTATATGTGGGGTGGGTGGGTGGCCTCTATCCCACCCTCTAATCAGTAAAAGATAATCAAAAATTATTTGAATTACTTGAATACATCAATTCAAAAATGCAATTATTTTGTGTTTGTTTACATTTTGTAACATTTAACTAAAACCCTCGCTTATGTTTTACTGATTGGAGGGTGGGATAGAGGCCACCCACCCACCCTACATATACATGATAACTTTAATTGCTAATTGTTGATGATTTTGCTGCTAAAAGCAATCAAACCTTTTATGTAATAAAAAATAAAACATAATAAATTTGAGTTGAAATATAAATAACTTTCTATAGCTAATCCTACCTAATTTAGATTTAAAGTCTGCCCACCCATCATGCATCAAATTTTTACTTTTTTTTTTTTTAGGGTTAACACCGGTGCTAAACATTTGCTAAAGATGTGGGATTCCATCACCAAGAGTCACCTGTCCTTGTCTTTAAATGTAGCACTGATGGAGTAGATGTTTTTACAGAGACGCGAAGGCGATGGATTTTCAGCTAATTTATCCAGAAAGGTCCTTCCTGCGGTGTTCTTGATATTTGCTGGAAGTACTAAGCTTTATCGTTGCTAAGCATCTGTTTTCACCGCAAAATAACACTTGGAGGTAATATATTTAAAAAATTACAAAGATAGTCTAGTTTATAACACTCAAATTACCTTGTTAAATACGCATGTGTTTATATACGGGTACATAGCTCACTACAATATTCAGGATTTGGCAATGAAAAAATTCTCTAAACTCTAAAGATTTGGACGTCTCCAAAAGTGTAAAAGAAAATCCCGTCTTTACAAATCGCATTTATCAACTAGCCCCTAATTTATTTCAGTGGAATACACTTAAGAGTCCTCGGTCGAATCCGCTGACGGGGGACGGCCGTAAATCCCAGCGGCGTCGTTTCTTCCATTCGTTCTTTCGAAGTTTCGCTCAACTATAAACTCCGCGTAAATGCAGAAGTGAGTGGCCGTGATGCGAGTAGCCTAGGTACCGGCTTCGGCCCGATCCGGCATAATTGAAATATCAGAGTAACGTAATCCGGCTTTTGATTAAATTAAGGGTGCGCTCTTGTTAAAACCCCCCGCCACGGTGAATTGGAATTTAGCTGATGAATCACGAGCGGCAAACACATCCGCCGTCCCGTTTACTCTAAGTGCTGTAATTGGAAAAAGGAAGCCTACGAAGTGCGCAAACGATGGATTCGGTTTTCGGAATTTGTTTGCGTATTAAATTATCTTATCTGGTGCACGGAACTAGTTCCGATTGCATCTTTTTTTTGTGGAATTATAACAAAAGGGAAAACATATATTGGCGCATGTTATTTTATTTAGTCCGAGCCAAATTATTAAATTTATATATTTGCTTCTTAATATGTTTAGTTTTATTGTGTGCATAGTTCCTAAAAAGGATAATCTTGTATTGTTTTGTGTGCAACTTTAAATATGATGAGCTGTAATACAACGAAACACTTGTCTGCAGAAGACATGATTAGGAAAAGATGACACCACAAAAATTTACGTAGACCTGAATGTATATTATGATGATAATTATTTATTTTCGATTTTATTAAATATGTCTTTTATGTAACCTTATATTTAAAAGTATTGACATTGACATACACACACATATCCCCTACACGATCTCAAAACAGGCATGTCCTTTGAAGTTTTATATTCGGAAATTTTCACGGATACGGAAAGCTAATCCCACCCTCTTCCTTATCGTCCCTCGCTTTCATCTTGCTTGTGTTCACCCATGCAAGACCTTGGGTTGTAGTATGGCATTGACATTTATTTTTTATTTGCAGGAATCCATTAGATTTACATTCCAAACATGTAATCCATATGTTAAACGTCATAAATATTCCGAAATCGGTCGGCAGCTATTATTGAAAAGAAACAATAATTCAATATTTTCACAATATTATTGTTATAATTGTCGCTGTTCCCAGCTCCCTACGATTGTCAGTGTTTATCCACCCAACTAGGGAATTTTAGTGCAACTCTCAAAGAATAGATGGCAACTTAATGGTATTATCTTGCCAATTTTATTGAATATCCTTACAAAAGCGTTATAGAGCCGATGTCTTTCAGCCTAATATTAATATTAATCATAATAAAGGGTCTGTTAATGAAATGAGAACATTTCGTAAATGATTTTATTGTTTATTAATGTAAAATACAAGATTAGCCATTTGTTTTACAATATCAAAAAAAAATATTTCATCGCCCAAAATGTCCTCTATTGACATTTAAACATTCTTAGAGTCGAGAGTGAAAGTTTTCCTTAACACTCAGCATATTAACAGGTATTGCTACAATCTCGCCAATCTGTTGTTTGATGGTTGGGATTATTCTGGTTGAATCAATTTGGAACACTTGTTGGTATCCCCATAAGTCGCAGACTGTTAGGTCGGGAGACCGAAGAGGCCAATGGATATCTCTGATTCGAGAAACCAAACGCGTCGTGAAAAAAGCATTCACTCTATTGTTTGAGATTTAGGCAGTGTGGCTTGTTGCCCCGTCTTGCTGTAACAACGTGTATTCATTCTCTGGAAAGCGGATGAATTATGGTGTGAGAAAGTTCCAAATCATTGCTACGTATCGCTGCGAATTAACCGTCACTGCATTTTCATCCTCATCCTCGAAAAACTAAGGATCTATTATTCCATTGCCCGAAGTCGCACTCCATTCTGTTTGAGCTTGAAAGGGTATTTCATGAAGTAAACGAGAATTTTCCCTCGCACAGTGTCTGAAATTTTGTTTATTAACAATGGAATTGTGGAAGTGCGCCTCCTTGCACATCCACAAGTTGTTGAGTTGTCATTGTTGCCATTTCCATCCAATCTCCCAAGCATAGCCTCACAAAATCGGAAATGTTGGTTGATAATCACAGAATTGAGTGACTTCACATCCAATGTCTCGATGGAGAATTCTCCTCATCGATGTTTCACTTATTTCATAACATCGCTTGCCAAACAACTTATTGTCAGATGCTCGAACGGTTTTCGGACTACCATATCGTTTACTAAACGTCAAACTACTTTCCTCGAGGTTGTTTATCCACTTTTTCAGAGGCAGTACTTGATATTGTTGAAGATGACCCAACGAAGAGCACAAGGGTAACAGCTAACAGAGTACATGCAAATCATGTGAAAGTTCTGAAGGAGCAGGGCCTTTACCTATTCTCTAGACAAAAAGTGCAAGCTTTGCGACCTGACGACTTCCAGCCAAGATTGTTGTTCTAATGTTGGCTTCATCGGCCATGAAATCTTCAAAGTAATTTTTTAAATTTATTCTGTTTACGGATGAAGCCTGTTTCACGAGGGATGGTGTATTTAATTCTAAAAAAATCACGTGTGGGCCGACGAAAACATTTTTTCGTGGGCATCAACAACCTTTTGCAGTAAATGCATACTTACTGTGCTACCAAAGTTTCTTAATGACTTGCCATTAAACATCAGGCGGGACTTTGGTTTCAGCATGACCTCACCTAACGCTAGAAGTCACCGCATCGCTAATTTGAAAATACCCAAATAAGTGGATTGGGAGGAGAGCTCCTGTTGCGTGGCCAGCTCAGAGTCCCGACCTAACTCCACTAGACTTCTTTTTCTCGAGTCAGATGAAGGCCTCTGTATACGAAACACCCATGAACACAGAGGAAGAACTAGTGGCTAGAATCGTTGCTGTAGCAGAAAAAATAAAAGTGAAGCTGGCAATTCTTACGAAGGTCTCCACCAACATTAAAACACGCTGCCGTGCTTGCGTTGCCTCGAATGGCGGCCATTTAAAAAATGTATTATCTAATCTTCTTTTATTTTATTGTTCAATGACAGAAGCTACTTCGTTGAAATGTTTTTTTTAGTTTGTTGATCTTTATCTGTAATTCAAGTAACCGAATAAAGACTTTTTTGGATAGATTGAAAAAAATGTTTAGGGCAAATTTTGTTGTAGATAGCATAAGGATTTTATAAATGTGTAGTTATCAAAATATTTTGTTTAGAAATTATCGGTCGCCATTTTGTAATTTGAAACAATAAAATATAATTGTAAATACAAATGTTTTAGAGAGCCTAGTGCTACTTTTGAAAGTTTTTGTTTTTTTTAATAGTCCTTCAAATAATTGAGTTACAGCGATGTTTAGAAAATCAAACGAACTCAAATAACTCCGAACCGGAGCACCAAATCACAAATTGGAACTAAGAAAAGCTGTTTGTTTTAACGAGTTCTAACTGCCATTTTCGGGTGTAACGACTTAGTATTAACACCCTGTATATTGTGTATCTAAAATCGTTATAAAAGAAACAAGTAATTCTATAATGGAGAATAATCACAGACACCCCTTGTACCTGAGAATCTATCTGTGCGTAATTTTAAATATGAACTCAAGCGACTCTCTTACTTTCTCACTTCCAATTGTTAGACTCTGAATCATGGAGTTGTATTAATGAATCCTTAAATGCAAATGACTGCGTTAATAAATTTCTCACAATTTTTATCAAATGTTTCAACGTGTAAAAACACCTCGTGATATCTTGGAGTTAAGTAACATGAGAGACGTATTACAATTGAGTTCCGAGTTATATTGAAACTAATTGAGAAACACATCTATCTGACTTTCACAGTTTGAAAGTTTCTAGAATGTTTTCTATTAGCAATTTTTTTTTATTGTTTGGAATTTTGTAGTATTTTTATCAAAAAGTTTGTTTTAACTATTTTTTAAATCATAATAATTTTGAAATTGTTTAATTTTTTAATTTTGAAATTTTGTAATTTTTTATCTTTGTAATGTTGTAATTTTTAGTTTTTGAAAGTTTTTAGAATATTTTCTTTTGGTATTTTTTTTTGCTTTTTTGAAAATTTTCTCTTGTTTGAGGTTTTTCACAAATTTTCTTGAAATACATATTTTGATTAATTTTCAATCATCCAAAAAACATTGTCACCAAAATTTCAACTCTTCATTAGAATAATATTACTATTTCAATTTTTTTTATAATAATTCATTTGTTTTATAATATTCAATAGTTTTTTTTTAATTTAAACTGTAAATGTCGATTATTTAAAATTTCAACTGTTTCTAATACTTTTTATTATTTTCTTAAATAAATGTACTATTTTATCAAATTTTTGATATTTTTTGTTGAATTTTTGAATGATAAAATTTTTAAATTTTATTATTGTTGTGTTTTGAGTATTTGTTCTTTTCGGCCATTTTTTCTTGTAACATATTTTGTTAATAAATTTCCAACCATCCAAAAACATTATTTCACCAAAATTTCAATTATTTTTTTGAGCAAATTTTTGCAAAGGCCTTGTTTTTTATAATTTCCAATTGTTCCTAGTTTTTTAAAATTTAAACTTGTTTGTGAAAATTGAACTGTTTATATAAAAAATATCTGCTGTTTTTTTTCTGATAAATGTATTTTTAATTTTCCATAATTTTTTTAGAATTTTAAATTTAAAATCATTTAACTATTCTGACATATATCATTCATTATTTGTAAACACGACACGTGTCACCTGTCAACTGTTATTTGCCATCTAACACCTGGCACTAATCATAATAAATCATCTATAATCAGCTATATGTCATCTACTATCTAGTATCTGTTATTTATCATTTGTTAAGTGATATCTGTCAATTGTGAACGATCAACTGTTATCTGTTATCTAATATTTAACATCTGTTAATATTTGCACATACAAGTTTTCATCTACCACCTGTCATTTGTCATCTTGCTATCTGTCATAAATCATCAGCCATAAGTTATCAATCATCAGTCATCAACTATCTGTTATCTGTCATCTAGTATCTGTCATTTTTTATTTTCTATGTGACATCTACCTTCTGTCATTTGTTATCTGTCATTTATCAACCATCAACTGATATCTGTCATCTAATATCTATCATCTGTTAATTTATGAAACGCTAATTTTTCATCTGACATCTGTCATTTGTTATCTGTCACTTGTCTCCCGTCAACTGTTACTTGCTATCTGTCATAAATCATCAAACATCAGTCATCAGCTATCTGTTATCTGTGATTTTCTATTTTCCACCTGTCATCTATCATCTGTCATTTCTCATTTGTCATTTGACATGGGATGCCACGAGTACATTTAAACATAACGCTTCGCAACACCAAGACTGTAATTTTTATAACAAAATCTAGTTCATCGCTATAATGTTTTGTTGACAGATAACGCGATTTCGGCCAACTATACCCGTGGCACAACATTGCTGGTATTTTACGCGCTTCAGTAAGCTCAGTAAAGTCGAGTTTATAAGTTTATGATTAATTGTTGAAGCCATGACTTTGTGATACATCTTGATTACGAAATAGGTTTAAGAAATAATAACACTTTGCTAGTATCACGAATTTTTACACTTTTTATTGTCGAAACTAGTCACAATAAAACGTGTAAAAATTCGTGATACTAGCAAAGTGTTATTATTTCTTAAACCTATTTCGTTTATAAGTTTATTAGCATGATTAGCACCTACTTCTTCGTATCCCATATTCTGTATACATATACGAACTCGGCAAGTTATTTTTGCAAGCCGAGAAACGCGGATTGATGATTGTAGAACACTGTCAATTCAATATTCAAAGTAGATTGGTGACTGGAATGTCATTCTAGCACTGAATCCATATACACCACCATCTACATCTGATTTTATGAACTAGTTTTCGGTTAGCAAACTTTTTTTTGCATTTTGGCCAGGTTTATTATGTTTTGGCCCACCATTTTGGTCATTTGTTGAGACACGTCTCTCACATCCCGTATATCCCTCCTGCTCACTAGGACGAAGATGTCGTCTGAGAAGCCTATTAATTGTACTTGGCCATGGTATGATGTTGAATATTTTCCCAATATCAATAATAATTCAGTGAGTCCTCGCCGCAGAGGTGCGCTATTTGCTCGGTCAATTATTCTCCGCACCTTGAGAATGGCATCTGTCGTCGACCTGCCGCGTCTGAAGCCATATTGACACTGCAACAGGCCCCCCGAGGTGTCTTAGGTCACATTTGCTCTATTGACTAGCACACGCTCAAGAATTTTGGTTTCACCGTGGAGAAGGCAGATTGGCTTTTAGGTTCCGGCTTCTTCCATCGGCTTGCCGGTCTTATAAACAGGTTCTCACCTTGTCTTTTTGTAGACTGTTGAGAAAATGCCTTCAGTTAGGCAGCGGCTAAGAACTTCTGCGAACTGACGAGGGTTGTCCTACAGTGCCAGCTTTAGGACTTCGTTGGAACTCCCCAGGTACAGGCTTTGCATCCGGATAAGGCTACCGCCTCCGCTGCTATCTCTTTCATAGATAGCAGATGGTCGGGCCATAGTGGTTAACCAAGCCTCTTGGAGGCGGCAGTGTGGGTGGTTAAGGTCACGAAGGCGGTGAGCGTGCCAACAAGGAAGGGCTAAGCGAGGCTACGAGGAGACTGGTGATGGCGGTAGGAGAGTCGAAGTTATTCCAGTATGGGCTGAGGTTGTCAAGTCTGGGATAAAGCCGGACAGATTGCACGGGGCACTTCGCTCCGAGTAGTTCGTGATTAAAGAACCGTTACGACGAACAACGGCAGAGGTGTTGGCATTATGACCCCGGCCAACTTGTGTTTCTAAGGCAAAGGCAAAAGAGGCGGTGACCAGGAGACGGGTCCTGGCCGAATGGCAGAATAGATGGTCAGAAGGGATAAAAGGCCATGAAACAGAGCCATGATTCCTCAATTGAAGTTATGGGTGAGATGCTCAGAGAGTTCTACCACTAAATGACGCGGTATTTAACCAGGCACAGGTTTTTTGCCGACTACCTGTGCTGGATAGAATAACTAGATGGGCGGCGTCCGATTCCAAAAGACAACGCCAGGCACACCCTGGTAAAATTTGTGAGATAGAAAGAAGAGAGTAGGAGAATAGTAGAGGTGATAGGGAAGGTGAATTATTGCCTCAGACCAAGTGAGAGGATATAGCAATTTCTACGCTAGTTTAACAACACGTATATTATTTCTTTTTTAAATATCACAGGTACTTATTTGAATAGTAATTATCGTCAATATCATGAACAATTTTTACTTTCAGCTATAATTTTCGTTTTTCCAGTCTGGCCTTTCTTTCAGCTTCACTTAATGTCCAGATGTTGACCGGACGTTCTAATTTTTGTAGTGGCCCATTGTATCTTATTTTATGTTTTCATTTATTGCGTAATCGAAGATATTTGTAATTTAATAAATGATTATACATTAAATTGTCATCGTCTAGATGTTGTAAAATTAAAATAACTTCTAGAAATGGTATGCAAAAAACCAGTGTTTCAATGAAATTCCTCTTTGAGTTGAACGAATAATAATTAATTAATTAATTACATTCGTTAATAACTAATTAGCGAAATGCGCCAGCGAAATTAATTGCTTCTACAAGATGGCGCAAAAGTAATGTCATAATTTGATTTAGCCTCCATTTTGCAGATGGCGCCACATGTCAGTGTGCTTTGACATTTATGATGTAGATATATCGTGAATTAGTTGTCAACAAGCCATGGAACAATACACACCTTAAGATCGCGGATTCAATGCTACTGATTATTTGACAAAAATAATAAGTTTGTTATTTTAACGCAACGTGAATTTCGTCGTCGGCCTAGTAGTGCGCGTTCGATCGAGAACATCGCTTCAGTTGCCAACGAGCGAGAATCTACAAGCATCAACTAGACGAT